>CM038796.1:7923894-7971394 GCA_021764765.1 Vicia sativa
TTTACTTCAAATTTCGTCATATTTTCTTAAGGTTTATATTCACTTTCATCAAATTTCTTAAGATTTAATTTCACTTCAAATTTCATGATATTTTCTTCAAATTTCATGATATTTTATTTAAATTTCATCTAATTTTCTAAAGAATTATGTTTATTTCAAATTTCACAGATTTTCTTAAGTTTATGGTCACTTCAAATTTCATCAAATTTCTTAAGATAAAAGTTCACGTCAAATCTCATGATATTTTCTTCAAATTTCATCTGATTTTATTAAGATTTATGTTTATTTCAAATTTCATAAGATTTACTTAAGGTTTATATTCACTTCAACTTTCATCAAATTTCATGATATTTTATTCAAATTTCATCTGATTTTCTCAAGATTTTTGTTTACTTCGAATTTTCTTAAGGTTTATATTTACTTCAAATTTAATCAAATTTCTTAAGATTTATATTTACTTCAAATTTTACCTTATTTTTTTTCAATTCATCTAGTTTTGTTAATATTTATGTTTACTTCAAATTTCAACCAATTTTCTTCAAATTTCATCAGATTTTCTTCAAATTTCATCCGATTTTCTTAAGATTTATGTTTACTTCAAATTTCATTAGACTTTCTTAGTGTTTATATTCACTTCAAATTTCTTAAGATTTAAGTTCATCAAATTTCATGATATTTTCTTCAAATTTCATCTGATTTTCTGAAGATTTATGTTTACTTCTAATTTCTTCAGATTTACTTAAGGTTTATATTCACTTCAAATTTCATCAAATTTCTTAAGATTTAAATTTACTTCAAATTTCATGATATTTTCTTAAAATTTCATTCGATTTTTAAGATTTATGTTTACTTCAAATTTTCTTAAGGTTTATATTCACTTCAAATTTAATCAAATTTCTTAAGATTTATATTTACTTCAAATTTTATTAGATTTTCTTCAAATTAATCCGGTTTTCTTTAGATTTATGTTTACTTCAAATTTCATGATATTTTTCAAATTTCATCTATTTTTCAAATTTCATGATATTTTGTTTCATTTTTTCAAATTTCAAATTTTCTTAAGATTTTCAAATTGGTTTAAGTTCACTTCAAATTTCATTAAATTTCTTAAGATTTAAGTTCACTTCAAATTTCATGATATTTTCTTCAAATTTCATCGGATTTTCTTAAAATTTATGTTTCTTCAAATTTTCTTAAGGTTTATATTCACTTCAAATTTAAAAATTTCTTAAGATTTATATTTACTTCAAATTTTATTAGATTTTCTTCAAATTCATCATTTATTAATTTCTTCAAATTTCATCGATTTTCTTAAATTTATGTTTACTTCAATTTTCTTGATTTTCTTAAGGTTTATATTCACTTCATATTTCATCAAATTTCTTAAGATTTAAGTTCATCTAAATTCATGATATTTTCTTCAAATTTCATCGATTTTATGGTTACTTCAAATTTCATCATATTTTCTTAAGGTTTATATTCACTTTCATCAAATTTCTTAAGATTTAATTTCACTTCAAATTTCATGATATTTTCTTCAAATTTCATCTAATTTTCTTAAGATTTATTTTATTCAAATTTTCTTAAGGTTTATATTCACTTCAAATTTCATCAAATTTCTTAAGATATAAGTTCACTTCAAATTCATGATATTTTCTTCAAATTTCATCGATTTTCTTAAGATTTATGTTTATTCAAATTTCATATTTACTTAATTTATATTTTCAAATTTCATCAAATTTCTTAAGATTTAAGTTACTTCAAATTTCATGATTTTTCTTCAAATTTCATCGATTTTCTTAAGATTTATATTTACTTCAAATTTTCTTAGGTTTTTCACTTCAAATTTAATCAAATTTCTTAAGATTTATATTAACTTCAAATTTATCATTTTCTTCAATTCATCTGGTTTTCTTAAGATTTATGTTTACTTCAAATTTCATATTTTTCAAATTTCATATAATTTTCTTAAGATTTGTGTTTATTTCAAATTTCATTCATTTTCTTAGGTTTAATTTACTTCAAATTTTCTTAAGGTTTATATTCACTTCAAATTTAATCAAATTTCTTAAGATTTATATTTAGTTCAAATTTTATTAGATTTTCTTCAAATTCATCGGTTTTCTTAAGATTTATGTTTACTTCAAATTTCATCATTTCTTAATTTCTTAAATTTATTTCAAATTTCATGATATTTTATTCAAATTTCATTCAATTTTCTTAGATTTATTTTACTTCATCTTAAGGTTTATATTCATTTTTAATCAAATTTCATAAGATTTATATTTACTTCAAATTTTATTAGATTTTCTTCAAATTCATCATTTTCTTAAGTTTATATTTTCTTCAAATTTCATGATATTTTTTCAAATTTCATCTAATTTTCTTAAGATTTGTGTTTATTTCAAATTTCACCAGATTTTCTAAAGGTTTAAGTTCACTTCAAATTTCATTAAATTTCTTAAGATAAGTTCACGTCAAATCTCATGATATTTTCTTCAAATTTCATCTGATTTTCTTAAGATTTATGTTTACTTCATATTTCATCAAATTTTCGTCAGATTTCATCCGATTTTCTTAAAATTTTTGTTTACTTCAAATTTCATCAAATTTCTTAAGACTTAAATTTACTACAAATTTTATGATATTTTCTTCAAATTTCATCCGATTTTCTTAAGATTGATGTTTACTTTTAATTATCTTAAGGTTTATATTCACTACAAATTTACTCAAATTTCTTAAGATTTATATTTACTTCAAATTTTATCATATTTTCTTCCAATTCATCTAGTTTTTCTAAGATTTATGTTTACTTCAAATTTCAACAATTTTTCTTCAAATTTCATCAGATTTTCTTCAAATTTAATCCGAATTTCTTAAGATTTATGTTTAGTCCAAATTTCATTAGACTTTCTTAACGTTTATATTCACTTCAAATTTCATCAAATTTCTTAAGATTTAAGTTTACTTCAAATTTCATGATATTTTCTACAAATTTTATCTAATTTTCTTAATATTTATGTTTGCTTCAAATTTCATCAGATTTACTTAAGGTTTATACTCACTTCAAATTTCATCAAATTTCTTAAAATTTAAATTTACTTCAAATTTCATGATATTTTCTTCAAATTTCATCCGATTTTCTTAAGATTTATGTTTAGTTCAAATTTCATTATACTTTCTTAAGGTTTATATTCACTTGAAATTTCATCAAATCTCTTAAGATTTAAGTTCACTTCAAATTTCATGATATTTTCTTCAAACTTCATCTGATTTTTTTAAGATTTATGTTTACTTCTAATTTCATCAGATTTACTTAAGGTTTATATTCACTTCAAATTTCATCAAATTTCTTAAGATTTAAATTTACTTCAAATTTCATGATATTTTCTTCAAATATCATCGATTTTCTTAAGATTTATGTTTACTTCAAATTTTCTTAAGGTTTATATTCACTTCAAATTTAATCAAATTTCTTAAGATTTATATTTACTTCAAATTTTATTAGATTTTCTTCAAATTAATCCGGTTTTCTTTAGATTTATGTTTACTTCAAATTTCATGATATTTTTTCAAATTTCATCTAATTTTCTTAAGATTTGTGTTTATTTCAAATTTCACAAGATTTTCTTAAGGTTTAAGTTCACTTCAAATTTCATTAAATTTCTTAAGATATAAGTTCACGTCAAAATTCATGACATTTTCTTCAAATTTCATCCGATTTTTATGTTTACTTCAAAAGTCATCATAATTTCTTAAGGTTTATATTGACTTTCATCAAATTTCTTAAGATTTAATATCATTTCAAATATCGTGATATTATCTTCAACTTTAATTATATTTTCTTCAAATTTCATCTAATTTTCTTAAGATTTATGTTTATTTCAAATTTCACCAGATTTTCTTAAGGTTTATGTTCACTTCAAATTTCATCAAATTTTTAAGATATAAGTTCACGTCAAATCTCATGATATTTTCTTAAAATTTCATCGGATTTTCTTAAAATTTATGTTTACTTCAAATTTTCTTCAGGTTTATATTCACTTCAAATTTAATCAAATTTCTTAAGATTTATATTTACTTCAAATTTAATCAAATTTCTTAAGATTTATATTTACTTCAAATTTATCTGATTTTCTTCTTCAAATTTCATTGTTTACTTCAAATTTCTTCAGATTTTCTTAAGGTTTATATTCACTTCATATTTCATCAAATTTCTTAAGATTTACGTTCACATCTAAATTCATGACATTTTCTTCAAATTTCATCCGATTTTTATGTTTACTTCAAATTTCATCATATTTTCTTAAGGTTTATATTCACTTTCATCAAATTTCTTAAGATTTAATTTCACTTCAAATTTCATGATATTTTCTTCAAATTTCATCTAACTTTCTTAAGATTTATATTTATTTCAAATTTCACCAGATTTCTTAAGGTTTATGTTCACTTCAAATTTCATCAAATTTCTTATGATATAAGTTCACGTCAAATCTCATGATATTTTCTTCAAATTTCATCTGATTTTCTTAAGATTAATGTTTATTCCAACTTTCATAAGATTTACTTAAGGTTTATATTCACTTCAAATTTCATAAAATTTCTTAAGATTTAAGTTCACTTCAAATTTCATGATATTTTCTTTAAATTTCATCCGATTTTCTTAAGATTTATGTTTACTTCAAATTTTGTTAAGGTTTAAATTCACTTCAAATTTAATCAAATTTCTTAAGATTTATATTAACTTCAAATTTTATTTTCTTCAATTCATCGGTTTTCTTAAGATTTATGTTTACTTCAAATTTCATTATATTTTTTCAAATTTCATCTAATTTTCTTAAGATTTGTGTTTGTTTCAAATTTCACCAGATTTTCTTAAGGTTTATGTTCACTTCAAATATCATAAAATTTCTTAATTTATAAGTTCACGTCAAATCTCATGATATTTTCTTCAAATATCATCTGATTTTCTTAAGATTTATGTTTACTTCAAATTTTCTTAAGGTTTATATTCACTTCAAATTTAATCAAATTTCTTAAGATTTATATTTAATTCAAATTTTATTAGATTTTCTTCAAATTCATCTGGTTTTCTTAAGATTTATGTTTACTTCAAATTTCATCAAATTTTCGTCAGATTTCATCCGATTTTCTTAAAAATTTTGTTTACTTCAAATTTCATCAAATTTCTTAAGACTTAAATTTATTAAATTTCAGGATATTTTCTTCAAATTTCATCCGATTTTCTTAAGATTTATGTTTACTTTTAATTATCTTAAGGTTTATTTTCAAATTTACTCAAATTTCTTAAGATTTATATTTACTTCAAATTTTATCATATTTTCTTCCAATTCATCTAGTTTTTCTAAGATTTATGTTTACTTCAAATTTCAACAAATTTTCTTCAAATTTCATCAGATTTTCTTCAAATTTAATCCGAATTTCTTAAGATTTATGTTTAGTTCAAATTTCATTAGACTTTCTTAACGTTTATATTCACTTCAAATTTCATCAAATTTTTTAAGATTTAAGTTTACTTCAAATTTTATGATATTTTCTACAAATTTTATCTAATTTTCTTAAGATTTATGTTTACTTCAAATTTCATCAGATTTACTTAAGGTTAATACTCAATTCAAATTTCATCAAATTTCTTAAGATTTAAATTTACTTCAAATTTCATGATATTTTCTTCAAATTTCATCCGATTTTCTTAAGATTTATATTTAGTTCAAATTTCATTATACTTTCTTAAGGTTTATATTCACTTCAAATTTCATCAAATCTCTTAAGATTTAAGTTCACTTCAAATTTCATGATATTTTCTTCAAACTTCATCTGATTTTTTTTAAGATTTATGTTTACTTCTAATTTCATCAAATTTACTTAAGGTTTATATTCACTTCAAATTTAATCAAATTTCTTAAGATTTATATTTACTTCAAATTTTATTAGATTTTCTTCAAATTCATCTGGTTTTCTTAAGATTTATGTTTATTTCAAATTTTCTTAAGGTTTATATTCACTTCAAATTTAATCAAATTTCTTAATATTTATATTTACTTCAAATTTTATTAGATTTTCTTCAAATTCATCTGGTTTTCTTAAGATTTATGTTTATTTCAAATTTTATCAGATTTTCTTTAGATTTCATCCGATTTTCTTAAAATTATTGTTTACTTAAAATTTCTTCAAATTTTCTTAAGGTTTATATTCACTTCATATTTCATCAAATTTCTTAGGATTTACGTTCAAATCTAAATTCATGACATTTTCTTCAAATTTCATCCGATTTTTATGTTTACTTAAATTTCATCATATTTTCTTAAGGTTTATATTCACTTTCATCAAATTTCTTAAGAATTAATTTCACATCAATTTTCATGATATTTTCTTCAAATTTCATTTAATTTTCTTAAGATTTATGTTTATTTAAATTTCACTAGATTTTCGTAAGGTTTATGTTCACGTCAAATCTCATGATATTTTCTTCAATTTTTATCTGATTTTCTTAAGATTTAGGTTTATTTTAAATTTCATAAGATTTACTTAAGGTTTATATTCACTTCAAATTTCATCGAATATCTTAAGATTTAATTTCACTTCAAATTTCATGATATTTACTTAAAATTTCATCTAATTTTCGTAAGATTTATGTTTTTTTCAAATTTCACCAGATTTTCTTAAGGTTTATGTTCACATCAAATTTCATCAAATTTCTTATGATATAAGTTCACGTCAAATCTCATGATATTTTCTTCAAATTTCGTCTGATGTTCTTAAGATTTATGTTTATTTCAAATTTCATAAGGTTTACTTAAAGTTTATATTCACTTCAAATTTCATCAAATTTCTTAAGATTTAAGTACAATTCAAATTGCATGATATTTTCTTCAAATTTCATCCGATTTTCTTAAGATTTATGTTTACTTTAAATTTTCTTAAGGTTTATATTCACTTCAAATTTAATCAAATTTCTTAAAATTTATATTTAATTCAAATTTTATCATATTTTCTTCAATTCATCTTGTTTTTAAGATTTATGTTTACTTCAAATATCAACAAATTTTCTTCAAATTTCATCAGATTTTCTTCAAATTTCATCCGATTTTCTTAAGATTTATGTTTACTTCAAATTTCATTAGACTTTCTTAACATTTATATTCTCTTCAAATTTCATCAAATTTCTTAAGATTTAAGTTCATCAAATTTCATGATATTTTCTACAAATTTCATCTAATTCTCTTAAGATTTATGTTTACTTCAAATTTCATCAGTTACTTAAGGTTTATACTCACTTAAATTCATTAAATTTCTTAAGATTTAAATTTACTTCAAATTTCATGATATTTTCTTCAAATTTTATCCGATTTTCTTAAGATTTTGTTTACTTCAAATTTTCTTAAGGTTTATATTCTTTTCAAATTTAATCAAATTTCTTAAGATTTATATTTACTTCATTTCTTGATTTTCTTAAGGTTTATATTCACTTTATATTTCATCAAAATTCTTAAGATTTACGTTCAATTTAAAATTCATGACATTTTCTTAAAATTTCATCCAATTTTTATGTTTACTTCAAATTTCATCATATTTTCTTAAGGTTTATATTCATTTCATCAAATTTCTTAAGATTTAATTTCACTTCAAATTTAATGATATTTTCTTTAAATTTCATGATATTTTTTTTCAAATTTCATCTAATTTTCTTAAGATTTATGTTTATTTCAAATTTCACCAGATTTTTTTAAGGTTTATGTTCACTTCAAATTTCATCAAATTTCTTATGATATAAGTTCACGTCAAATCTCATGATATTTTCTTCAAATTTATCGATTTTCTTAAGATTTATGTTTATTTCAAATTTCATAAGGTTTTCTTAAAGTTTATATTCAATTCAAATTTCATCAAATTTCTTAAGATTTAAGTACAATTCAAATTGCATGATATTTTCTTCAAATTTCATCCGATTTTCTTAAGATTTATGTTTTCTTTAAATTTTCTTAGGTTTATATTCACTTCAAATTTAATCAAATTTCTGAACATTTATATTTAATTCAAATTTTATCATATTTTCTTCCAATTCATCTGGTTTTTTTAGGATTTATGTTTACTTCAAATTTCAACAAATTTTCTTCAAATTTCATCAGATTTTCTTCAAATTTCATCCGATTTTCTTAAGAATTATGTTTACTTCAAATTTCATTAGACTTTCTTAACGTTTATATTCTCTTCAAATTTCATGATATTTTCTACAAATTTCATCTAATTCTCTTAAGATTTATGTTTACTTCAAATTTCATCAGATTTACTTAAGGTTTATACTCACTTCAAATTTCATCAAATTTCTTAAGATTTAAATTTACTTCAAATTTCATGATATTTTCTTCAAATTTCATGATATTTTCTTCAAATTTCATCCGATTTTCCTAAGATTTATGTTTAGTTCAAATTTCATTATACTTTCTTAAGGTTTATATTCACTTCAAAGTTCATCAAATTTCTTAAGATTTAAGTTCACTTCAAATTTCATGATATTTTCTTCAAATCTCATCTGATTTTCTTTATATTTATGTTTACTTCTAATTTCATCAGATTTACTTAATGTTTATATTGACTTCAAATTTCATCAAATTTCTTAAGATTTAAATTTACTTCAAATTTCATGGTATTTTCTTCAAATTTCATCCGATTTTCTTAAGATTTATGTTTACATCAAATTTTCTTAAGGATTATATTCAGTTCAAATTTTATAAGATTTTATAAGATTTTCTCAAGATTTTATAAGATTTTATAAGATTTTCAAATTCATTGGTTTTCTTAAGATTTATGTACTTCAAATTTCTTGGGAGTTTCTTCAGATTTCATCCGATTTTCTTCAAATTTTTGTTTTCTTCAAATTTCTTCAGATTTTCTTAAGGTTTATATTCACTTCAAATTTCTTAAGATTTAAGTCCACTTCAAAATTCATGACAATTTCTTCAAATTTCATCGATTTTTATGTTTACTTCAAATTTCATCATATTTTCATAAGGCTTATATTCATTTTCATCAAATTTCTTAAGATTTAATTTCACTTCAAATATCGTGATATTTTCTTCAAATTTCATCAAATTTTCTTAACATTATTGTTTATTTAAAATTTCACCAGATTTTCTTAAGGTTTATGTTCACTTCAAATTTCATGAAATTTCTTAAGATAAAAGTTCATGTCAAATCTCATGATATTTTCGTCAAATCTTATTTGATTTTCTTAAGATTTAGGTTTATTTTAAATTTCATACGATTTACTTAACGTTTATATTCACTTCAAATTTCATCAAATTTCTTAAGATTTAAGTTCACTTCAAATTTCATGATATTTTCTTCAAATTTAATTTGATTTTCTTAAGATTTATTTTCTTCAAATTTATTAGATTTTCTTTAATTCAATCTGGTTTTCTTAAGATTTATGTTTACTTCAAATTTCATGATATTTTCTTCAAATTTCATACGATTTTCTAAAGATTTATGTTTAGTTCAAATTTCATTATACCTTCTTAGGGTTTATATTCTCTTCAAATTTCATCAAATTTTTTTAGATTGAAGTTCACTTCAAATTTCATGATATTTTCTTCAAATTTCATCTGATTTTCTTAAGATTTATGTTTACTTCTAATTTCATCAGATTTAATTAAAGGTTTATATTCACTTCAAATTTCATTAAATTTCTTAAGATTTAAATTTACTTCAAATTTCATGATATTTTCTTAAGATTTTTGTTTACTTCAAATTTTCTTAAGGTTTATATTCACTTCAAATTTAATCAAATTTCTTAAGATTTATATTTACGTCAAATTTCATCAGATTTTCTTAAGGTTTATATTCACTTCATATTTAATCAAATTTCTTAAGATTTACGTTTTCTTTAAAATTCATGACATTTTCTTCAAATTTCATTCGATTTTTATGTTTACTTCAAATTTCATCATATTTTCTTAAGGTTTATATTCACTTTCATCACATTTCTTAAGATTTAATTTCACTTCAAATTTCATGTGATTTTCTTTAAATTTCATGAAATTTTCTTCAAATTTCAACTAATTTTCTTAAGATTTAGGTTTATTTTAAATTTCACAAGATTTTCTTAAGGTTTATGTTCACTTCAAATTTCATCAAATTTCTTATGATATAAGTTCACGTCAAATCTCATGATATTTTCTTCAAATTTCGTCTGATTTTCTAAAGATTTATGTTTATTTCAAATTTCATAAGGTTTACTTAAAGTTTATATTCACTTCAAATTTCATCAAATTTCTTAAGATTTAAGTACAATTCAAATTGCATGATATTTTCTTCAAATTTCATCTGATTTTCTTAAGATTTATGTTTACTTCAAATTTCATCAGATTTACTTAAGGTTTATACTCAATTCAAATTTCATCAAATTTCTTAAGATTTAAATTTACTTCAAATTTCATGATATTTTCTTCAAATTTCATCCGATTTTCTTAAGATTTATGTTTACTTTAAATTTTCTTAAGGTTTATATTCACTTCAAATTTAATAAAATTTCTTAAGATTTATATTTACTTCGAATTTTATCATATTTTCTTCCAATTCATCAAGTTTTTTAAGATTTATTTTCTTCATTCAAATTTCAAATTCAAAATTATTTCTCTTTCTTAGGTTTAGTTCAAATTTCATTAAATTTCTTAAGATTTATGTTCACTTCAAATTTCATCAGATTTACTTAAGGTTTAAACTCACTTCAAATTCATCAAATTTCTTAAGATTTAAATTTACTTCAAATTTCATGATATTTTCTTCAAAATTCATCCGATTTTCTAAAAGATTTATGTTTACTTCAAATATTCTTAAGGTTTATATTCTTCAAATTTAATCAAATTTCTTAAGATTTATATTTACTTCAATTTTTAGATTTTCTTCAAACTCACATAGTTTTCTTAAGATTTATGTTAACTTCAAATTTCATGATTTTCTTGATTTCATCGATTTTCTTCAAATTTTTGTTTACTTGGAATTTCTTGATTTTCTTAAGGTTTTATTCACTTCAAGTTTCATCAAATTTCTTAAGATTAAGTTCACATCAAAATTCATGACTTTTCTTCAAATTTCATCCGATTTTATGTTTACTTCAAATTTCATCATATTTTCTTAAGGTTTATATTCACTTTCATCAAATTTCTTAAGATTTAATTTCACTTCAAATATCGTGATATTTTCTTCAAATTTCATGATATTTTCTTCAAATTTCATCTACGTTTCTTAAGATTTATGTTTATTTCAAATTGCACCAGATTTTTAAACTTTTCACTTCAAATTTCATCAAATTTCTTAGGTATAAGTTCACGTCAAATCTCATGATATTTTCTTCAATTTTATCTACTTTTCTTAAGATTTATGTTTATTTCAAATTGCACCAGATTTTTTTAAGGTTTATGTTCACTTCAAATTTCATCAAATTTCTTAAGGTATAAGTTCACGTCAAATCTCATGATATTTTCTTCAAATTTCATCTGGTTTCTTAAGATTTATGTTTATTTCAACAGATTTATGTTTACCCCAATTTTCTTAAGATTTATGTTTAGTTCAAATTTCATTACACTTTCTTAACGTTTATATTCACATTAAATTTCATCAAATTTCTTAAGATTTAAGTTCGGTTCAAATTTCATGATATTTTCTACAAACTTCATCTCATTTTCTTAAGATTTATGTATATTTCAAATTTCATCAGATTTACTTAAGGTTTATACTCACTTCAAACTTAATCAAATTTCTTAAGATTTAAATTTACTTCAAATTTCATGATATTTTCTTCAAATTTCATGATATTTTCTTCAAATTTCATCCGATTTTCTTAAGATTTATGTTTAGTTCAAATTTCATTATACTTTCTTAAGGTTTATATTCCCTTCAAATTTCATGATATTTTCTTCAAATTTCAAGATATTTTCTTCAAATTTTAAGATATTTCCTTCTTATTTCATCAGATTTTCTAAAGGTTTACACTAACTTCAAATTTCATCAAATTTCTTAAGACTTAAATTTAATTTAAATTTCATGATATTTTCATCAAATTTCATCTGATTTTCTTAGGATTTATGTTTACTTCAAATTTTCTTAAGGTTTATATTCACTTCAAATTTAATCAAATTTCTTAAGATTTATATTTACTTCAAATTTCATCATATTTTCTTCCAATTCATCTAGATTTTTTAAGATTTATGTTTACTTCAAATTTCAACAAATTTTCTTCAAATTTCATCAGATTTTCTTCAAATTTAATCCTATTTTCTTAAGATTTATATTTAGTTCAAATTTCATTAGACTTTCTTAACTTTTATATACACTTCAAATTTCATCAAATTTCTTAAGATTTAAGTTCACTTCAAATTTAATGATATTTTCTACAAATTTCATCTGATTTTCTTAAGATTTATGTTTAGTTCAAATTTCATCAGATTTACTTAAGGTTTATACTCACTTCAAATTTCATCAAATTTCTTAAGATTTAAATTTACTTCAAATTTCATGATATTTTCTTCAAATTTCATCCGATTTTCTTAAGATTTATGTTTACTTCAAATTTTCTTAAGGTTTATATTCACTTCAAATTTAATCAAATTTCTTAAGATTTATATTTACTTCAAATTTTATCATATTTTCTTCAAATTCATCTGGTTTTCTTAAGATTTATGTTTACTTCAAATTTCGACAGATTTTCTTCAAATTTCATCCGATTATCTTAAGATTTATGTTTAGTTCTAATTTCATTATACTTTCTTAAGATTTATATTCAAAATTTCATCAAATTTCTTAAGATTTAAGTTCAATTCAAATTTCATGATATTTTCTTCAAATTTCATCTAATTTCTTAAGATTTATGTTTACTTCTAATTTCATCAGATTTACTTAAGGTTTATATTCACTTCAAATTTCATCAAATTTTTTAAAATTTAAATTTACTTCAAATTTCATGATATTTTCTTCAAATTTCATCCGATTTTCTTAAATTATGTTTACTTCAAATTTTCTTAAGGTTTATATTCACTTTAATCAAATTTCTTAATTTATATTTCTTCAAATTTATTAGATTTTCTTCAAATTCATCCGGTTTAAGATTTATGTTTACTTCAAATTTCATAGTTTTCTTCAAATTTCATTTTCTTAAATTTTATTTACTTCAAATTTCTTCAGATTTTCTTAAGGTTTATATTCACTTCAAATTTCATCAAATTTCTTAAGATTTAAGTTCACTTCAAAATTCATGACATTTTCTTCAAATTTCATCCGATTTTTATGTTTACTTCAAATTTCATCATATTTTCTTAAGGTTTATATTCACTTTCATCAAATTTCTTAAGATTTAATTTCACTTCAAATTTCATGATATTTTCTTCAAATTTCATGATATTTTCTTCAAATTTCATCTAATTTTCTTAAGATTTATGTTTATTTCAAATTTCACCAGATTTTCTTAAGGTTTATTCACTTCAAATTTCATCAAATTTCTTAAGATATAAGTTCACAAATCATGATATTTTCTTCAAATTTCATCTGATTTTCTTAAGATTTATGTTTACTTCAAATTTCATAAGATTTACTTAAGGTTTATATTCACTTCAAATTTCATCAAATTTCTTAAGATTTAATTTCACTTCAAATTTCATGATATTTTCTTCAAATTTCATCCGATTTTCTTAAGATTTATGTTTACTTCAAATTTTCTTAAGGTTTATATTCACTTCAAATTTAATCAAATTTCTTAAGATTTATATTTACTTCAAATTTTATCATATTTTCTTCAATTCATCTGGTTTTCTTAAGATTTATGTTACTTCAAATTTGATTTTCTTCAAATTTCATCGGTTATCTTAAGATTTATGTTTAGTTCTAATTTCATTATACTTTCTTAAGTTTATATTCACTTCAAATTTCATCAAATTTCTAAGATTTAAGTTCATTTCAAATTTCATGATATTTTCTTCAATTTCATCATTTCTAAGATTTATTTTTTCTAATTTCATCAGTTACTTAAGGTTTATATTCACTTCATTTCATCAAATTTCTTAAATTTAAATTTACTTCAAATTTTATGATTTATTTTAAATTTCATCAATTTCTCAAGATTTATGTTTACTTCAAATTTCTTAAGGTTTATATTCCTTCAATTTAATCAAATTTAGATTATATTTACTTCAAATTTTATTAGTTTTCTTCAAATTCATCCGGTTTTCTTAAGATTTATGTTTACTTCATATTTCATCAGTTTTCTTCAAATTTCATACGGTTTCTTAAAATTTTGTTTACTTAATTCTTGATTTTCTTAGGTTTATATTCACTTCAAAATTTCATCAAACTTCCTAAGATTTAGTTCACTTCAAAATTCACGACATTTTCTTCAAATTTAATCCGATTTTTATATTTACTTCAAAGTTAATCATATTTTCTTAAGGTTTATATAAGCTTTCATCAAATTTCTCAAGATTTAATTTCACTTCAAATTTCATGATATTTTCTTCAAATTTCATCTAATTTTCTTAGGATTTATGTTTATTTCAAATTTCACCAGATTTTCTCTAGGTCTATGTTCACTTCAAATTTCATCAAATTTCTTAATATATAAGTTCAAGTCAAATCTCAGGATATTTTCTTCAAATTTCATCTTATTTTATTAAGATTTATGTTTATTTCAAATTTCATAAGATTTACTTAAGGTTTATATTCACTTCAAATTTCATCAAATTTCTAAAGATTTAAGTTCACTTCAAATTTCATGATATTTTCTTCAAATTTCATCCGATTTTCTTAAGATTTATGTTTACTTCAAATTTTCTTAAGGTTTATATTCACTTCAAATTTAATCAAATTTTTCAAGATTTATATTTACTTCGAATTTTATTAGATTTTCTTCAAATTCATCTGGTTTTTTAAAGATTTATGTTTACTTCAAATTTCATCATATTTTCTTCAAATTTCATCCTATTTCTTAAGATTTATGTTCACTTAAAATTTCGTAAAATTTCTTAAGATTTAAGTTCACCTCAAATTTCATGATATTTTCTTCAAATTTCATATGATTTTCTTAAGATTTATGTTTTCTTCAAATTTCATCAGATTTACTTAAGGTATATATTTACTTAAAATTCATCAAATTTCTTTAGATTTAATTTCACTTCAAATTTCATGATATTTTCTTCAAATTTCATCTGATTTTCTTAAGATTTATGTATACTTCAAATTTTCTTAAGGTTTATATTCACTTCAAATTTATCAAATTTCTTAAGATTTAGATTTACTTCAAATTTTATCATATTTTCTTCCAATTCATCTGGTTTTCTTAAGATTTATGTTTACTTCAAATTTCAACAGATTTTCTTCAAATTTCATCAGATTTTCTTAAGATTTATGTTTAGTTCTAATTTCATTATACTTTCTTAACGTTTATATTCACTTCAAATTTCATCAAATTTCTTAAGATTTAAGATCACTTCAAATTTCATGATATTTTCTTCAATTTTCATCTGATTTTCTTAAGATTTATGTTTACTTCTAATTTCATCAGATTTACTTGAGGTTTACATAAATTTCAAATTTCATCAAATTTCTTAAGACTTAAATTTACTTCAAATTTCATGATATTTTCTTCATATTTCATCCAATTTTCTTAAGATTTTTGTTTACTTCAAATTTTAATAAGGTTTATATTCTCTTCAAATTTAATAAAATTCTTAAGATTTATATTTACTTAAAATTTTATTAGATTTTCATCAAATTCATCTAGTTTTCTTAAGATTTATGTTTACTTCAAATTTCATGGATTTCTTAAATTTCATCGATTTTCTTAAAATTTTATTTACTTCAAATTTCAGATTTTCTTAAGTTATATTCACTTCAAATTTCATCAATTTTTAAATTAGCTCCTTCAAATTCATGACATTTTCTTCTAATTTCATCCGATTTTCATGTTTACTTAAATTTCATCATATTTTGTTAATGTTTATATTCACTAAAATCAAATTTCTTAAGATTTAATTTCACTTCAAATTTCATGATATTTTCTTCAATTTTCATCTAATTTTCTTAAGATTTATGTTTGTTTCAAATTTCACCAGATTTTCTTAAGGTTTATGTTCACTTCAAATTTCATCAAATTTCTTAAGATATAAGTTCACTTCAAATTTCATGATATTTTCTTCAAATTTCATCGGATTTTAATAAGATTTATGTTTACTTCAGATTTTCTTAAGGTTTATATTCACTTCAAATTTCAAGATATTTTCTTCAAATGTCATCCGATTTTCTTAAGATTTATGTATAGTTCAAATTTAATTATACTTTCTTAAGGTTTATATTCACTTCAAATTTCATCAAATTTCTTAAGATTTATATTTACTTCAAATTTTATCATATTATCTTCCAATTCATCTGGTTTTCTTAAGATTTAACTTAACTTCGAATTTCAACAGATTTTCTTCAAATTTCAAAAGATTTTCTTCAAATTTCATCAGATTTTTTTCAAATTTCATCTGATTTTCTTAAGATTTATGTTTAGTTCTAATTTCATTATACTTTCTTAACGTTTATATTCACTTCAAATTTCATCAAATTTCTTAAGATTTAAGATCACTTCAAATTTCATGATATTTTCTTCAATTTTCATCTGATTTTCTTAAGATTTATGTTTACTTCTAATTTCATCAGATTTACTTAAGGTTTACATAAATTTCAAATTTCATCAAATTTCTTAAGACTTAAATTTACTTCAAATTTCATTATATTTTCTTCATATTTCATCCGATTTTCTTAAGATTTTTGTTTACTTCAAATTTTCTTAAGGTTTATATTCTCTTCAAATTTAATAAAATTCATAAGATTTATATTTACTTAAAATTTTATTAGATTTTCTTCAAATTCATCAGGTTTTCTTAAGATTTATGTTTACTTCAAATTTCATCAGTTTTTCTTCCAATTTCATCCGATTTTCTTAAAATTTTTGTTTACTTCAAATTTCTTCAGATTTTCTTAAGGATTATATTCACTTCAAATTTCATCAAATTTCTTTAGAATTAAGCTCACTTCGAAATTCATGACATTTTCTTCTAATTTCATCCGATTTTCATGTTTACTTCAAATTTCATCATATTTTGTTAATGTTTATATTCACTAAAATCAAATTTCATGATATTTTCTTCAATTTTCATCTAATTTTCTTAAGATTTATGTTTGTTTCAAATTTCACCAGATTTTCTTAAGGTTTATGTTCACTTCAAATTTCATCAAATTTCTTAAGATATAAGTTCACTTCAAATTTCATGATATTTTCTTCAAATTTCATCGGATTTTCATAAGATTTATGTTTACTTCAGATTTTCTTAAGGTTTATATTCACTTCAAATTTCATGATATTTTCTTCTATTTTCATCTTATTTTCTTAAATTTATGTTTGTTTCAAATTCTACTTTCTTAAGGTTTATGTTCACTTCAATTCATGATATTTTCTTTAAATTTCATGATTTTCTTCAAATTCATGATATTTTCTTTAAATTTCATCGATTTTCTTAGTTTATGATTTAAGGTTTATTCACTTCAATTTAATCAAATTTCTTAGAATTTATATTTACTTCAAATTTTATCATATTTTCTTCAATTCATCGGTTTATAATGATTTATGTTTTACTTCAAATTTCAGCATTTTCTTCAAATTTCATCGATTTTCTTCAATTTCATCCGATTTTCTTAAGATTTACGTTTAGTTCTAATTTCATTATACTTTCTTAACGTTTATATTCACTTCAAATTTCATCAAATTTCTTAAGATTTAAGTTCACTTCAAATTGCATGATATTTTCTTCAAATTTCATCTGATTTTCTTAAGATTTATGTTTACTTCAAATTTCATGATATTTCCTTCAAATTTCATCCTCTTTTCTTATGATTTATGTTTAGTTCATATTTCATTATACTTTTTTAAGGTTTATATTCACTTCAAATTTCATCAAATTTCATCAAATTTCTTAAGATTTAAGTTCACTTCAAATTTCATGATATTTTCTTCAAATTTCATCCAATTTTCTTAAGATTTATGTTTACTTAAAATTTTCTTAAGGTTTATATTCACTTCAAATTTAATCAAATTTCTTAAGATTTATATTTACTTGAAATTTTATCATATTTTCTTCCAATTCATCTGGTTTTCTAAAGATTTATGTTTACTTCAAATTTCAACAGATTTTCTTCTAATTTCATCAGATTTTCTTTAAATTTCATCCGATTTTCTTAAGATTTATGTTTAGTTCTAATTTCATTATACTTTCTTAACGTTTATATTCACTTCAAATTTCATCAAATTTCTTAAGATTTAAGTTCACTTCAAATTTCATGATATTTTCTTTAAATTTCATCTGATTTTCTTAAGGTTTATGTTTTCTTCAAATTTCATCAGATTTACTGAAGGTTTATACTCATTTCAAATTTCATCAAATTTCTTAAGATTTAAATTTACTACAAATTTCATGATATTTTCTTCAAATTTCACCGATTTTCTTAAGATTAATGTTTAGTTCAAATTTCATTATACTTTCTTAAGGTTTATATTCCCTTCAAATTTCATGATATTTTCTTCAAATTTCAAGATATTTTCTTCAAATTTTACGATATTTCCTTCTAATTTCATCAGATTTTATTAAGGTTTACATTAACTTCAAATTTCATCAAATTTCTTAAGACTTAAATTTAATTTAAATTGCATGATATTTTCATTAAATTTCATCTGATTTTCTTAGGATTTATGTTTACTTCAAATTTTCTTAAGGTTTATATTCACTTCAAATTTAATCAAATATCTTAAGATTTATGTTTACTTCAAATTTCAGCAGATTTTCTCCAAATTTCATCCGGTTTTCTTAAAATTTTTGTTTACTACAAATTCTATGATTTTCTTAAGTTTATATTCACTGCAAATTTCATCGAATTTCTTAAGATTTAAGTTCACTTCAAAATTCATGACATTTTTTTCCATTTCATCCGATTTTTTTGTTTATTTAAAATTTCATCATATTTTCTTAAGGTTTATATTCACTTTAATCAAATTTCTTAAGATTTAATTTCACTTCAAATTTCATGATATTTTCATCAAATTTCATGATATTTTATTCAAATTTCATCTACTTTTCTTAAGAATTATGTTTGTTTCAAATTTCACCAGATTTTCTTAAGGTATATGTTCACTTCAAATTTCATCAAATTTCTTAAAATATAAGTTCACTTCAAATTTCATGATATTTTCTTTAAATTTCATCTGATTTTCATAAGATTTATGTTTACTTCAAATTTCATCAGATTTTCTTCAAATTTCATCCGATTTTCTTAAAATTTTTGTTTACTTCAAATTTCTTCAGATTTTCTTAAGGATTATATTCACTTCAAATTTCATCAAATTTCTTTAGAATTAAGCTCACTTCGAAATTCATGACATTTTCTTCTAATTTCATCCGATTTTCATGTTTACTTCAAATTTCATCATATTTTGTTAATGTTTATATTCACTAAAATCAAATTTCTTAAGATTTAATTTCACTTCAAATTTCATGATATTTTCTTCAATTTTCATCTAATTTTCTTAAGATTTATGTTTGTTTCAAATTCACAGTTTTCTTAGGTTTATGTTCACTTCAAATTTCATCAAATTTCTTAAGATATAAGTTCACTTCAAATTTCATGATATTTTCTTCAAATTTCATCGGATTTTCATAAGATTTATGTTTACTTCAGATTTTCTTAAGGTTTATATTCACTTCAAATTTCATGATATTTTCTTCTATTTTCATCTTATTTTCTTAAGATTTATGTTTGTTTCAAATTTCACAAGATTTTCTTAAGGTTTATGTTCACTTCAAATTTCATGATATTTTCTTTAAATTTCATGATATTTTCTTTAAATTTCATCTGATTTTCATAAGATTTATGTTTACTTCAGATTTTCTTAAGGTTTATATTCACTTCAAATTTAATCAAATTTCTTAAGATTTATATTTACTTGAAATTTTATCATATTTTCTTCCAATTCATCTGGTTTTCTAATGATTTATGTTTACTTCAAATTTCAACAGATTTTCTTCAAATTTCATCCGATTTTCGTCAAATTTCATCCGATTTTCTTAAGATTTACGTTTAGTTCTAATTTCATTATACTTTCTTAACGTTTATATTCACTTCAAATTTCATCAAATTTCTTAAGATTTAAGTTCACTTCAAATTGCATGATATTTTCTTCAAATTTCATCTGATTTTCTTAAGATTTATGTTTACTTCAAATTTCATGATATTTTCTTCAAATTTCATCCTCTTTTCTTATGATTTATGTTTAGTGCATATTTCATTATACTTTTTTAAGGTTTATATTCACTTCAAATTTCATCAAATTTCTTAAGATTTAAGTTCACTTCAAATTTCATGATATTTTCTTTAAATTTCATCCGATTTTATTAAGATTTATGTTTACTTCAAATTCTCTTAAGGTTTATATTCACTTCAAATTTAATCAAATTTCTTAAGACTTATATTTACTTCAAATTTTATTAGATTTTCTTCAAACTCATCCGGTTTTCTTAAGATTTATGTTTACTTCAAATTTCATCATATTTTCTTCAAATTTCATCTGGTTTTCTTAAAGTTTTTGTTTACTTCAAATTTCTTTAAATTTTCTTAAGGTTTATATTCACTTCAAATTTCATCAAATTTCTTAAGATTTATATTTACATCAAATTTTATCATATTATCTTCCAATTCATCTGGTTTTCTTAAGATTTAACTTAACTTCGAATTTCAACAGATTTTCTTCAAATTTCAAAAGATTTTCTTCAAATTTCATCAGATTTTTTTCAAATTTCATCTGATTTTCTTAAGATTTATGTTTAGTTCTAATTTCATTATACTTTCTTAACGTTTATATTCACTTCAAATTTCATCGAATTTCTTAAGATTTAAGTTCACTTCAAAATTCATGACATTTTTTTCCATTTCATCCGATTTTTTTGTTTATTTAAAATTTCATCATATTTTCTTAAGGTTTATATTCACTTTAATCAAATTTCTTAAGATTTAATTTCACTTCAAATTTCATGATATTTTCTTCAAATTTCATGATATTTATTCAATTTCATCTAATTTTCTTAAGATATGTTTGTTTCAAATTTCACAGTTTTCTTAAGGTTTATATTCACTTCAAATTTCATCAAATTTCTTAAATTTAAGTTCACTTCAAATTTCATGATATTTTCTTTAAATTCATCGATTTTCATAAGATTTATGTTTACTTCAAATTTCATCAGATTTTCTTCAAATTTCATCCGATTTTCTTAAAATTTTGTTTACTTCAAATTTCTTCAGATTTTCTTAAGGATTATATTCACTTCAAATTTCAGCAAATTTCTTTAGAATTAAGCTCACTTCGAAATTCATGACATTTGTTTCTAATTTCATCCGATTTTCATGTTTACTTCAAATTTCATCATATTTTGTTAATGTTTATATTCACTAAAATCAAATTTCTTAAGATTTAATTTCACTTCAAATTTCATGATATTTTCTTCAATTTTCATCTAATTTTCTTAAGATTTATGTTTGTTTCAAATTTCACTAGATTTTCTTAAGGTTTATGTTCACTTCAAATTTCATCAAATTTCTTAAGATATAAGTTCACTTCAAATTTCATGATATTTTCTTCAAATTTCATCGGATTTTAATAAGATTTATGTTTACTTCAGATTTTCTTAAGGTTTATATTCACTTCAAATTTCATGATATTTTCTTCTATTTTCATCTTATTTTCTTAAGATTTATGTTTTGTTTTTCAAATTTTCAGAATTTTTCTTAAGGTTTATATTCATAAATTTCATGATATTTTCTTTAAATTTCATGATATTTTCTTCAAATTCATCGATTTTCATAAGATTTATGTTTATGATTTTCTTAGGTTTATATTCACTTCAATTTAATCAAATTTCTTAAGATTTATATTTACTTCAAATTTTATCATATTTTCTTCCAATTCATCGGTTTCTAAGATTTATGTTTACTTCAAATTTCATGTTTTCTTCTAATTTCATCAGATTTTAAATTTCATCCGATTTTCTTAAGATTTATGTTTAGTTCTAATTTCATTATACTTTCTTAATGTTTATATTCTTCAATTCATCAATTTCTTAGATTTAAGTTCACTTCATGATATTTTCTTCAAATTTCATCCATTTTCTTAAGATTATGTTTTCTTCAAATTTCATTTGATTTACTTAAGGTTTATATTCATTCAATTTCATCAAATTTCTTAAGATTTAATTTCTTCAAATTTCATGATATTTTCTTCAAATTCATCTCTTCTTTTCATGATTTATGTTTAGTTCATATTTCATTATATTTTTGTAAGGTTTATATCCTTCAATTTCATCAAATTTCTTAATTTCTTAAGATCTAAGTTCACTTCAAATTTCATGATATTTTCTTCAAATTTCATCCGATTTTCTTATGATTTATGTTTACTTCAAATTTTCTTGAGGTTTATATTCACTTCAAATTTAATCAAATTTCTTAAGACCTATATTTACTTCAAATTTTATTAGATTTTCTTTAAATTCATCCGGTTTTCTTAAGATTTATGTTTACTTCAAATTTCATCCGATTTTCTTAAAGTTTTTGTTTACTTCAAATTTCTTTAAATTTTCTTAAGGTTTATATTCACTTCAAATTTCATCAAATTTCTTAAGATTTTAGTTCACTTCAAAATTCATAACATTTATTTTCAAATTTCATCCGATTTTTTTGTTTACTTGGAATTTCATCATATTTTCTTAAGGTTTATATTCAATTTCATAAAATTTCTTATGATTTAATTTCACTTCAAATTTCATGATATTTTCTTCAAATTTCATGATATTTTATTTAAAGTTTATCTAATTTTCTTAAGAATTATGTTTATTTCACATTTTCTTAAGTTTATATTCACTTCAAATTTCATCAAATTTCTTAAGATATAAGTTCACGTCAAATCTCATGATATTTTCTTCAAATTTCATCTGATTTTATTAAGATTTATGTTTATTTCAAATTTCATAAGATTTACTTAAGGTTTATATTCACTTCAAATTTCATCAAATTTCATGATATTTCTTTAAATTTCATCTGATTTTCTTAAGATTTATGTTTACTTCAAATTTTCTTAAGTTTTATATTCACTTCAAATTTCATCAAATTTCTTAAGATTTATATTTACTTCAAATTTTATCATATTTTCTTCTAATTCATCTGGTTTTCTTAAGATTTAAGTTAACTTCAAATTTCAACAGATTTTCTTCAAATTTCATCAGATTTTTTTTCAAATTTCATCCGATTTTCTTAAGATTTATGTTTAGTTCTAATTTCATTATACTTTCTTAATTTTTATATTTACTTCAAATTTCATCAAATTTCTTAAGATTTAAGTTCACTTCAAATTTCATGATATTTTCTTTAAATTTCATCTGATTTTCTTAAGATTATGTTTCTTCAAATTTCATCAGTTACTTAGGTTTATATCATTTCAAATTTCATCAAATTTCTTAAGATTTAAATTTACTTCAAATTTCATGATATTTCTTCAAATTTCATCGATTTTCTTAAGATTTATGTTTGTTCAAATTTCATTATACTTTCTTAAGGTTTATATTCCCTTCAAATTTCATGATATTTTCTTCAAATTTCAAGATATTTTCTTCAAATTTCAATATATTTCCTTCTAATTTCATCAGATTTTCTTAAGGTTTACATTAACTTCAAATTTCATCAAATTTCATAAGACTTAAATTTAATTCAAATTTCATGATATTTTCTTCAAATTTCATCAGATTTTCTTAAGATTATATTTCTAAATTTTCTTAAGGTTTATATTCACTTCAAATTTAAACAAATTTCTTAAGATTTATGTTTACTTCAAATTTCATCAGATTTTCTCCATATTTCATCCGGTTTTCTTAAAATTTTTGTTTACTACAAATTTCTGCAGATTTTCTTAAGGTTTATATTCACTTCAAATTTCATCGAATTTCTTAAGATTTAAGTTCACTTCAAAATTCATGACATGTTTTTCAAATTTCATCCGATTTTTATGTTTAATTAAAATTTCATCATATTTTCTTAAGGGTTATATTCACTTTCATCAAATTTCTTAAGATTTAATTTCACTTCAAATTTCATGATATTTTCTTCAAATTTCATCTAATTTTCTTAAGTATTATGTTTATTTCAAATTTCATGATTTTCTTAAGGTTTATATTCACTTCAATTTCATCAAATTTCTTAAATTTAAGTTCACTTCAAATCATCAAATATTTTCACAATTTTCATCAGATTTTATTAAGATTTAGTTTATTTCAAATTTCATAAGATTTACTTAAGGTTTATATTCACTACAAATTTCATCAAATTTCATGATATTTTCTTCAAATTTCATCTGATTTTGTTAAGATTTATGTTTACTTCAAATTTTCTTAAGGTTTATATTCACTTCAAATTTCATCAAATTTCTTAAGATTTATATTTACATCAAATTTTATCATATTATCTTCCAATTCATCTGGTTTTCTTAAGATTTAACTTAACTTCGAATTTCAACAGATTTTCTTCAAATTTCAAAAGATTTTCTTCAAATTTCATCAGATTTTTTTCAAATTTCATCTGATTTTCTTAAGATTTATGTTTAGTTCTAATTTCATTATACTTTCTTAATCTTTATATTTACTTCAAATTTCATCAAATTTCTTAAGATTTAAGTTCACTTCAAATTTCATGATATTTTCTTTAAATTTCATCTTATTTTCTTAAGATTTATGTTTTCTTCAAATTTCATCAGATTTACTTCAGGTTTATACTCATTTCAAATTTCATCAAATTTCTTAAGATTTAAATTTACTACAAATTTCATGATATTTTCTTCAAATTTCATCCGATTTTCTTAAGTTTATCATTCATTTTCTTAAGGTTTATATTCACTTCAAATTTCTTTAAGTTCTGTATTCAACTTTCATGACATTTTTTTTTCAAATTTCATCCGATTTTTATGTTTAATTAAAATTTCATCATATTTTCTTAAGGGTTATATTCACTTTCATCAAATTTCTTAAGATTTAATTTCACTTCAAAATTTCATGATATTTTCTTCAAATTTCATGATATTTATCAAATTCATCTAATTTTTTAAATTATGTTTTATTTCAATTTCATAGATTTTCTTAAGGTTTATATTCACTTCAAATTTCATCAAATTTCTTAAGATATAAGTTCACTTCAAATTTCATGATATTTTCTTCAAATTTCATCTAATTTAATGAGATTTATGTTTATTTCAAATTTCATAGATTTACTTAAGGTTTATATTCACTTCAAATTTCATCAAATTTCATGATTTTTTCTTCAAATTTCATCTGATTTTCTTAAGATTTATGTTTACTTCAAATGTTCTTAAGGTTTATATTCACTTCAAATTTCATCAAATTTCTTAAGATTTATATTTACTTCAAATTTTATCATATTGTCTTCCAATTCATCTGGTTTTCTTAAGATTTAAGTTAACTTCAAATTTCAACAGATATTCTTCAAATTTCATCAGATTTTTTTCAAATTTCATACGATTTTCTTTAGATTTATGTTTAGTTCTAATTTCATTATACTTTCTTAATGTTTATTTTTTAAATTTCATCAAATTTCTTAAGATTTAAGTTCACTTCAAATTTCATGATATTTTCTTTAAATTTCATCTGATTTTCTTAAGATTTATGTTTTCTTCAAATTTCATCAGATTTACTTAAGGTTTATACTCATTTCAAATTTCATCAAATTTCTTAAAATTTAAATTTACTACAAATTTTATGATATTTTCTTCAAATTCATCGATTTTCTTAAGATTTATGTTTATTTCAAATTTCATTATACTTTCTTAAAGTTTATATTCCCTTCAAATTTCATGATATTTTCTTCAAATTTCAAGATATTTTCTTCAAATTTAAAGATATTTCCTTCTAATTTCATCAGATTTTCTTAAGGTTTACATTAACTTCAAATTTCATCAAATTTCTTAAGACTTAAATTCATTCAAATTTCATGATATTTTCTTTAAATTTCATCGATTTCTTAACATTTATGTTTACTTCAAATTTTCTTAAGGTTTATATTCACTTCAAATTTAAACAAATTTCTTAAGATTTATGTTTACTTCAAATTTCATCAGATTTTCTCCAAATTTCATCCGGTTTTCTTAAAATTTTGTTTACTAAATTTATCATAATTTTATTAAGGTTTATATTCACTTCAAATTTAATCGAATTTCTTAAGATTTAAGTTCACTTCAAAATTCATGACATTTTTTTCAAATTTCATCCGATTTTTATGTTTAATTAAAATTTCATCATATTTTCTTGAGGGTTATATTCACTTTCATCAAATTTCTTAAGATTTAATTTCACTTCAAATTTCATGATATTTTATTCAAATTTCATCTAATTTTCTTAAGAATGATGTTTATTTCAAATTTCACTAGATTTTCTTAAGGTTTATGTTCACTTCAAATTTCATCAAATTTCTTAAGATATAAGTTCTTCAAATCATCATATTTTTCAAATTTCATCAGTTTTTTTAAGATATATGTTTATTTCAAATTTCAAAAGAATTACTAGGTTTATATTCACTTCAAATTTCATCAAATTTCATGATATTTTCTTCAAATTTCATCTGATTTTCTTAAGATTTATGTTTATTTCAAATTTTCTTAAGGTTTATATTCACTTCAAATTTCATCAAATTTCTTAAGATTTATATTTACTTCAAATTTAATCATATTTTCTTCCAATTCATTTGGTTTTCTTAAGATTTAAGTTAACTTAAAATTTCAACAGATTTTCTTCAAATTTCATCAGATTTTTTCAAATTTCATCCGATTTTCTTAAGATTTATGTTTAGTTCTAATTTCATTATACTTTCTTAATGTTTATATTTACTTCAAATTTCATCAAATTTCTTAAGATTTAAGTTCACTTCAAATTTCATGATATTTTCTTTAAATTTCATCTGATTTTCTTAAGATTTATGTTTTCTTCAAATTTCATCAGATTTACTTAAGGTTTATACTCATTTCAAATTTCATCAAATATCTTAAAATTTAAATTTACTACAAATTTCATCCGATTTTCTTAAGATTTATGTTTAGTTCAAATTTCATTATACTTTCTTAAAGTTTATATTCCCTTCAAATTTCATGATATTTTATTCAAATTTCAAGACATTTTATTCAAATTTAAAGATATTTCCTTCTAATTTCATCAGATTTTCTTAAGGTTTACATTAATCATGAAATGTCTTAAGACTTAAATTTAATTCAAATTTCATGATATTTTCTACAAATTTCATCTGATTTTATTAAGATTTATGTTTACTTCAAATTTTCTTAAGGTTTATATTCACTTCAAATTTAATGAAATTTCTTAAATTTATATTTTCCCAATTTCATGATTTTCTCAAAATTTCCGTATTTTTCTTCAAATTTCATCGGTTTTCTAAATTTTTACTACAATTCATCGATTTTCTTAAGGTTTATATTCACTTCAAATTTGCCCAATTCAAATTCCACCATATTTTGTTAAGATTTTTGCCCACTTCAAATTTCACCATATTTTGTTGAGATTTATGCACACTCTAAATTTCACGATATTTTGTTAAGTTATATCACTTCAAATTCACCATATTTAGTTAAATTTATGTCCACTTCAAATTTCCCATTTTCTTAAGATTTATGCCCACTTCAAATTTCACCATATTTTGTTAAGGTTCAACAAAATTCACCCATATTTTGATGAATCTAGCCCTTCAAATTTCATATTTTCTTAAGATTTATACCGACTTCAATTTCACCATATTTTTGTTAAGCTTATCTTTCAAATTTCACTATATTTTGTTAAGTTTATACTCTTCAAATTTCACCTATTTTCTTAAGATTTATGCCCAAAATTTCACCATATTTTGTTAGATTTATGCCCACTTCAAATTCACCAAATTTTCTTTAGATTTAATCCCTTCAAAATTCACCATATTTTCTTTATGTTTATTCACTTCAAATTTAACCATATTTTGTTTTAGATTTATGATACCTTCAAATTTCATGATTTTCTTAAGATTTATGCCGCTTCAATTTCACTATATTTTTGTTATGCCCACTTCAAATTTTACCAAATTTCTTAAGATTTAAGCACACTTCAAAATTTCACCATATTTCTTGATTTATATACCCTTCAAATTTCACAATATTTTGTTAAGGTTTATGCCATTCAATTTCACATATTTTTTGAGAGTTCTATGCCCACTTATAATTTCACATATTTTCTTAAGATTTATGCCACTTCAAATTTCACCATATTTTGTTAGTTATGCACCCACTTCAAATTTCACTATATTTTTTGAATTTATGCAAACTTCAAATTTCATATTTTTCTTAAGATTTATGTCACTTCAAATTTCACCATATTTTGTTTAAGATTTATGCCCACTCAAATTCACCATATTTTGTTAAGATTTATCCCCCTTCAAATTTCACCATATTTTCAAAGAAATTTCACCCAATTCAAATTTCACCATATTTTCTTAAGATTTGCCCCATCAAATTTCACCATATTTTCTTAGTTTATGCCCACTTCAAATTTCACCATATTCTTAAGATTTTGCTTCAATTCTTCAGTTTTTAAGATTTATAACCAAAATTTCACCATATTTTTTAAGATTTATCCCTTCAAATTTCACTATATTTTGTTAAGTTTATGCAAACCAAATTCCCATATTTTCTTAAGTTATGCTAACTTCAAAATTCACCATATTTGTTTAGATTTATGCCCAAATCAAAATTCACTATTTGGTTAGTTATCCCCTTCAAATTTCACCATATTTTCTAAGGTTATGCCCACTTCAAATTTCATATATTTTACTTAGTTTCATCCTTCAAATTTCACCATATTTCTTAAGATTTACCTTCAAATTTCAATATTTTCTTAAGATTTATTCCCTCAAATTTCACCATATTTCTTAAGATTTATGCACACTCTAAATTTCACCATATTTTGTTAAGATTTATGATCGCTTCAAATTTCACCATATTTTGTTAAGATTTATGCCCTTAATTTCACCATATTTCTTAAGATTTATTTACACTTCAAATTTCACTATTTCTTAAGATTTATGACCAATTCAAATTTCACCATATTTCTTAAATTTTGCCACTTCAAATTTCACCATATTTTGTTGAGATTTATGCACTCTAAATTTCACTATATTTTGTTAAGATTTATGCTTCAAATTCATATATTTAGTTTAGTTTACCCTTCAAAATTTCACCATATTTCTTAAGTTTCATATTTGTTGGTTTATGCCCGCTAAAATTCACCATATTTTAAGATTTATACCCTTCAAATTTCACCATATTTTCTTAAGTTTATCCGACTTCAAATTTCACCATATTTTGTTAGATATTCATTCAATTTCATATATTTTGTTAGATTTATGATACTCTTCAAATTTCACGCTATTTTCTTAAGATTTATGCCCTTCAAAATTTCACCATATTTTCTTAAGATTTATGCCATTTCAAATTTCACCAAATTTTCTTAAGATTTAAGCCATTTCAAAATTTCACCATATTTTCTTCATATTTATTCCACACTTCAAATTTAACCATATTTTGTTAAGGTTTATATTCCCTCTAAATTTCATCATATTTTGTGAGATTTATATTTTCTTCAAATTTCATCATATTTTCTTAAGATTTATGCCCTTCAAATTCACCATATTTTGTTAAAGTTTTGCATTCAAATTTCACCATATTTATTAAGATTTATGCCCACTTCAAATTTTACCATATTTAAGATTATGTTCTTCAAATTTCACTAAATTTTGTTAAAATCATGCCCTTCAAATTTAACCATATTTTGTTAAGATTTATTCACTTCAAATTTCACCAAATTTCTTAAGATTTAGCTTAGTTCAAAATTCATCATATTTTGATTTATTCCTACTTCAAATTAACATATTTTGTTAGATTTATGCCCACTTCAATTTCACCATATTTTGTTAAGATTTATGCCCACTTCAAATTCATCATATTTGTTAATATTTATCAAATTTCAAATTTCACCATATTTTGTTAAAATTTTTGTCCCTTCAATTTCACCATATTTTGTTAAGATTTTTTTACACTTCAAATTTCACTAATTTTCCAGATTTATGCCGCTTCAAATTTCACCATATTTATTAGGTTTATGCCCAATTCAAATTTCACTATTTAATTAAGATTATGCCCATTTATATTTTTGTTATTTATCCCATTTAAATTTCTTATTTTGTTAAGATTTTCCTCCACTTCAAATATCACTTGTATTTGTTAATATTTTTTACACTTCAAATTTCACCAATTTTTTAAGATATGCAGCTTCAAATTTCTATATTTCTTAAGTTATATTCACTTCAAATTTCATTATATTTTGTTAAGATTTATGCAAACTTCAAAAATCACCATATTTTGTTAAAATTTATACTCACTTCAAAAGTCACCATATTTTTGTTAAGATTTATGCCGCTTCAAAATTCACCATATTGATTAATTTATCCTCTAAATTTCACCATATTTTCTTAAGATTATACCCACTAAATTCACCATATTTCATAAGATTCGTTGTTCAAATTTCACCATATTTTCTTAAGATTTATGCCCACTTCATTTCACATATTTTATTAAGATGTTTGCCACTTCAAATTTCCCCATATTTGTTGGGATTATTAGCTATTCACCATGTTTTGTTAAGATTTATGCCAAAAATTTCATCCATATTTTCTTAAGATTTATGCCCACTTCAATTTTATATTTTGTTAAGGTTTATGCCCTTCAAAATTCACCATCTTTGTTAAGATATGTCCCCTTCAATTTCACCATATTTTCTTAAGATTTATACCCCTTTCAAATTTCACCATATTTTCTTAAACTTATGCCATTCAATTTCCTTTTATATTTTGTTAAGATTTATGATACACTTCAATTTCATCAGATTTTTCTTCAGATTATATGTCCGCTTCATTTTTGTTAAATTTTTCGCCTTTTCAAATTTCATCAAATTTTCTTAAGATTTAAGCCATTTCAAAATTTCACGATATTTTCTTTGAATTTCTTCCAACTCAAATTTCACCATATTTTGTTAAGGTTTATGCCACTTCTTCTATATTTTGTTAAGATTTATGCCTTCAAATTTAACATATATTCTTAGATTTATGCCCATATTTTTATTAATATTTTTTGTTTAAAATTTCTTTTTACTAGTTTATCTTAAAAGATTTATGCCCACTTCAAATTTCACCATATTTTGTTAAGATTTATGCCCTTCAAATTTCACTATATTTTTTTAAGATTTACATAACTTAAATTTCACCATATTTTGTTAAATTTATCGCTTCAAATTCACCATATTTTTGTTATTAATTTATGCCCGCGTCAAAATTCACCATGTTTGGTTAAGATTTATCCCCCTTCAAATTTCACCGTATTTTGTAAAGATTTATGCTCACTCTAAATTTCACCATATTTTTTTAAGATTTATGATCGCTTCAAAATTCACCATATTTTGTTATGATTTATGCCCACTTCAGATTTCACCATATTTTCTTAAGATTTACGCCCTCTTCAAAATTTCACCATATTTTCTTAAGATTTATGCTCACTTCAAATTTAACCATATTTTGTTAAGATATATGCTCGCTTCAAAATTTACCATATTTGGTTAAGATTTATGCCCCCTTCAAATTTCACCATATTTTGTTAAGACGTATGCCTGCTTACAATTTCACTAAATTTTCTTAAGATTTAAGCCTACCTCACAATTTCACCATATTTTCTAAAGATTTAACCCCACTTCAAATTTCACCATATTTTGTAAAGGTTTATGCCCACTTCAAATTTCACCATATTTTGTGAAGATCTATGCCCAATTCAAATTTCCCCTATTTGGTTAAAATTTATTTCTCCTGCAAATATCACCATATTTTGTTAATATTTTTTGAAACTTCAAATTTCACGAGTTTTTATTAAGATTTATGCCCGCTTCAAAATTCACCATTTTTGGTTAAGATTTATCCCCTTTTAAATTTCACCATATTTTGTTAAGATTTATGCCCACTTCAAATTTCACCATATTTTCTTAAGATTTACGCCCATTTCAACATTTCACCGTATATTCTTATGATTTATGCCCACTTCAAATTTCACCATTTTTTTTTAAGATTTAAGCCCGCTTTAAATTTCACCATATTTTGTTAAGATCTCTACCCACTTCAAATTTCACCATATTTTATTAAGATTTATGCCCACTTCAAATTTCACCATATTTTCTTAAGATTTTTGCCCACTTCAAATTTCACCATATTTTGTTGAGATTTTTGCAATCTTCAAATTTCACCATATTTTGTTAAGATTTATGATTGCTTTAAAATTCACCATATTTGGTTAGGATTTATGCCCACTACAAAATTTCACAATATTTTCCTAAGATTTCTGCCCACTTCAAATTTCACCATATTTTTTTAAGGTTTATGCCTGTTTCAAAATTCACGATATTTTCTTAAGATCTATGCCCACTTCAAATTTAGCCATATTTTCTTAAGATTTATGCCCAATTCAAATTTCACCATATTTTGTTAAACTTAAGACACTTCAAATTTCACCATATTTTGTTAAGATTTATGATACTCTTCAAATTTCATGTGATTTTCTTAAGATTTATGCCCACTTTAAATTTCACCATATTTGGTTGAGATTTATGCACACTCTAAATTTTACCATATTTTGTTCAGATTTATGCACACTTCATAATTCACCATATTTTGTTAATATTTATTCCAGCTTCAATATTCACCATATTTAGTTAAGATTTATGCCCCCTTCAAATTTCACCATATTTTGTTAAGATTTATGCCTGCTTAAAATTTCACCTAATTTTCTTAAGATTTAAGCCTACCTCAAAATTTCACCATATTTTCTTAAGATTTATTTCCACTTCAAATTTCACCATATTTTGTAAAGGTTTATGCGCACTTCAAATTTCACCATATTTTGTGAAGATCTATGCGCACTTCAAATTTCAACATATTCTCTTAAGATTTATGCCCACTTCAAATTTCACCATATTTTCTTAAGATTTATCAACACTTAAAATTTTACCATATTTTGTTATGATTTATGTCCCCTTCAAATTTCACCATATTTTTTGACACTTCAAATGTCACCATATTTTCTTAAGATTTATGCCAACTTCAAATTTCACCATATTTTGTTAAACTTATGCCCATTAAAATTTCACCATATTTTGTTAAGATTTATGATACACTTCAAATTTCACGAGATTTTCTTAAGATTTAAGCCCATTTCAAAATTTCACCATAGTTTCTTCATATTTATTCCCAATTCAAATCTAACCATATTTTGTTAAGGTTTATGCGCACTTCAAATTTCACCATATTTTATGAAGATCTATGCCCACTTCAAATTTAACCATATTTGTTTAAGATTTATCCACACTTCAAATTTCACCATATTTTGTTATGATTTAAGCCAACTTCAAATTTCCCCAAATTTTCTTATGATTTAAGCCCACTTCAAAATTTCACCATATTTTCTTCAAATTTATTCCAACTTCAAATTTTGCCATATTTTCTTAAAGTTTATGCCCACTTCAAATTTCACCATATTTTGTGAAGATCTATGCCCGCTTAAAATTTCAGCATATTTTCTTAAGATTTATAGCCACTTCAAATTTCACCATATTTTGTTTAGATTTATCCACACTTCAAATTTCACTATATTTTGTTAAGATTTACGTCCCCATCAAATATCACCATACTTTGTTAATATTTTTTGACACTTCAAATTTCACTAGTTTTTCGTTAGATTTATACCCGCTTCAAATTTCACCATATTTTGTCAAGATTTTTGCCCACTTCAAATTTTACTATATTTTTTTAAGATTTATGCAAACTTCAAATTTCTCCATATTTTGTTAAGATTTATGTTCGCTTCAAAATTCACCATATTTTGTTAAGATTTATGCCCGCTTCAAAATTCAATATATTTGGTTAACATTTATCCTCCCTTCAAATTTTACCATATTTTGTTAAGATTTATGCCCACTTCAAATTTCACCATATTTTCTTAAGATTAACGGCCACTTCAAAATTTCACCATATTTTCTTAAGATTTATGCCCACTTCCAATTTCACCATATTTTGTTAAGATTTATGCCCTCTTTAAATTACACCATATTTTGTAAAGATCTCTGCATACTTTAAATTTCAACATATTTTATTAAGATTTATGCCTACTTAAAATTTCACCATATTTTTTTGATTTTGCCACTTAAAATTTCTAATATTTTTAAAGATTTTTCCCCACTTAAAATTTCACCGTATTTTGTTAAGATTTCTAATCGCTTTAAAATTCACAATATTTGCTTAAGATTTATGCCCATTACAAAATTTCACAATATTTTCTTTAGATTTCTGCCCACTTCAAATTTCACCATATTTTGTTAAGGTTTATGCCCGCTTCAAAATTCACAATATTTTCTTCAGATTTATACTTCAAATATCACCATATTTTCTTAAAATTTATGCCCACCTCAAATTTCACCATATTTTGTTATGATTTCTGCCCGCTTCAAAATTCACCAAATTTGGTTAAGATTTATCCCCCCTTCAAATTTCACCATATTTTGTTAAGATTTATGCCTACTTCAAATTTCACCATATTTTCTTAAGATTTACGCCCACTTCAAAATTTCATCATATTTTGTTAAGATTTACGCACACTTCAAATTTCACCATATTTTCTTAAGATTTTTGCCCACTTCAAATTTCACCATATTTTGTTGAGATTAAGCACACTCTAAATTTCACCATATTTTGTTAAGATTTATGCACACTTCATAATTCACCATATTTTTTTAAAATTTATGCCCGCTTCAAAATTCACCATATTTAGTTAAGATATTTGCCCCCTTCAAATTTCACCTATTTTTTAAGGTTTATACACCTTAAAATTTCACCAAATTTTCTTAGATTTAAGCCCACTTCAATTTCACCATATTTCTTAAGATTTATGCCACTTCAAATTTCACCATATTTTGTAAAGGTTTATGCCATTCAAATTTCACCATATTTAGTTAAGTTATGATGGTCAAATTTCAAGTTTTCTTAAGATTTATGCACACTTCAAATTTCCTGATTTTGTTAAGATTTATGCCCTTCAAATTTCACCAAATTTTCTTAAGATTTAAGCCCACTTCAAAATTCACCATATTTCTTGGTTATTCCACTTCAAATTTAACCATATTTTGTTAAGGTTGATGCGCACTTGAAATTTCATTATATTTTCTGAAGATCTATGCCCACTTCAAATTTCACCATATTTTGTTAAGATTTATCCACACTTAAAATTTCACCATATTTTTTTAGATTTTTTTCCCATTCAAATATCACCATATTTTGTTAATATTTTTTTACACTTTAAATTTCACCAGTTTTTCTTAAGATTTATGCCCGCTTCAAATTTCACCATATTTTTTTAAGATTTATGCCCACTTCAAATTTCACTTTATTTTGTTAAGATTTATGCAAACGTCAAATTTCACCATATTTTGTAAAGATTTATGCTCACTTCAAAATTCACCATATTTAGTTAAGATTTATGACCGCTTCAAAATTCACCATATATGGTTAAGATTTATCCCCCTTCAAATTTCACCATATTTTGTTAAGATTTATGCCCACTTCAAAATTTCACCATATTTTCTTAAGATTTCTGCCCACTTCAAATTTCACCATATTTTGTTAAGGTGTATGCCCTCTTCAAAATTCACCATATTATGTTAAGATCTATGCCCACTTCAAATATCACCTCTTTTTTTTTAAAGATTTATGCCCACTTCAAATTTGACAATATTTTGATACTTAAGATTTGTGATAGACTTCAAATTTCAGAAGTTTTCTTAAGATTTATTTGCTTCAAATTTCACCATATCTTGTCAAGATTTATGCCCACTTCAAATTTCACCAAATTCTCTTAAGATTTAAGTCCATTTCAAAATTTCACCATATTTTTTTCAGATTTATTCCCACTTCAAATTTAACCATATTTTGTTAAGGTTTATGCGCACTTCAAATTTCACCATATTTTGTGAGGATCTATGTCCACTTCAAATTTCACCATATTTTGTTAAGATATATCCACACTTCAAATTTCACCATATTATGTTAGATTTTTGTCCCCTTCTAATATCACCATATTTTGTTAATATTTTTTTACACTTCAAATTTCACCAGTTTTTCTTAAGATTTAGGCCCGCTTCAAATTTCCCCATATTTTGTTAAGATTTATGCCCACTTCAAATTTCACCATATTTTGTTAAGATTTATGATACTCTTCAAGTTTCATGTGATTTTCTTAAGATTTATGCCCGCTTCAAATTTCACCATATTTTGTTAAGATTTATGCCCACTTCAAATTTCACCAAATTTTCTTAAGATTTAAGCCCATTTCAAAATTTCACCATATTTTCTTCAGATTTATTCCCACTTCAAATTTAACCATATTTTGCTAAGGTTTATGCGCACTTCAAATTTCACCATATTTTGTGAGGATCTATGTCCACTTCAAATTTCACCATATTTTGTTAAGATATATCCAAACTTCAAATTTCACCATATTTTGTTAGATTTTTGTCCCCTTCTAATATCACCATATTTTGTTAAAAAATTTTTACACTTCAAATTTCACCGATTTTCTTAAATTTAGCCCTTCAATTTCACCATATTTTTTAAGATTTTGCCACTTCAAATTTCACCATATTTTGTTAGATTTATGATACTCTTCAAATTTCATGTGATTTTCTTAAGATTTACCCATTTTCAATTCACCATATTTTCTTAAGGTTACATACTTCATTTATTTTGTTAAGGTATATGCCCTCTTCAAAATTCACCATATTATGTTAAGATCTATGCCCACTTCAAATATCACTTTTTTTTTTTAAAGATTTATGCCCACTTCAAATTTCACAATATTTTGGTAAACTTATGCCTATTCAAATTTCACCATATTTTGTTAAGATTTATGATACACTTCAAATTTCACGAGATTTTCTTAAGATTTATGCCCGTTTCAAATTTCACCATATCTTGTTAAGATTTATACCCTTCAATTTCACAAATTTTCTAAGATTTAAGTCCATTTCAAAATTTCACCATATTTTCTTGGTTATTCCACTTCAAATTTAACCATATTTTGTTAAGATTTATCGCACTTCAAATTCACCATATTTGTTAGGATCTATGTCACTTCAAATTTCACCATATTTTGTTAAGATATATCCACACTTCAAATTTCACCATATTTTGTTAGATTTTTGTCCCCTTCAAATTTCACCATATTTTGTTATTTTTACACTTCAAATTTCACCATTTCTTAAGATTTAGCCCATCAAATTTCACCATATTTTGTTAAGATTTATGCCACTTCATTCACCATATTTGTTAAGATTTATGATACTCTTCAAGTTTCCGGTGAATTTCTTAAGATTTCGCTTCAAATTTCACCATATTTTTAGATTTTATGCCCACTTCAAATTTCCCAAATTTTCTTAAGATTTAAGCCATTTCAAAATTTCACCATATTTTCTTAGTTATTCCCACTTCAAATCTAACCATATTTTGTTAAGGTTAATGAGCACTTCAAATTTCACCATATTTTGTGAAGATCTATGCCCACTTCAAATTTAACCATATTTGTTTAAGATTTATCCACACTTCAAATTTCACCATATTTTGTTAAGATTTATGCCCACTTCAACTTTCACCAAATTTTCTTATGATTTAAGCCCACTTAAAAATTTCACCATATTTTCTTCAGGCCAACCTCAAATTTTACCATATTTTCTTAAAGTTTATGGCCACTTCAAATTTCACCATATTTTGTGAAGATCTATGCCCACTTAAAATTTCAGCATATTTTCTTAAGATTTATAGCCACTTCAAATTTCACCATATTTTGTTTAGATTTATCCACACTTCAAATTTCACTATATTTTGTTAAGATTTACGTCCCCATCAAATATCACCATACTTTGTTAATATTTTTTGACACTTCATTCACTATTTTTTAGTTAGATTTATTACACTTCAAATTTCACCATATTTTGTCAAGATTTTTGCCCACTTCAAATTTTACTATATTTTTTTAAGATTTATGCAAACTTCAAATTTCTCCATATTTTGTTAAGATTTATGTTCGCTTCAAAATTCACCATATTTTTATTAGTTATGCCGGCATTCAATATATTTGGTTAAGATTTATCCTCCTTCAAATTTTACCATATTTTGTTAGATTATACTTACTTCAATTTCACCATATTTCTTAAGATTAATGACCACTTCAAATTTCACTATTTTCTTAAATTTATGCCACTTCCAATTTCACCATATTTTGTTGGTTTAGCCACTTCTAAATTACACCATATTTTGTAAAGATCTCTGCATACTTTAAATTTCAACATATTTTATTAAGATTTATGCCTACTTAAAATTTCACCATATTTTTTTAAGATTTTTGCCCACTTAAAATTTCACAATATTTTTTAAAGATTTTTCCCCACTTAAAATTTCACCGTATTTTGTTAAGATTTCTAATCGCTTTAAAATTCACAATATTTGCTTAAGATTTATGCCCATTACAAAATTTCACAATATTTTCTTTAGATTTCTGCCCACTTCAAATTTCACCATATTTTGTTAAGGTTTATGCCCGCTTCAAAATTCACAATATTTTCTTACGATCTATGCCCACTTCAAATATCACCATATTTTCTTAAAATTTATGCCCACCTCAAATTTCACCATATTTTGTTATGATTTCTGCCCGCTTCAAAATTCACCAAATTTGGTTAAGATTTATCCCCCCTTCAAATTTCACCATATTTTGTTAAGATTTATGCCTACTTCAAATTTCACCATATTTTCTTAAGATTTACGCCCACTTCAAAATTTCATCATATTTTGTTAAGATTTATGCCCACTTCAAATTTCACCATATTTCTTAAGATTTTTGCCCCTAATTTCACCATATTTTGTTGAGATTAGTATAAATTTCACCATATTTTGTTAAGATTTATGCACACTTCATAATTCACCATATTTTGTTAAAATTTATGCCCGCTTCAAAATTCACCATATTTAGTTAAGATATTTGCCCCCTTCAAATTTCACCATATTTTGTTAAGATTTATGCCTGCTTAAAAGTTCACCAAATCTTCTTAAGATTTAAGCCCACCTCAAAATTTCACCATATATCTTAAGATTTATGCCCACTTCAAATTTCACCATATTTTGTAAAGGTTTATACCCATTCAAATTTCACCATATTTCGTTAAGATTTATGATACAATTCAAATTTCACGAGATTTTCTTAAGATTTATGCCTGACTGCTTCAAATTTCACCAGTTTTTGTTAAGATTTATGCCCACTTCAAATTTCACCAAATTTTCTTAAGATTTAAGCCCACTTCAAAATATCACCATATTTTCTTCAGATTTATTCCCACTTCAAATTTAACCATATTTGTTAAGGTTGATGCGCACTTGAAATTTCATTACATTTTCTGAAGATCTATGCCCACTTCAAATTTCACCATATTTTGTTAAGATTTATCCACACTTAAAATTTCACCATATTTTTTTAGATTTTTTTCCCATTCAAATATCACCATATTTTGTTAATATTTTTTTACACTTTAAATTTCACCAGTTTTTCTTAAGATTTATGCCCGCTTCAAATTTCACCATATTTTTTTAAGATTTATGCCCACTTCAAATTTCACTTTATTTTGTTAAGATTTATGCAAACGTCAAATTTCACTGTTTTGTAAGATTTATGCTCTTCAAAATTCACCATATTTATTAAGATTTATGACACTTCAAAATTCACCATATTTGGTTAGATTTATCCTTCAAATTTCACCATATTTTGTTAAGATTTATGCCCACTAATTTCACCATATTTTCTTAAGATTTGCCACTTCAAATTTCACCATTTTTTGTTAAGGTTATGCCACTTCAAAATTCACCATATTATGTTAAGATTTATGCCCACTTCAAATATCACCTCTTTTTTTTTTTAAGGTTACCCTTCAAATTTCACAATATTTTGGTAAACTTATGCCCATTCCCATATTTTGTTAGATTTGTGATAGACTTCAAATTTCACAGATTTTCTTAAGATTTATGCCGCTTCAAATTTCACCATATCTTGTTAAGATTTATGCCCACTTCAAATTTCACAAATTTTCTTAGATTTAAGTCCATTCAAAATTTCACCATATTTTTTAAGTTATTCCACTTCAAATTTAACCATATTTTGTTAAGTTTATCACGCACTTCAAATTTCACCATATTTTGTTAGGATCTATGTCCACTTCAAATTTCACCATATTTTGTTAAGATTTATCCACACTTCAAATTTCACCATATGTTAGATTTTTGTCCCCTTCTAATTTCACCATATTTGTTAATATTTTTTACACACTTCAAATTCACCATTTTTCTTAAGATTTATGCCGCTTCATTCCATATTTTGTTAAGATTTATGCCACTTCAAAATTCACCATATTTTGTTAAGATTTAATGATCTTCAAGTTTCATTATGATTTTCTTAAGTTTATCTGCACTTCAAATTTCACCATATTTTGTTAAGATTTACTTACTTCAAATTTCACCAAATTTTCTTAGATTCCATTCAAAATTTCACCATATTTTCTTAAGATTTTATTCCCTTCAAATTTAACCATATTTTGCTAAAGGTTTATGCGCACTTCAAATTTCACCATATTTTGTGAGGATCTATGTCACTTCAAATTCACCATATTTTGTTAAGATATCAAACTTCAAATTTCACCATATTTTGTTAGATTTTTGTCCCCTTCTAATATCACTATTTTGTTAAAAATTTTACACTTCATTCACAGTTTTTCTTAATTTAGGCCACTTCAAATTTCACCATATTTGTTAAGATTTATGCCACTTCAAATTTCACCATATTTTGTTAGTTATTTATGATACTCTTCAAATTTCATGTGATTTTCTTAGATTTATGCCCTTCAAATTTCACCATATTTTCTTAAGATTTATGCCCTTCAAATTTCACCATATTTGTTAAGATTATGCCCTCTTCAAAATTCACCATATTTGTTAAGATTTATGCCCACTTCAAATTTCACTTTTTTTAAGTTTATGCCCACTTCAATTGACAATATTTTGTTAAACTTATGCCCATTCAAATTTCACCATATTTGTTAAGATTTGTGATAGACAAATTCAAAGTTTTCTTAAGATTTATGCCGCTTCATTTCACCATATCTTGTTAAGATTTATGCCCACTAAATTTCACCAATTTTCTTAAGATTTAAGTCCATTTCAAAATTTCACCATATTTTCTTCAGATTTATTCACTTCAAATTTCCATATTTTGTTAAGCTTTTATCACTTCAAATTTCACCATATTTTGTGAGGATCTATGTCCCTTCAATTTCACCATATTTTGTTAAGATATATCCACACTTCAAATTTCACCATATTTTGTTAGATTTTTGTCCCCTTCTAATATCACCATATTTTGTTAATATTTTTTTACACTTCAAATTTCACCAGTTTTTCTTAAGATTTAGGCCCGCATCAAATTTCACCATATTTTGTTAAGATTTATGCCACTTCAAATTTCACCATTATTTTGTTGAATTTATGATACTCTTCAAATTTCATGTAATTTCTTAAGATTTATGCCCGCTTCACCATATTTTGTTAGATTTATGCCCACTTCAAATTTCACCAAATTTTCTTAAGATTTAAGCCCATTTCAAAATTTCACCATATTTTCTTCAGATTTATTCCCACTTCAAATCTAACCATATTTTGTTAAGGTTAATGAGCACTTCAAATTTCACCATATTTTGTGAAGATCTATGCCCACTTCAAATTTAACCATATTTGTTTAAGATTTATCCACACTTCAAATTTCACCATATTTTGTTAAGTTTATACCCTTCAATTCACAAATTTTCTTAAGATTTAAGCCCTTAAAATTTCACACATATTTTCTTCAAATTTATTCAACCTCAAATTTTACCATATTTTCTTAAAGTTTATGCTTACTTCAAATTTCACCATATTTTGTGAGATTTATGCCCATAAAATTTCATATTTCTAAGATTTATTGCCACTTCAAATTTCACCATATTTTGTTTAGATTTATCCACACTTCAAATTTCACCATATTTTGTTAAGATTTACGTCCCCATCAAATATCACCATACTTTGTTAATATTTTTTGACACTTCAAATTTCACTTTTTTCTTTAGATTTATACCACGTTTCACCATATTTTGTCAAGATTTATGCCCACTTCAAATTTCACTATATTTTGTTAAGATTTATGTTCGCTTCAAAATTCACTATATTTTGTTAAGATTTATGCCCGCTTCAAAATTCAATATGTTTGGTTAACATTTATCCTCCCTTCAAATTTCACCATCTTTTGTTAAGATTTATGCCCACTTCAAATTTCACCATATTTTCTTAAGATTTACGGCCACTTCAAAATTTCACCATATTTTCTTAAGATTTATGCCCACTTCAAATTTCACCATATTTTGTTAAGATTTATGCCCTCTTTAAATTTCACCATATTTTGTAAAGATCTCTGCATACTTCAAATTTCAACATATTTTATTAAGATTTATGCCTACTTAAATTTCACCATATTTTCTTAAGATTTTTGCCCACTTAAAATTTCACAATATTTTTGTAAGATTTTCCACACTTTAAATTTCACCGTATTTTGTTAAGATTTTTAATCGCTTTAAAATTCACAATATTTGGTTAAGATTTATGCCCATTACAAAATTTCAAAATATTTTCTTAAGATTTCTGCCCACTTCAAATTTCACCATATTTTGTTAAGGTTTATGCCCGCTTCAAAATTCACGATATTTTCTTAAGATCTATACCCACTTCAAATTTTACCATATTTTCTTAAAATTTATGCCCACTTCAAATTTCACCATATTTTGTTAAACTTATGCCCCTTCAAATTTCACCATATTTTGTTAAGATTTATGCCCACTACAAAATTTCACCATATTTTCCTAAGATTTTTGCCCACTTCAAATTTCACCATATTTTTTTAAGGTGTATGCCCTCTTCAAAATTCACCATATTTTGTTAAGATCTATGCCCACTTAAAATTTCACCATATTTTTTTAAGATTGATGCCCACTTCAAATTTCAACCAAACTTATGCCCATTCAAATTTCACGATATTTTGTTAAGATTTATTATACACTTCAAATTTCACGAGATTTTTTTAAAATTTATGCCCGCTTCAAATTTCACCATATTTTGTTAAGATTTATGCCCAGTTTAAATTTCACTATATTTTGTAAGATTTATACAAACTTCAAATTTCACCATATATTGTTAAGATTTATGCTAGCTTCAAATCACCATATTTTGTTAAGATTTATATCCGCTTCAAAAATCACCATATTTGGTTAAGATTTATCTCCCCTTCAAATTTCACCATATTTTCTTAAGATTTATGCCCACTTCAAATTTCACCATATTTCTTTAAGATTTATGCCCGCTTTAAATTTCACCATATTTTGTTAAGACCTTTGACCACTTCAAATTTCACGATATTTTCTTAAGGTTTATACCCATTTCAAATTTCACCATATTTTCTTAAGATTTTATCCCACTTAAAATTTCACCATATTTTCTTAAGATTTTTGCCCACTTAAAATGTCACCATATTTTGTTAAGATTTATGATCGCTTTAAAATTCACCATATTTGGTTAAGATTTATTCCCACTACAAAATTTCACAATATTTTCTTAAGATTTTTGCCCACTTCAATTTTCACCATATTTTGTTAAGGTTTATGCCCGCTTCAAAATTCACGATATTTTCTTAAGATCTATGCCCACTTCAAATTTCACCATATTTTCTTATGATTTATGCCCACTTCAAATTTCACCATATTTTGTTAAACTTATGCCCCTTCAAATTTCACCATATTTTGTTAAGATTTATGATACTCTTTAAGTTTCATGTGATTTTCTTAAGATTTATGCCCGCTTCAAATTTCACCATATTTTGTTATGATTTATGCCCACTTCAATTTCACTATATTTTGTTAAGATTGATGCAAACTTCAAATTTCACCATATTTTGTTAAGATTTATGCCCAGTTCAAATTTCACCAAATTTTCTTAAGATTTAAGCCCACTTAAAAATTTCACCATATTTTCTTCATATTTATTCCAACTTCACATTTAACCATATTTTGTTAAGGTTTATGCCCAATTCAAATTTCACCATATTTTGTGAAGATCTATGCCCACTTAAAATTTCAGCATATTTTCTTAAGATTGATGCCCACTTCAAATTTTACCATATTTTGTTAAGATTTATCCACACTTCAAATTTCACCATATTTAGTAAATATTTTTGTCCCCTTCAAATATCACCATATTTGTTAATATTTTCTGGCTTAATTTCAGGTTTAAGATTTATACTTAAGCTTCAAATTTCATCATATTTTGTTAAGTTATGGCCACTTCAAATTTCACCATATTTTGTAAAGGTTTATGCCCACTTCAAATTTCATCATATTTTGTGAAGATCTATGCCCACTTCAAATTTCACCATATTTTCTTAAGATTTATGCTCACTTCAAATTTCACCATATTATGTTAAGATTTATGCCCGCTTTAAATTTCACCATATTTTGTTAAGATCTCTACCCACTTCAAATTACCCCATATTTTATTAAGATTTATGCCCACTTCAAATTTACCATATTATGTTAAGATTTATGCCCGCTTTAAATTTCACCATATTTTGTTAAGATCTCTACCCACTTCAAATTACCCCATATTTTATTAAGATTTATCTTTAATTTAATATTATGTTAATTTATCTTGCATTTAAATTTATTATTTTGTTAAGATCTCTACCCACTTCAAATTTCCCCATATTTTATTAAGATTTATGCCCACTTCAAATTTCACCATATTTTCTTAAGATTTTTGCCCACTTCAAATTTCACCATATTTTGTTGAGATTTATGCACACTTCAAATTTCACCATATTTTGTTAGATTTATGATCTCTTTAAAATTCACGATATTTGGTAAAGATTTATGCCCACTACTAAATTTCACAATATTTTCTTAAGATTTCTGCCTACTTCAAATTTCACCATATTTTGTTAAGGTTTATGCCCACTTCAAAATTCATGATATTTTCTTAAGATTTATGCCCACTTCAAATTTCACCATATTTTGTAAAACTTATGCCCCTTCAAATTTCATCATATTTTGTTAAGATTTATGATACTCTTCAAATTTCATGTGATTTTCTTAAGATTTATGCCCGCTTCAAATTTCACCATATTTTTTTATGATTTATGCCCACTTCAAATTTCACTATATTTTGTTAGGATTTATGCAAACTTCAAATTTCACCATATTTTTTAAGATTTATGCTCACTTCAAATTCACCATATTTTGTTAAGTTTTATGCCCGCTTCAAAATTCACCATATTTGGTTAAAATTTATCCCCACTTCAAATTTCACCATATTTGGTTATGATTTATCCCCCCTTCAAATTTCACCATATTTTGTTACGATTTATGCCCACTTCAAATCTCACCATAGTTTTTTAAGATTTACGCCCACTTCAAAATTTCACCATATTTTGTTAAGATTTATGCACACTTCAAATTTCACCATATTTTGTTAAGATTTCTGCCCGCTTCAAATTTCACCATATTTTGTTGAGATTTATGCACAATTTAAATTTCACCATATTTTGTTAAGATTTATGCACACTTCATAATTCACCATATTTTGTTAAGATTTATGTCCGCTTCAAAATTCACCATATTAAGTTAAGATTTATGCCCCCTTCAAATTTCACCATATTTTGTTAAGATTTATGCCTACTTAAATTTTCACCAAATTTTCTTAAGATTTATGGCCACTTCAAATTTCACCATATTTTGTAAAGGTTTATGCCCAATTCAAATTTCATCATATTTTGTGAAGATCTATGCCCATTTCAAATTTCACCATATTTTCTTAAGATTTATGCTCACTTCAAATTTCACCATATTATGTTAAGATTTATGCCCGCTTTAAATTTCACCATATTTTGTTAAGATCTCTACCCACTTCAAATTTCACCATATTTTAATAAGATTTATGCCCACTTCAAATTTCACCATATTCTCTTAAGATTTTTGCCCACTTCAAATTTCACCATATTTTGTTGAGATTTATACCTTCAAATTCACCATATTTTTTTAAGATTTATGATCTCTTTAAATTCACGATATTTGGTTAAATTGCCACCACCCAATTTCACAATATTTTCTTAGTTTATGCCTACTTCATTTCACCATTTTTGATAAAGGTTTTATGCCCGCTTCAAAATTCACGATATTTTCTTAAGATTTATGCCTTTCAAATTTCACCATATTCTTAAGATTTATGCCGCTTCAAATTTCACCATATTTTTTAAGATTTATGTCCACTTCAAATTCACTATATTTGGTTAGGATTTACAAACCTCAAACACCATATTTTTTAGATTTATGCTGGCTTCAAAATTCACCATATTTTGTTAGTTTATGCCCTTCAAAATTCACCATATTTGGTTAAAATTTCACCATATTTTATTAAGATTTATGCCCACAAATTTCACCATATTTTGTTAAGATTATACTTTTCAAATTTCACCATATTTTTTGTTGATTTATGCACACTTAAATTTCATCATATTTTGTTAAGATTTATGCACACTTCATAATTCACCATATTGTTAAGATTTATGCCGCTTAATTTGTATTTAATTAGATTTATGCCCCTTCAAATTTCACCATATTTTGTTAAGATTTATGCCTCCTTAAAATTTCACCAAATTTTCTTAAGATTTAAGCCTACATCAAAATTTCACCATATTTTCTTAAGATTTATGCCCACTTCAAATTTCACCATATTTTGTAAAGGTTTATGCCCACTTCAAAGTTCACCATATTTTGTGAAGTACTATGCCTACTTCAAATTTCAACATATTTTCTTAAGATTTATGCCCACTTCAAATTTCACTATATTTTGTTAAGATTTATGATACTCTTCAAGTTTCATGTGATTTTCTTAAGATTTATGCCCGCTTCAAATTTCACCATATTTTGTTATGATTTATGCCCACTTCAATTTCACTCTATTTTGTTAAGATTTATGCAACCATCAAATATCACCATATTTTGTTAAGATTTATGCTTCG
>CM038796.1:7985144-8055627 GCA_021764765.1 Vicia sativa
CCTGGGCCCTGGGCCTGGGCCTGGGCCCTCTGGCCCTGGGCCTGGGCCTGGGCCTGGGCCTGGGCCTGGGCCTGGGCCTGGGCCTGGGCCTGGGCCTGGGCCTGGGCCTGGGCCCTGGGCCTGGGCCTGGGCCTGGGCCCTGGGGAGGGCTGGGCCTGGGCCTGGGCCCTGGGCCCTGGGTCCTGGGTCCTGGGCTGGGTCCTGGGCCCTGGGCCCTGGGCCCTGGGCCCTGGGCCTGGGCCTGGGCCTGGGCCTGGGCCTGGGCCCTGGGCCTGGGCCTGGGCCTGGGCCTGGGCCCTGGAGCCCTGGGCCCTGGGCCTGGGCCCTGGGCCTGGGCCTCAGGCCCTGGGCCTGGGAGCCTGGGCCTGGGCCCTGGGCCTGGGCCTGGGCCTGGGCCCTGGGCCTGGGCCCTGGGCCCTGGGCCTGGGCCTGGGCCTGGGCCTGGGCCTGGGCCCTGGGCCCTGGGCCTGGGCCTGGGCCTGGGCCCTGGGCCCTGGGCCTGGGCCTGGGCCTGGGCCTGGGTCCTGGGCCTGGGCCCTGGGCCTGGGCCTGGGCCTGGGCCCTGGGCCTGGGCCTGGGCCTGGGCCTGGGCCTGGGCCTGGGCCTGGGCCCTGGGCCCTGGGCCTGGGCCTGGGCCCTGGGCCCTGGGCCCTGGGCCTGGGCCCTGGGCCTGGGCCTGGGCCTGGGCCTGGGCCTGGGCCCTGGGCCCTGGGCCTGGGCCTGGGCCCTGGGCCTGGGCCCTGGGCCTGGGCCCTGGGCCTGGGCCTGGGCCTGGGCCCTGGGCCCTGGGCCCTAGGCCTGGGCCCTGGGCCTGGGCCTGGGCCTGGGCCTGGGCCCTGGGCCTGGGCCTGGGCCTGGGCCTGGGCCCTGGGCCTGGGCCCTGGGCCTGGGCCTGGGCCTGGGCCCTGGGCCTGAGCCCTGGGCCTGGGCCTGGGCCCCTGGGCCTGGGCCCTGGGCCTGGGCCTGGGCCCTGGGCCCTGGGCCTGGGCCTGGGCCCTGGGCCTGGGCCTGGGCCTGGGCCTGGGCCTGGGCCTGGGCCTGGGCCCACTGAGGCCTGGGCCCTGGGCCCTGGGCCTGGGCCTGGGCCTGGGCCCTGGGCCTGGGCCTGGGCCCCTGGGCCTGGGCCTGGGCCTGGGCCTGGGCCTGGGCCTGGGCCTGGGCCCTGGGCCTGGGCCTGGGCCTGGGCCTGGGCCTGGGCCCTGGGCCTGGGCCTGGGCCTGGGCCTGGGCCTGGGCCTGGGCCCTGGGCCTGGGCCCTGGGCCCTGGGCCTGGGCCTGGGCCTGGGCCCTGAGCCTGGGCCCTGGGCCTGGGCCTGGGCCTGGGCCCTGGGCCCTGGGCCCTGGGCCTGGGCCTGGGCCTGAGCCTGGGTCCTGGGCCCTGGGCCACTGGGCCTGGGCCTGGGGCCTGGGCCTGGGCCAGGCCTGGGCCTGGGCCTGGGCCACAGGCCCTGGGCCCTGGGCCTGGAGCCTGGGCCTGGGCCCTGGAGTCACAGGGCCTGGGCCTGGGCCTGGGCCACAGGCCTGGGCCCTGGGCCTGGGCCTGGGCCTGGGCCCTGGGCCCTGGGCCTGGGCCTGGGCCTGAGTCCTGGGCCTGGGCCTGGGCCTGGGCCTGGGCCACTGAGCCCTGGGCCTGGGCCACAGGCCTGGGCCTGGGCCCTGGGCCTGGGCCTGGGCCCTGGGCCCTGGGCCTGGGCCTGGGCCTGGGCCTGGGCCTGGGCCTGGGCCACTGGGCCTGGGCCTGGGCCTGAGCCTGGGCCTGGGCCCTGGGCCTGGGCCTGGGCCTGGGCCCTGGGCCTGGGCCTGGGCCTGGGCCTGGGCCTGGGCCACAGGCCCTGGGCCCTGGGCCCTGGGCCTGGGCCACTGGCCTGGGCCACAGGCCTGGGCAGGCCTGGGCCCTGGGCCTGGGCCTGGGCCCTGGGCCCTGGGCCCTGGGCCCCTGGGCCACAGGCCTGGGCCCCTGGGCCCTGGGCCTGGGCCTGAGCCTGGGCCTGGGCCCTGGGCCTGAGTCCTGGGTCCTGGAGTCCTGAGCCCTGGGCCCTGGGCCCTGGGCCACTGGGCCTGGGCCCTGAGCCTGGGCCTGGGCCTGGGCCTGGGCCTGGGCCTGAGCCTGGAGCCCTGGGCCTGGGCCCTGGGCCTGGCCCTGGGCCTGGGCCTGGGCCTGGGCCTGGGCCTGGGCCCTGGGCCCTGGGCCTGGGCCTGGGCCTGGGCCTGGGCCTGGGCCCTGGGCCTGGGCCTGGGCCTGGGCCTGACCCTGGGCCTGGGCCTGGGCCTGGGCCTGCTGGCCTGGGCCTGGGCCTGGGCCTGAGCCTGGGCCCTGGGCCTGGGCCTGGGCCTGAGCCTGGGCCTGGGCCTGGGCCTGGGCCCTGGGCCTGGGCCCTGGCCCTGGGCCTGGGCCTGGGCCTGGGCCCTGGGCCTGGGCCCTGAGCCTGGGCCTGGGCCTGGGCCCTGGGCCTGGGCCCTGGGCCCACCTGGGCCTGGGCCCTGGGCCTGGGCCCTGGGCCCTGGGCCTGGGCCTGGCCCTGGGCCTGGGCCCTGGAGCCTGACCTGGGCCCTGGGCCCTGGGCCTGGGCCTGGGCCTGGGCCTGGGCCTGGGCCTGGGCCACTGGGCCCTGGGCCCTGGGCCCTGGGCCTGGGCCTGGGCCTGGGCCTGGGCCTGGGCCCTGGGCCTGGGCCCCTGGGCCTGGGCCTGGGCCTGGGCCTGGGCCTGGGCCTGGGCCTGGGCCTGGGCCTGGGTCCTGGGCCTGGGCCTGGGCCACAGGCCCTGGGCCTGGGCCCTGGGCCCTGGGTCACTGGCCCTGGGCCTGGGCCCTGGGCCCTGGGCCTGGGCCTGGGCCTGGGCCCTGGGCCTGGGCCTGGGCCTGGGCCTGGGCCCTGGGCCTGGGCCTGGGCCTGGGCCCTGGGCCTGGGCCTGGGCCCTGGGTCCTGGGCCCTGGGCCACTGGCCCTGGGCCCTGGGCCTGGGCCTGGGCCCTGGGCCTGGGCCCTGGGCCTGGGCCTGGGCCTGGGCCCTGGGCCTGGGCCCTGAGCCTGGGCCTGGGCCTGGGCCCTGGGCCTGGGCCTGGGCCTGGGCCCTGGGCCTGGGCCTGGGCCTGGGCCTGGGCCCTGGGCCTGGGCCTGGGCCTGGGCCTGGGCCTGGGCCTGAGGCCTGGGCCTGGGCCCTGGGCCCTGGGCCCTGGGCCTGGGCCCTGGGCCTGGGTCCTGGGCCCTGGGCCCTGGGCCTGGGCCTGGGCCTGGGCCTGGGCCTGGGCCCTGGGCCCTGGGCCTGGGCCTGGGCCTGGGCCTGGGCCCTGGGCCCTGGGCCCTGGGCCCCTGGGCCCTGGGCCTGGGCCTGGGCCTGGGCCCTGGGCCTGGGCCTGAGGCCCTGGGCCTGGGCCCTGGGCCCTGGGCCTGGGCCCTGGGCCTGGGCCTGGGCCTGGGCCTGGGCCTGGGCCTGGGCCTGGGCCTGGGCCCTGGGCCTGGGCCTGGGCCTGGGCCCTGGCCCTGGGCCTGGGCCTGGGCCTGGGCCTGGGCCTGGGCCCTGAGGCCTGGGCCTGGGCCTGGGCCCTGGGCCTGGGCCTGGGCCTGGGCCTGGGCCCTGGGCCCTGGGCCTGGGCCCTGGGCCTGGGCCCTGGGCCTGGGCCTGGGCCTGGGCCTGGGCCCTGGGCCTGGGCCCTGGGCCTGGGCCTGGGCCTGGGCCTGGGCCCTGGGCCCTGGGCCTGGGCCTGGGCCCTGGGCCCTGGAGTCCTGGGCCCTGGGCCCTGGGCCCTGGGCCTGGGCCTGGGCCTGGGCCTGGGCCTGGGTCCTGGGCCTGGGCCCTGGGCCCTGGGCCTGGGCCTGGGCCTGGGCCTGGGCCACAGGCCTGGGCCTGGGCCCTGGGCCCTGGGCCCTGGGCCTGGGCCCTGGGCCCTGGGCCTGGGCCTGGGCCTGGGCCTGGGCCTGGGCCTGGGCCCTGGGCCTGGGCCCAGGCCTGGGCCTGAGCCTGGGCCTGGGCCTGGGCCTGAGGCCTGGGCCCTGGGCCTGGGCCCTGGGCCTGGGCCTGGGCCTGGGCCTGGGCCCTGGGCCCTGGGCCTGGGCCTGGGCCCTGGGCCTGGGCCTGGGCCTGGGCCTGGGCCTGGGCCTGGGCCCTGGGCCCTGGGCCCTGGGCCCTGGGCCTGGGCCTGGGCCTGGGCCCTGGGCCTGGGCCCTGGGCCTGGGCCCTGGGCCTGGGCCTGGGCCCTGGGCCTGGGCCTGGGCCTGGGCCCTGGGCCTGGGCCCTGGGCCTGGGCCTGGGCCCTGGGCCCTGGGCCTGGGCCCTGGGCCCTGGGCCTGGGCCTGGGCCTGGGCCTGGGCCTGGGCCCTGGGCCTGGCCCTGGGCCTGGGCCTGGGCCCTGGGCCTGGGCCCTGGGCCTGGCCTGGGCCTGGGCCCTGGGCCTGGGCCTGGGCCTGGGCCTGGGCCCTGGGCCTGGGCCTGGGCCACAGGCCTGAGCCTGGAGTCCTGGGCCTGGGCCTGGGCCTGGGCCTGGGCCTGGGCCTGGGCCCTGGGCCCTGGGCCCTGGGCCCTGGGCCCTGGGCCCTGGCCCTGGGCCTGAGCCTGGGCCTGGGCCTGGGCCTGGGCCCTGGGCCTGGGCCTGGGCCTGGGCCTGGGCCTGGGCCCTGGGCCTGGGCCACTGGGCCTGGGTCCTGGGCCTGGAGCCTGGGCCTGGGCCTGGGCCTGGGCCCTGGGCCCTGGGCCTGGGCCCTGGGCCTGGGCCTGGGCCTGGGCCTGGGCCTGGGCCTGGGCCCTGGGCCTGGGCCTGGGCCTGGGCCTGGGCCTGGGCCCTGGGCCTGGGCCTGGGCCTGGGCCCTGGGCCTGGGCCTGGGCCCTGGGCCTGGGCCTGGGCCCTGGGCCTGGGCCCTGGGCCACAGGCCCTGGGCCTGGGCCTGGGCCTGGGCCCTGGGCCTGGGCCCTGGGCCTGGGCCTGGGCCACACAGGCCCTGGGCCTGGGCCCTGGGCCCTGGGCCCTGGGCCTGGGCCTGGGCCTGGGTCCTGGGCCTGGGCCTGGGCCTGGGCCTGGGCCCTGGGCCCTGGGCCTGGGCCTGGGCCTGGGCCCTGGGCCTGAGCCTGGGCCCTGAGCCTGGGCCTGGGCCTGGGCCTGGGCCCTGAGCCCTGGGCCTGGGCCTGGGCCTGGGCCTGGGCCTGGGCCTGGGCCTGGGCCTGGGCCTGGGCCTGAGCCCTGGGCCTGGCCCTGGGCCTGGGCCCTGGGCCTGGGCCTGGGCCTGGGCCCTGGGCCTGGGCCTGGGCCCTGGGCCTGGGCCTGGGCCTGGGCCTGGGCCTGGGCCCTGGGCCTGGGCCCTGGGCCCTGGGCCTGGGCCTGGGCCTGGGCCTGGGCCCTGGGCCTGGGCCTGGGCCCTGGGCCCTGGGCCTGGGCCCTGGGCCCTGGGCCTGGGCCTGGGCCTGGGCCTGGGCCTGGGCCCTGGGCCACACAGGCCCTGGGCCCTGGGCCTGGGCCTGGGCCCTGGGCCCTGGGCCTGAGTCCTGGGCCTGGGCCTGGGCCCTGGGCCCTGGGCCTGGGCCTGGGCCTGGGCCTGGGCCCTGGGCCTGGGCCCAGGCCCTGGGCCTGGGCCCTGGGCCTGGGCCTGGGCCTGGGCCTGGGCCTGGGCCCTGGGCCTGGGCCTGGGCCTGGGCCCTGGGCCCTGGGCCTGGGCCCTGGGCCTGGGCCTGGGCCCTGGGCCTGGGCCTGGGCCTGGGCCTGGGCCCTGGGCCACAGGCCACTGAGCCTGGGCCCTGGGCCCTGGGCCTGGGCCCTGGGCCCTGGGCCTGGGCCTGGGCCACAGGCCTGGGCCTGGGCCTGGGCCCTGGGCCTGGGCCTGGGCCTGGGCCCTGGGCCTGGGCCTGGGCCCTGGGCCTGGGCCTGGGCCTGAGCCTGGGCCTGGGCCTGGGCCACAGGCCTGGGCCCTGCTGGGCCTGGGCCTGAGCCTGGGCCTGGGCCTGGGCCTGGGCCCTGGGCCACAGGCCCTGGGCCTGGGCCTGGGCCCTGGGCCTGGGCCCTGGGCCCTGGGCCTGGGCCTGGGCCTGAGTCCTGGCCTGGGGCCTGGGCCTGGGCCTGGGCCTGGGCCCTGGGCCCTGGGCCTGGGCCTGGGCCTGGGCCTGGGCCTGGGCCTGGGCCTGGGCCTGGGCCCTGGGCCTGGGCCTGGGCCACAGGCCTGGGCCCTGGGCCTGGGCCTGGGCCTGGGCCCTGGGCCCTGGGCCCTGGGCCTGGGCCTGGGCCTGGGCCTGGGCCACAGGCCCTGAGGCCCTGGGCCCTGGGCCTGGGCCTGGCCCTGGGCCTGGGCCTGGGCCCTGGGCCTGGGCCTGGGCCCTGGGCCTGGGCCTGGGCCACCTGAGCCCTGGGCCTGGGCCTGGGCCAGGCCTGGGCCTGGCCCCTGGCCCTGGGCCCTGGGTCCAGGCCTGGGCCTGGGCCCTGGGCCTGGGCCTGGGCCTGGGCCTGGGCCTGGGCCTGGGCAGGGCCTGGGCCTGGCCCTGGCCCTGGGCCTGGGCCTGGGCCTGGGCCTGGGCCTGGGCCACAGGCCTGGGCCACAGGCCTGGGCCCTGGCCCTGGCCTGGGCCTGGGCCCTGGGCCCTGGGCCCTGGGCCTGGGCCCTGGGCCTGGGCCCTGGGCCTGGGCCTGGGCCTGGGCCTGGGCCTGGGCCTGGGCCTGGGCCCTGGGCCTGGGCCCTGGGCCTGGGCCTGGGCCTGGGCCCTGGGCCTGAGGCCTGGGCCTGGGCCTGGGCCTGGGCCTGGGCCTGGGCCTGAGCCTGGGCCCTGGGCCTGGGTCCTGGGCCTGGGTCCTGGGCCCTGGGCCTGGGCCTGGGCCCTGGGCCTGGGCCTGGGCCTGGGCCTGGGCCTGGGCCTGGGCCTGGGCCTGGGCCTGGGCCCTGGGCCTGGGCCTGGGCCTGGGCTGGGCCACTGGCCCTGGGCCTGGGCCTGGGCCCTGGGCCCTGGGCCCTGGGCCCTGGGCCTGAGTCCTGGGCCCTGGGCAGGCCCCTGGGCCTGGGCCTGGGCCCTGGGCCTGGGCCTGGGCCTGGGCCCTGGGCCTGGGCCTGGGCCTGGGCCCTGGGCCTGGGCCTGGGCCCTGAGGCCTGGGCCCTGGGCCTGGGCCTGGGCCTGGGCCTGGGCCTGGGCCTGGGCCCTGGGCCTGGGCCTGGGCCTGGGCCAGGGCTGGGCCTGGGTCCTGGGCCTGGGCCTGGGCCCTGGGCCCTGGGCCCTGGGCCTGGGCCCTGGGCCTGGGCCACTGGCCACAGGCCCTGGGCCTGGGCCTGGGCCCTGGGCCTGGGCCTGGGCCCACCAGTCCTGGCCTGGGCCCTGGGCCTGGGCCCTGGGCCCTGGGCCTGGGCCTGGGCCAGGCTGGGCCTGGGCCCTGGGCCTGGGCCTGGGCCCTGGGCCCTGGGCCTGGGCCTGGGCCTGAGCCCTGGGCCCTGGGCCTGGGCCCTGGGCCCTGGGCCTGGGCCCTGGGCCTGGGCCCTGGGCCTGGGCCTGGGCCCTGGGCCCTGGGCCTGGGCCTGGGCCTGGGCCTGGGCCTGGGCCTGGGCCCTGGGCCCTGGGCCTGGGCCTGGGCCACTGGGCCTGGGCCTGGGCCCTGGGCCTGGGCCTGGGCCCTGGGCCTGGGCCCTGGGCCCTGGGCCTGGGCCCTGGGCCTGGGCCTGGGCCCTGGGCCTGGGCCTGGCCCTGGGCCTGGGCCCTGGGCCTGGGCCCTGGGCCCTGGGCCACAGGCCCTGGGCCTGGGCCCTGGGCCTGGGCCTGGGCCTGGGCCTGGGCCTGGGCCCTGGGCCCTGGGCCCTGGGCCTGGGTCCTGGGCCTGGGCCCTGGGTCCTGGAGTCCTGGCCCTGGGCCTGGCTGGGCCTGGGCCTGGGCCCTGGGCCTGGGCCTGGGCCTGGGCCTGGGCCCTGGGCCTGGGCCTGGGCCTGGGCCTGGGCCTGGGCCTGGGCCCTGGGCCTGGGCCTGGGCCTGGGCCTGGGCCTGGGCCCTGGGCCCTGGGCCTGGGCCTGGGCCTGGGCCCTGGGCCCTGGGCCCTGGGCCTGAGCCACAGGCCCTGAGCCTGGGCCACAGGCCTGGGCCTGGGCCTGGGCCTGGGCCCTGAGCCCTGGGCCTGAGGCCTGGGCCTGGGCCCTGGGCCTGGGTCCTGGGTCCTGGGTCCCTGGTCCTGGGCCTGGGTCCTGGGCCTGGGCCCTGGGCCTGGGTCCCTGGGCCTGGGCCTGGGCCTGGGCCTGGGCCTGGGCCTGGGCCTGGGCCTGGGCCCTGGGCCTGGGCCTGGGCCTGGGCCTGGGCCACCAGGCCTGGGCCTGGGCCTGGGCCTGGGCCTGGGCCCTGGGCCACAGGCCTGGGCCTGGGCCTGAGGCCCTGGGCCTGGGCCCTGGGTCCTGGGTCCTGGCCCTGAGTCCTGGGTCCTGGCCTGGGCCTGGGCCCTGGGCCTGGGCCTGGGCCTGGATCCTGGTCCACAGGCCTGGGCCTGGGCCCTGGGCCTGGGCCTGGGCCCTGGGCCTGGGCCTGGGCCACACAGGCCCTGGGCCTGGGCCACAGGCCTGGGCCTGGGCCTGGGCCTGGGTCCTGGGTCCTGGAGTCCTGGGTCCTGGGTCCTGGCCTGGGTCCTGGGCCTCAGTCCTGGAGTCCTGGGCCTGGGCCTGGGCCTGGGCCTGGGCCTGGGCCTGGGCCTGGGCCTGGGCCTGGGCCTGGGCCTGGGCCTGGGCCTGGGCCTGGGGCCTGGGCCTGGGCCCTGGGCCCTGGGCCTGGGCCACAGGCCCTGGGCCTGGGCCCTGGGCCCTGGGCCTGGGCCTGGGTCCTGGGCCTGGGCCCTGGGCCTGGGCCTGGGCCTGGGCCTGGGCCTGGGCCTGGGCCCTGGGCCTGGCCCTGGGCCCTGGGCCCTGGGCCTGGGCCTGGGCCTGGGCCTGGGCCACTGGCCCTGGGCCTGGGCCTGGGTCCTGGGTCTGGGTCCTGGGCCTGGCCACTGGGCCTGGGCCCTGGGCCTGGAGTCCTGGGTCCTGGGCCCTGGGCCTGGGCCTGGGCCTGGCCTGGGCCCTGGGCCTGGGCCTGGGTCCTGGGCCTGGGTCCTGGCCTGAGCCTGGGCCTGGGCCTGGGCCAGGCCCTGGGCCTGGGCCCTGGGCCTGGGCCTGGGCCTGGGCCCTGGGCCTGAGTCCTGGGTCCTGGAGTCCTGGGCCACCAGGCCCTGGGCCTGGGCCTGGCCTGGGCCTGAGTCCTGAGCCTGGGCCACAGGCCTGGGCCTGGGCCTGGGCCTGGGCCTGGGCCCTGGGCCTGGGCCTGGGCCCTGGGCCTGTCCTGAGTCCTGGGTCACAGGCCTGGGCCCTGGGCCTGGGCCTGGGCCTGGGTCCTGGGCCTGGGCCTGGGCCTGGGCGGCCTGGGCCTGGGTCCTGGGCCTGGCCCTGGGCCCTGGGCCTGGGCCCTGGGCCTGGGCCTGGGCCTGGGCCTGGGCCTGGGCCCTGAGCCTGGGCCTGGGCCCTGGGCCCTGGGCCTGGGCCTGGGCCTGGGCCACTGGGCCTGGGCCACAGGCCTGGGTCCTGGGTCTGGGCCTGGGCCTGGGCCCTGGGCCTGGGCCTGGGCCCTGGGCCTGGGCCTGGGCCTGGGCCCTGGGCCCTGGGCCTGGGCCCTGGGCCTGGGCCTGGGCCTGGGCCTGGAGTCCTGGAGTCCTGAGTCCTGGAGCTGGGCCCTGGGCCCTGGGCCTGGGCCCTGGGCCTGGGCCTGGGGCCTGAGCCTGGGCCCTGGGCCTGGGCCTGGGCCTGGGCCTGGGCCTGGGCCTGGGCCTGGGCCTGAGTCCTGAGTCTGGAGTCCTGGGCCTGAGCCTGGGCAGGCCTGGGCCCTGGGCCTGGGCCTGAGTCCTGGGCCCTGGGCCTGGGCCTGGGCCCTGGGCCTGGGCCCTGGGCCTGGGCCTGGGCCACAGGCCTGGGCCTGGGCCTGGGCCCTGGGCCTGGGCCCTGGGCCCTGGGCCTGGGCCTGGGCCCTGGGCCTGGGCCCTGGGCCTGGGCCTGGGCCCTGGGCCCTGGGCCTGGGCCTGGTCAGGCCTGGGCCACAGGCCTGGGCCACAGGCCTGGGCCTGGGCCTGGGCCTGGGCCTGGGCCTGGGCCACTGGGCCCTGGGCCCTGGGCCTGGGCCCTGGGCCTGGGCCTGGGCCTGGGCCTGGGCCTGGGCCTGGGCCTGGGCACTGGCCCTGGGCCCTGGGCCTGAGCCTGGGCCTGGGCCTGGGCCTGGGCCACAGGCCCTGGGCCCTGGGCCTGGGCCTGGGCCCTGGGCCTGGGCCCTGGGCCAGGCCTGGGCCTGGGCCTGGGCCCTGGGCCTGGGCCCTGGGCCTGGGCCTGGGCCTGGGCCTGGGCCTGGGCCCTGGGCCTGGGCCTGGGCCCTGGGCCTGGGCCTGGGCCACAGGCCCTGAGGCCTGGGCCTGGGCCTGGGCCTGGGCCTGGGCCTGGGCCTGGGCCTGGGCCCTGGGCCCTGGGCCACTGGGCCTGAGCCTGGGCCTGGGCCTGGGCCTGGGCCTGGGCCTGAGCCCTGGGCCTGGGCCTGGGCCCTGGGCCTGGGCCTGGGCCTGGGCCTGGGCCTGGGCACAGGCCTGGGCCCTGGGTCCTGGGTCCTGGGTCCTGAGTCCTGGGTCCTGGTCACAGGCCTGGGCCTGGGCCCTGAGGGCCTGGGCCCTGGGCCTGGGCCTGGGCCCTGGGCCTGGGCCACAGGCCTGGGCCCTGGGCCTGGGCCCTGGGCCCTGGGTCCTGGATCCACAGGCCTGGGCCTGAGCCTGGGCCTGGGCCACAGGCCTGGGCCTGGGCCTGGGCCACTGGGCCCTGGGCCCTGGGCCACAGGCCCTGGGCCCTGGGCCTGGGCCTGGGCCTGGGCCACTGGGCCTGAGCCACAGGCCCTGGGCCCTGGGCCCTGGGCCTGGGCCACTGGGCCTGGGCCCTGGGCCTGAGCCACAGGCCTGGGCCTGGGCCTGAGCCTGGGCCCTGGGCCTGGGCACTGGGCCACTGGGCCTGGGCCTGGACCCTGGACCTGGGCCACAGGCCTGGGCCACAGACCACAGACCTGGGCCTGGGCCTGGGCCCTGGGCCTGGGCCACAAGGCCTGGGCCACTGGGCCCTGGGTAAGGCCACCAGGCCTGGGCCTGGGCCTGGGCCACTGGGCCTGGGCTGGCCACGGACCCTGGGCCACAGGCCTGGGCCCTGGACCTGGGCCTGGACACTGGGATCCTGGATCTGGGCCACGGACCCTGGGCCACTGGAGCCTGGGCCACAGGCCACTGGGCCTGAGCCTGGATCCTGGGCCCTGGGCCTGGGCCCTGGGCCACTGGGCCTGGGACCTGGGACCTGAGTCCACAGGCCTGGGCCTGGGCCTGGGCCTGAGTCCTGAGTCTGGGCCAGGGGCCACTGAGCCTGAGCCTGTGGGCCACTGGGCGGAGTCCTGGGCCCTGAGTCTGAGCCTGGAGTCCTAGGCCACTGGAGTCATGTGGGCCACTGGGCCACTGGAGTCCTGGGCCTAGATCCTGAGCCCTGGGCCACTACAAGGAGTCCTGATCCCAGGCCTAAGTCCTAGGAAATATGTTGAAATTTGGAGTGGGCATAAATCTTAAGAAATATGTTGAAATTTAGTGGGCATAGATCTTCCTGAAAAGTATGGTGAAATTTGAAGTGGGCATAAACCTTAACAAAATATGGTGAAATTTGAGTGGGCATAAATCTTAAGAAAATGGTGAAATTTGGATTGGGATGAAATCTTAACAAATATGGTGAATTTTAGGAAGCGGACAAAGCTTAACAAAATATGGTGAAATTTGGATTGTGCATAATCTCTAAAAAATATTGATTGAAATTTGGGTGGGTAAAATCTTAAGAAATATTGGGGAATTTTAAGTTGGCATAAATCTTAACAAAATATGGTGAAATTTGAGTGGGCATAAATCTTAACAAAATATGGTGGATTTTGGGCGGGCATAAATCCTAACAAAATATGGTGAATTTGGGCGGGCATAAATCCTGGAACAATATGGTGAATTTTGGGAAAGGCGGGCATAAATCTTAACAAAAATGTGGTGTTTGGTGGTTTGCATAAATCTTAAGGAAATGGGGTGAAATTGGAGTGGGCATAAATCTTAACAAAATATGGTGAAATTTGGGCGGGCATAAATCTTAAGAAATCACATGGAATTTGGAAGGTATCATAAATCTAACAAAATATATGGTGAAATTTGAGTGAATAAATCTTAAGAAAATATGTTGAAATTTGAAGGGCATAGGTCTTAACGAAATATAATGAAATTTGAGTGGGCAAACCTTTTAAAATATGGTGAAATTTGAAGTGGGCATAAATCTTAAGAAAATATGGTGAAATTTTGATGTAGGCTTAAATCTTAAGAAAATTTGGTGAAATTTTAAGCAGGCATAAATCTTAACAAAATATGGTGAAATTTGAAGGGGGCATAAATCTTAACTAAATATGGTGCATTTTGAAGCGGGCAGAAATCTTAACAAAATATGGTGAATTATGAAGTGTGCATAAATCTTAACAAAATATGATGAAATTTAGAGTGTGCATAAATCTTAACAAAATATGGTGAAATTTGAAGTGGGCATAAATCTTAACAAAATATGGTGAAATTTGAAGTGGGCATAAATCTTAATAAAATATGGTGAAATTTGAAGTGGGGATAAATTTTAACCAAATATGGTGAATTTTGAAGCGGGCATAAAACTTAACAAAATACGGTGAATTTTGAAGCGAGCATAAATCTAAAAAAAATATGGTGAAATTTGAGGTTTGCATAAATCCTAACCAAATATAGTGAAATTTGAAGTGGACATAAATCATAAAAAAATATGGTGAAATTTGAAGCGGGCATAAATCTTAAGAAAATATGGTGAAATTTGAAGTGGGCATAGATCTTAAGAAAATATCGTGAATTTTGAAGCGGGCATAAACCTTAACAAAATATGGTGAAATTTGAAGTGGGCAGAAATCTTAAGAAAATATTGTGAAATTTAGTAGTGGGCATAAATCTTAACCAAATATGGTGAATTTTAAAGAGATCAAAATCTTAAAAAAATATGGTGAAATTTGAAGTGTGCATAAATCTCAACAAAATATGGTGAAATTTGAAGTGGGCAAAAATCTTAAGAAAATATGGTGAAATTTGAAGTGGGCATAAATCTTAATAAAATATGGTGAAATTTGAAGTGGGTAGAGATCTTAACAAAATATGGTGAAATTTAAAGCGGGCATAAATCTTAACAAAATATGGTGAAATTTGAAGTGGGCATAAATCTTAAGAAAATATGGTGAAATTTGAAGTGGGTAAATCTTAACAAAATGATGAAATTTAGTTGAACATTTACACAAAATATGAATTTGAGTTGGGTATTGTAATCTTAAGAAATTGGTGAAAATTTAAGTGGGCATAAATCTTAACAAAATATGGTGAAATTTGGAGGGCATAAATCTTGGCAATGTAAAGATTTGATTTTGGAGGCGGACATAAATCTTAACAAAATATGGTGAATTTGGTGGTATAAATCTTAACAAAATATGGTGAAATTTAAATTGTGCATAAATCTTAACAAAATATGAAATTTGAGAATTTGAGTAGGTGATCTTAACAAAATATGGTGAAATTTGAGTGTGCATAAATCACAAATTGGTGGTGAATTTTGAGTGGGTAAAATCTTAAAACTATGGTGAAATTTTAGAGTGGGCATAAATCGTAACAAAATATGGTGAAATTTGAAGGATAAATCATAACCAAATATATGGTGAAATTTGAAGTGGGATAAATTTTAACCAAATATAGTGAATTTTGAAATAGACATAAAACTTAACAAAATATGGTGAATTTTGAGAGCGAGCATAAATCTTAAAAAATATGGTGAAATTTGAAATTTACATAAATCCTAACAAAATATAGTGAAATTTGAATTAGGCATAAATCATAAAAAAAATATGGTGAAATTTAAATGAGCATAAATCTTAAGAAATCACATGAAATTTGAAAAGGTATATAAATCTTAACAAAATATGATAAATTTGAAGGAGCATAAATTTACAAAATATGGTGAAATTTGAGTGGGCATAAATCTTAAGAAAATATCATGAATTTTAGTGAGGCATAAACCTTAACAAAATATGGTGAAATTTGGTAAGCGAGAAATCTTAAGAAAATATTGTGAAATTTAGTGGTAAGGCATAAATCTTTGCAAATATCATTGAATTTTAAAGAGATCAAAATCTTAACAAAATATGGTGAAATTTGAAGTGTGCATAAATCTCAACAAAATATGGTGAAATTTGAAGTGGGCAAAAATCTTAAGAAAATATGGTGAAATTTGAAGTGGGCATAAATCTTAATAAAATATGGGGAAATTTGAAGTGGGTAGAGATCTTTACAAAATATGGTGAAATTTAAAGCGGGCATAAATCTTAACATAATATGGTAAATTTGAAGTGGGCATAAATCTTAATAAAATATGGGGTAATTTGAAGTGGGTAGAGATCTTAACAAAATATGGTGAGATTTAAAGCGGGCATAAATCTTAACATAATATGGTAAATTTGAAGTGGGCATAAATCTTAATAAAATATGGGGTAATTTGAAGTGGGTAGAGATCTTAACAAAATATGGTGAAATTTAAAGCGGACATAAATCTTAACATAACATGGTGAAATTTGAAGTGAGCATAAATCTTAAGAAAATATGGTGAAATTTGAAGTGGGCATAGATCTTCACAAAATATGATGAAATTTGAAGTGGGCATAAATCTTATTAAAATATAGTGAAATTTGAAGTGGGCATAAATCTTAACAAAATATGATGAAATTTGAAGCGGGCATAAATCTTAAGAAAACCTGGTGAAATTTGAAGTGTAAAAAAATATTAACAAAATATGGTGATATTTGAAGGGGACAAAAATATTTACTAAATATGGTGAAATTTGAAGTGTGGATAAATCTTAACAAAATATGGTAAAATTTGAAGTGGGCATCAATCTTAAGAAAATATCTTTGAAAAATTTAAGTGGGCATAGATCTTAACAAAATGGTGAAATTTAGTTGGGCATAAACCTTAACAAAATATGGTTAAATTTGATTGGAATAAATCTTAAGAAAATATGGTGAAATTTTAAGTGGGCTTAAATCTTAAGAAAATTTGGTGAAATTTGAACTGGGCATAAATCTTAACAAAATATGGTGAAATTTGAAGTTTGCATAAATCTTAACAAAATATAGTGAAATTGAAGTGGGCATAAATCATAACAAAATATGGTGAAATTTGGGCGGGCATAAATCTTAAGAAAATCACATGAAATTTAAAGAGTATCATAATCTTAACAAAATATTGAAATTTGAAGGGCATAAGTTTAACAAAATATGGTGAAATTTGAAGTGGGCATAAATCTTAAGAAAATATGGTGAAATTTGAGTGAGCATAGATCTTAAAAATATAAGTGAATTTTAAATGGGCATAAACCTTAACAAAATATGGTGAAAATTGAAGTGGGCAAAAATCTTAAGAAAATATTGTGAAATTTTGTAGTGGGAATAAATCTTAACCAAATATGGTGAATTTTAAAGCGATCATAAATCTTAACAAAATATGGTGACATTTTAAGTGGGCAAAAATCTTAAGAAAATATGGTGAAATTTTAAGTGGGATAAAATCTTAAGAAAATATGGTGAAATTTGAAATGGGTATAAACCTTAAGAAAATATCGTGAAATTTGAAGTGGTCAAAGATCTTAACAAAATATGGTGAAATTTAAAGCGGGCATAAATCTTAAAGAAATATGGTGAAATTTGAAGTGGGCATAAATCTTAAGAAAATATGGTGAAATTTGAAGGGGAGATAAATCTTAACCAAATATGGTGATTTTTGAAGCGGATATAAATCTTAACAAAATATGGTGAATTTTGAAGCGAGCATAAATCTTAACAATATATGGTGAAATTTGAAGTTTGCATAAATCTTTACAAAATATAGTGAAATTTGAACTGGGCATAAATCTTAACAAAATATGGTGAAATTTGAAGCGGGCATAAATTTTAAAAAAATCTCGTGAAATTTGAAGTGTATAATAAATCTTAACAAAATATCGTGAAATTTGAATGGGCATAAGTTTAAGATAATATTTTGAAATTTGAAGTGGGCATCAATCTTAAAAAAATATGGTGAAATTTTAAGTGGGCATAGATCTTAACAAAATATGGTGAATTTTGAAGAGGGCATACACCTTAAAAAAATATGGTGAAATTTGAAGTGGGCAAAAATCTTAGGAAAATATGGTGAAATTTTGTAGTGGGCATAAATCTTAACAAAATATGGTGAAATTTGAAGGGGCATAAGTTTAACAAAATATGGTGAAATTTGAAGTGGGCATAAATTTTAAGAAAATGGTGAAATTTGAGTGGGTATAGATCTTAAAATATATGTGAATTTTAGGCGGGCATAAACCTTAACAAAATATGGTGGAATTTGAGTGGTAGAAATCTTAAGAAAATATTTTGAAATTTTAAATGGGCATAAATCTTAACCAAATATTGTGAATTTAATGATTAAAATCTTAACAAAATCGGTGAAATTTGAAGTGTAAATCTTTACAAAAATATTGTGAAATTTTAAATTAAATGAAAATCTTAGAAAAATATGGTGAAATTTAAGTGAGCATAAATCTTAATAAAATATGTTGAAATTTAGTATACGAGATCTTTACAAAATATGGTGAAATTTAAGAGGCATAAATCTTAAAAATATGGTGAAATTTGAAGTGGGCATAAATCTTAAGAAAATATGGTGAAATTTTGAAGTGGCCGTAAATCTTAAGAAAATATGGTGAAATTTGAAGTGGGCATAAATCTTAACAAAAGATGGTGAAATTTGAAGGGAGGATAAATGTTAACCAAACATATTGAATTTTGAAGCGGGCATAAATCTTAACAAAATATAGTGAATTTTGAAGCGAACATAAATCTTAACAAAATATAGTGAAATTTGAAGTGGGCATAAATCTTGACAAAATATGGTGAAATTTGAAGCGGGTATAAATCTAAAGAAAAACTGGTGAAATTTGAAGTGTCAAAAAATATTAACAAAGTATGGTGATATTTGATGGGGACGTAAATCTTAACAAAATATGGTGAAATTTGAAGTGTGGATAAATCTAAACAAAATATGGTGAAATTTGAAGTGGCAATAAATCTTAAGAAAATATGCTGAAATTTTAAGTGGGCATAGATCTTCACAAAATATGGTGAAATTTGAAGTGGGCATAAACTTTAAGAAAATATGGTAAAATTTGAGGTTGGAATAAATTTGAAGAAAATATGGTGAAATTTTTAAGTGGGCTTAAATCATAAGAAAATTTGGTGAAAGTTGAAGTGGGCATAAATCTTAACAAAATATGGTGAAATTTGAAGTGTGGATAAATCTTAAACAAATATGGTTAAATTTGAAGTGGGCATAGATCTTCACAAAATATGGTGAAATTTGAAGTGCTCATTAACCTTAACAAAATATGGTTAGATTTGAAGTGGGAATAAATCTGAAGAAAATATGGTGAAATTTTGAAATGGGCTTAAATCTTAAGAAAATTTGGTGAAATTTGAAGTGGGCATAAATCTAACAAAATATGGTGAAATTTGAAGCGGGCATAAATCTTAAGAAATTCACCTGAAACTTGAAGAGTATCATAAATCTTAACAAAATATGGTGAAATTTGAAGTGGGCATAAATCTTAACAAAATATGGTGAAATTTGATTGGGCATAAATCTTAAAAACGGTGAAATTTGAGTGTAAAATATTAACAAAATATGGTGATATTAGAGGGACAAAAATCTAACAAAATATGGTGAAATTTGAGTGTGGATAAATCTTAACAAAATATGGTGAAATTTAGTGGACATAGATCTTCCAAAAATGGAAATGAAATTTGAAGTCGCATAAAAGCTTAACAAAATATGGTTAAATTTGAAGTGGGAATAAATCTGAAGAAAATATGGTGAAATTTTGAAATGGACTTAAATCTTAAGAAAATTTGGTGAAATTTGAAGTGGGCATAAATCTTAACAAGATATGGTGAAATTTGAAGCGGGCATAAATCTTAAGAAAATCTCGTGAAATTTGAAGTCTATCACAAATCTTAACAAAATATGGTGAAATTTGAATGGGCATAAGTTTACCAAAATATTGTCAAATTTGAAGTGGGCATAAATCTTTAAAAAAAAGTGATATTTGAAGTGGGCATAGATCTTAACATAATATGGTGAATTTTGAAGAGGGCATATACCTTAACAAAATATGGTGAAATTTGAAGTGGGCAGAAATCTTAAGAAAATATGGTGAAATTTGAAGCGGGCATAAATCTTAAGAAAATCACATGAAACTTGAAGAGTATCATAAATCTTAACAAAATATGGTGAAATTTGAAGTGGGCATAAATCTTAACAAAATATGGTGAAATTTGGGTGGGCAAATCTTAAGAAGGTGAAATTGAAGTGTAAAATTTTTAACAAAATATGGTGATATTAAGGAGGACAAAATCTAACAAAATGGTGAAATTTGAGTTTGGATATAATCTTAACAAAATATGGTGAAATTTGAAGTGGACATAGATCCTCTAAAATAATGGTTGAAATTTGAAGTCTTAAACCTTAGCAAAATATGGTTAAATTTGATTGGGATAAATCTGGAGAATATGGTGAAGGATTGAAAGTGGAGCTAAATCTTAAGAAATTTGGTGAAATTTGAGTGGGCATAAATCTTAACAAAATATGGTGAAATTTGAAGCGGGCATAAATCTTAAGAAAATCACATGAAACTTGAAGAGTATCATAAATCTTAACAAAATATGGTGAAATTTGAAGTGGGCATAAATCTTAACAAAATATGGGGAAATTTGAAGCGGGCCTAAATCTTAAGAAAAACTGGTGAAATTTGAAGTGTAAAAAAATATTAACAAAATATGGTGATATTAGAAGGGGACAAAAATCTAACATAATATGGTGAAATTTGAAGTGTGGATATATCTTAACAAAATATGGTGAAATTTGAAGTGGACATAGATCCTAACAAAATATGGTGAAGAAGAATTTAGTCTTGTAAATCTTAACAAAAATATGGTTAAATTTGAGTGGGAATAAATCTGAAAAAAATATGGTGAAATTTTGAAATGGACTTAAATCTTAAGAGAATTTGGTGAAATTTGAAGTGGGCATAAATCTTGACAAGATATGGTGAAATTTGAAGCGGGCATAAATCTTAAGAAAATCTCGTGAAATTTGAAGTCTATCACAAATCTTAACAAAATATGGTGAAATTTGAATGGGCATAAGTTTACCAAAATATTGTCAAATTTGAAGTGGGCATAAATCTTTAAAAAAAAAGAGGTGATATTTGAAGTGGGCATAGATCTTAACATAATATGGTGAATTTTGAAGAGGGCATACACCTTAACAAAATATGGTGAAATTTGATGGGCGATCTTGAAATATGGTGAATTTTGGGTGAACAAATCTTAACAAAATATGGTTGAAATTTGAGGGATAAATCTTAACAAATATGGTGAATTTTGAGTGGTCATAAATCTAACTAAATATGGTGAATTTTGAGTGAGGCATAAATCTTTACAAAACATGGTGAAATTTGGCGTTTGCATAAATCTTAACAAAATAAAATTGAAATTTGAGTGGGCATAAATCTTAAAAAATATAGTGAAATTTGAGTGGGCATAAATCTTAAGAAAAGAGGCGGTGAAATTAAAGGGAGTGTGAAAATATTAACAAATATGGTGATATTTGGATGGGAAAAATCTAAAAATATGGTGGAATTTTAGAGTGTGGATAAATCTTAACAAAATATGGTGAAATTTGAGTGGGCATAGATCTTGAGAAAATGTAATTAAGAATTTCAAGTCATGGCATAAACCTTAAACAAATATGGTTGGAATTTGAGTGGGATAAATCAAGAAAAATGGTGAAATTTGGAAGTGGGCTTAAATCTTAAGAAATTTGGTGAAATTTGAAGTGGGCATAAATCTTAACAAAATATGGTGAAATTTAAGGCAGGCATAAATCTTAAAGAAAATCTGGTGAAATTTGAATTGTATCATAAATCTTAAAAAATTTGAAAATTTGAATGGACATAAACCAACTTTACAAAATATGGTGAAATTTGAAGTGGGCATAAATCTTAAGATATATGGTGAAATTTTGAGGTGGGCTTAAATCTTAAGAAGATTTGGTGAACTTTTAAGCAGGCATAAATCTTAACAAAATATGGTGAAATTTGAAGGGGCAAAATCTTAACAAATATGGTAATTTTGAGCGGGCATAAATTTTAAAAATATGGTGAATTTAGAGTGTGCATAAATCTTAACAAAATATGGTGAAATTTGAGTGTGCATAATCTCAACAAAATATGGTGAAATTTAGTGGGCAAAAATCTTAAGAAAATATGGTGAAATTTGAAATAAGTAAATCTTAACAAAATATGATGAAATTTTGAAGTGGCATAAATCTTAAAAAATATGGTGAAATTTGAAGTAGGCATAAATCTTAACAAAATAGAATTTGAAGGGGATAAATCTTAACAAAATTTGGTGAAAATTTTGAAATGGGCAATCATAACAAAATATGGTGAAATTTGAGGTGGGCATAAATTTTAAGAAAATATGGTGAAATTTGAAGTGGGCATAGATAAAGAAAATATTGTAATTTTGAAATGACATAAATCTTAACAAAATATGGTGAAATTTGAAATGAATAAATCTAAAGAAAATATTGTGAAATTTATATGGGCATAAATCTTAAGCAAATATTGTGAATTTTAAAGCGATTAGAAATCTTAACAAAATACGGTGAAATTTTAAGTGGGGAAAAATCTTTAAAAAATATTGTGAAATTTTAAGTGGGCAAAAATCTTAAAAAATATGGTGAAATTTTAAGTAGGCATAAATCTTAATAAAATATGTTGAAATTTAAAGTATGCGGAGATCTTTACAAAATATGGTGAAATTTAAAGAGGGCATAAATCTTAACAAAATATGGTGAAATTGAGTAGGCATAAATCTTAGAAATATGGTGAAATTTGAAGTGAGTGGCATTAATCTTAAGAAAATATGGTGAAATTTAGGTAGGCATAAATCTTAACAAAATATATGTAAAATTTGAGGAGGATAAATCTTAACCAAATATATTGAATTTTAGGCGGGCATAAATCTTAACAAAATATGGTGAATTTGGAAAGACATAAATCTTAACAAAATATGGAAATTTGAAGTTTTATAAATCTTAAAAAAATATGGTAAATTTGAAGTGGGCAAAAATCTTAACAAAATATGGTGAAATTTGAGCGGGGTATAAATCTAAGAAAAATAGTGAAATTTGAAGTGTCAAAAATCTTAACAAAATATGGTGATATTTGATAGGAGCATAAATCTTAACAAAATATAGTGAAATTTGAAGTGTGGATAAATCTAAACAAAATATGGAAATTTAGTGGCTATAAATCTTAAGAAAATATCTTTGAAATTTTAAGTGGGCATAGATCTTACAAAATATGGTGAAATTTAAGTGGGCATAAACTTTAAGAAATATGGTAAATTTGAGGTTGGAATAAATTTGAAGAAAATATGGTGAAATTTTTAAGTGGGCAAATCATTGAAAATTTGGTGAAGAGAAGTTAGTGGGCATAAATCTTAACAAAATATGGTGAAATTTGAGTGGATAAATCTTAAACAAAATATGGTTAAATTTGAGTGGGCATAAATCTTAACAAAATATGGTGAAATTTAAGTGCTCATTAACCTTAACAAAATATGGTTTAGATTTGAGTGGAATAAATCAGAAAATATGAAATTTTGAAATGGGCTTAAATCTTAAGAAATTTGGTGAAATTTAGTGGGCATAAATCTAACAAAATATGGTGAAATTTAAGGAAAATTAAATCTAAAAATTCTGAAACTTGAAGAGTATCATAAATCTTAACAAAATATGGTGAATTTGAAGTGGCATAAATCAACAAAATATGGTGAAATTTGATGCATAAATCTTAAAAAATGGTGAAATTTGAAGTGTAAAAATATTAACAAAATATGGTGATATTAGAAGGGACAAAAATCTAACAAATGGTGAAATTTGAGTGTGGATATATCTTAACAAAATATGGTGAAATTTGAAGTGGACATAGATCCTCACAAAATATGGTGAAATTTGAAGTGCGCATAAACCTTAACAAAATATGGTTAAATTTGAAGTGGGAATAAATCTGAAGAAAATATGGTGAAATTTTGAAGATGGACAAATCTTAAGAAAATTTGGTGAAATTTGAATTGGGCATAAATCTTAACAAATATGGTGAAATTTGAGCGGGCATAAATCTTAAGAAAAATCTAAGTGAAATTTGAAGTCATACTAATCTCTTAACAAAATATGGTGAAATTTGAATGGGCATAAGTTTACCAAAATATTGTCAAATTTAGTGGGCATAATCTTTAAAAAAAAGTGATATTTGAAGTGGGCATAAATCTTAACATAATATGGTGAATTTTGAAGGCATATACCTTAACAAAATAAATAATTTAGAGTAGAAATCTTAAAAATGGTGAAATTTAGGCGGGCATAAATCTTAAGAAAATCACATGAAATTTGAAAGTATCATAAATCTTAACAAATATGGTGAAATTTAGGCACATAAATCTTAACAAAATATGGTGAAAATTTGAAGTGAACAAATCTTAAGAAAAAGCGGTGAAATTTGAAGTGTAAAAAATTTTTAACAAAATATGGTGATATTAGGGACAAAAATCTAACAAAATATGGTGAAGAAATTTGAGTTTGGATATATCTTAACAAAATAATTGAGAAATTTGAGTGGACATAGAATCCTCACAAAATATGGTGAAATTTGAGAGTCTTGGCATGAACCTTGGCAAAATATGGTTAAATTTGAGTGGGAATAAATCGGAAAATATGGTGGGGAATTTTGAGAATGGGCTTAAATCTTAAGAAAATTTGGTGAAATTTGAGTGGGCATAAATCTTAACAAAAAATGTGAATTTGAAATTTGAGCTGGCATAAATCTTAAGAAAATCACATGAAATTTGAAGGTATCATAAATCTTAACAAAATATGGAAATTTGAGTGGCATAAATCTTAACAAAATATGGAAATTTGCGGGGCCTAAATCTTGAAAAAAGGTGAAATTTGAGTACAAAATATTAACAAAATATGGTGATATTAGAAGGGGACAAAAATCTAACATAATATGGTGAAATTTGAAGTGTGGATATATCTTAACAAAATATGGTGAAATTTGAAGTGGACATAGATCCTCACAAAATATGGTGAAATTTGAAGTGCGCATAAACCTTAACAAAATATGGTTAAATTTGAAGTGGGAATAAATCTGAAAAAAATATGGTGAAATTTTGAAATGGACTTAAATCTTAAGAGAATTTGGTGAAATTTGAAGTGGGCATAAATCTTAACAAGATATGGTGAAATTTGAAGCGGGCATAAATCTTAAGAAAATCTCGTGAAATTTGAAGTCTATCACAAATCTTAACAAAATATATTATGAAATTTAAGATAGGCATAAGTTTACAATATTGTGAAATTTGAAATGGGCATAAATCTTAAAAAAATTGATATTTAGAGTGGGCATAAATCTTAACATAATATGGTGAATTTTGAAGAGAATAAACCTTAACAAAATATGAAATTTGAAATTTAAGTGAAATCTTAAGAAAATATGGTGAAATTTTGAAGTGGGCATAAATCTTAACAAAATATGGTGAAATTTGAAGGGGGATAAATCTTAACCATATATGGTGAATTTTGAAGCGGTCATAAATCTTAACTAAATATGGTGAATTTTGAAGTGAGCATAAATCTTAACAAAATATGGTGAAATTTGACGTTTGCATAAATCTTAACAAAATAAAGTGAAATTTGAAGTGGGCATAAATCTTAAAAAATATGGTGAAATTTGAAATGAGGCATAATCTTAAGAAAAATGGTGAAATTTAAAGTGTAAAAATCTTAAACAAAATATGGTGATATTTGAATGGGAAAAAAATCTAAAAAAATATGGTGAAATTTTAAGTGTGGATAAATCTTAACAAAATATGGTGAAATTTGAAGAGTGGGCATAGATCTTGAGAAAAAATGTAGTGAAATTTCAAGTCTTGTCAACCTTAACAAATATGGTTAAATTTGAAGTGGAATAAATCTTAAGAAAATATGGTGAAATTTTAAGTGGGCTTAAATCTTAAGAAATTTGGTGAAATTTGAGTGGGCATAAATCTTAACAAATATGGTGAAATTTGAGCGTAAATCTTAAGAAAATCTGGTGAAATTTGGTTGTATCATAAATCTTAAGAAATATGGTGAAATTTGAATGGAACATAACTTTACAAATATGGTGAAATTTGAGTGGAAATAAATCAAGATATGGTGAAATTTTGAGTGGAGCAAATCTTAAGAAATTTGGTTTAATGGACATAAATCTTAACAAAATATGGTGAAATTTGAAGGGGGCAAATATCTTAACTAAATATGGTGAATTTTGAAGCGGGCATAAATTTTAAAAAAATATGGTGAATTATGAAGTGTGCATAAATCTTAACAAAATATGGTGAAATTTAGAGTGTGCCTAATCTCAACAAAATATGGTGAAATTTGAAGTGGGCAAAAATCTTAAGAAAATATGGTGAAATTTGAAGTGTCGTAAATCTTAACAAATATGATGAAATTTTGAGTGGGCATAATCTTAAGAAATATGGTGAAATTTAGTAGGCATAAATCTTAACAAATATGGTGAAATTTGAGGGATAAATCTTAACAAATTGGGGTGATTTTTGAATGGTGATCATAACAAAATATGGTGAAATTTGAGGTGGGCATAAATTTAAGAAAATATGGTGAAATTTGAAGTGGGCATAGATCGTAAGAAAATATTGTGAATTTTGAGCGGTAGGCACCAACAAAGAATGGGTGGAATTTGAGTGGGCATAAATCAAAGAAAATATTGGAGGGAATTTTGTAGTGGGCATAAATCTTAAGCAATATTGTGAATTTTAGGAGTTAGAATCTTAACAAATCGGTGGGGAATTTTAGAGTGGGAAGAATCTTTAAAAATATTGTGAAATTTTAAGTGGGCATAAATCTTAAAAATATGGTGAATTTTAAGTAGCATAAATCTTAATAAAATATATTGAAATTTAAAGTATCTGAATCTTTACAAAATATGAATGTAATTTAAAGAGGCATAAATCTTAACAAAATGGTGAAATTTGAGTGGGCATAAATCTTAAGAAAATATGGTGAAATTTAAGTGGCGCTAATCTTAAAATATGGTGAAATTTGAAGTGGCATAAATCTTAACAAAATATGGTAAAATTTGAAGGGAGGATAAATGTTAACCAAATATATTGAATTTTGAAGCGGGCATAAATCTTAACAAAATATGGTGAATTTTAGGAACATAAATCTTAACAAAATATGGAGAAATTTGAGTTTGCATAAATCTTAAAAAAATATGATGAAATTTGAAGTGGGCAAAATCTTAACAAAATATGGTGAAATTTAGGCGGGTATAAATCTAACGAAAACTGGTGAAATTTGGTGTCAAAAATATTAACAAATGTAAAATTGATATTTGATGGGAACGTAAATCTTAACAAAATATAGTGAAATTTAAAGTGTGGATAAATCTAAACAAAATATGGTGAAATTTGAAGTATTTATAAATCTTAAGAAAATATCTTTGAAATTTAAAGCGGGCATAAATCTTCACAAAATATGGTGAAATTTGAGTAGGCATAAACTTTAAAAAATATGGCAAATTTGAAGTTGGAATAAATTTGAAGAAAATATGGTGAAATTTTGAAGTGGGCTTAAATCTTAAGAAATTTGAGGGTGAAGTTGGCTTAAATCATTAACAAAATATGGTGAAATTTGAAGTGGATAAATCTTAAACAAATATGGTTAAAATTTGAGTGGGCATAAATCTTCATAAAATATGGTGAAATTTGAAGTCTTGTAAACCTTAACAAAATATGGTTAGATTTGAATTGGGAATAAATATGAAGAAACTATGGTGAAATTTTGAAATGGGCTTAAATCTTAAGAAAATCTCGTGAAATTTGAAGTGTATCATAAATCTTAACAAAAGATGGTGAAATTTTAATGGGCATAAAGTTTAACAAAATATGGTGAAATTTGAAGTTGGCATAAATCTTAGAAAAATAGGTGAAATTTTGAAATGTATATGAAAAATATAAGGTGAAATTTGAAGGGGACATAAATCATAACAAAATATGGTAAAATTTTAAGTGTTGATAAATCTTAAGAAAATATGGTGAAATTTGAAGTGGGCATAAATCTTAAGAGAATATGTTGAAATTTGAAGTGCGCATAGATCTTCACAAAATATGGTGAAATTTGAAGTAAACAAACCCAATACAAAAATGGTGAAATTTGAGTGGAAATAAATCTTAGAAATATGGTGAAATTTTGAGGTGAGCACGTCTTAAGAAGGAAATTAGGGTGAAATTTAGCGGGGCATAAATCTTAACAAAATATGGTGAAATTTGAAGGGGGCATAAATCTTAACTAAATATGGTGAATATTGAAGCTGGAATAAATATTAACAAAATATGGTGAATTATGAAGTGTGCATAAATCTGAACAAAATATGGTGAAAATTTGGGTGTGCATAAATCTTAACAAATATGAATGGTGAATTTAAAGTGGGCATAAATCTTAAAGAAAATCACATGGAATTTGAAGGAGTATCATAAATCTTAACAAAATATGGTGAAATTTGAAATTGTCTTAAGTTTAACAAAATATGGTGAAATTTGAATTGGGCATAAATCTTGAAAATATGGTAAATTTGAGTGGGCATAGATCTTAAGAAATATAGTGAATTTTGAAACGGTAAACCTTAAAATATGGTGAAATTTGAAGTGGGCAGAAATCTTAGGAAAATATTGTGAAATTTTGTAGTGGGCATAAATCCTAACCAAATATGGTGAATTTTAAAGCAATCATAAATCTTAACAAAATATGGTGAAATTTGAAGATTGCAAAAATCTTAACAAAATATGGTGAAATTTGAGTGGGCAAAATCTTAAGAAAATATGGTGAAATTTAAGTAAGCATAAATCTTAATAAAATATGGTGAAATTTGAAGTGGGTAGAGATCTTAACAAAATATGGTGAAATTTAAAGCGGGCTTAAATCTTAAAAAAAAATGGTGAAATTTGAAGTGGGCATAAATCATAAGAATATACGGTGAAATGTTGAAATAGGTAATAAATCTTAAGAAAATATGGTGAAATTTGAAGTGGCATAAATCTTAACAAAATATGGTGAAATTTAAAAGGATAAATCTTAACCAAAAATGGTGAATTTAAGTGGGCATAAATCTTAAGAAAATTGGTGAAATTTGAAGTTTCAAAAATAATAATAAAATATGGTGATATTTAGGGAGAAATAAATTTTAACCAAATGAGGAAATTTAGATTGGGCATAGATCTTCCAAAATATGGTGAAATTTGAGTGGCATAAACCTTTACAAATATGGTGAAATTTGAGTGGGGTTAAATCTTTAGAAAATATGGTGAAATTTGGTGGAAGCAAATCTTAAGAAATTTAGTGAAATTGTAGCGGGCATAAATCTTAACAAAATAATTGAAATTTGAAGGGCATAAATCTTAACAAATGGTAAATTTTAGGTGAGCATATATCTTAACAAAATATGGTTAAATTTGAAGTGAGCATAAATCTTAAGAAAATATGAAATTTGAAGAGGCATAAATCTTAAGAAATATGGTGAAATTTGAAGTGGGCATAAATCATAACAAAATATGGTGGTTTTGGAAAGCGATCATAAATCTTAAAAATATGGTGAAATTTAGAGTGACATAAATCTTACAAAATATGGTGAAATTGAAGGGGATAAATCTTAACCAAATATGGTGAATTTTGAGTGAACATAAATCTTAACAAATATGGTGAATTTTGAGCGAACATAAATCTTAACAAAATATGGTGAAATTTGAAGTTTGAAATCTTAAAAAATATAGTGAAATTTGAAGTGGGCATAAATCTTAACAAAATATGGTGAAATTTGAAGCGGGCATAAATCTTAAGATAAACTAGTGAAATTTGAAATGTAAAAAATATTAATAAAATATAGGCATAGATCTTAAGAAAATAGCATTAAATTTAGGTAGGCATAGATCTTCACAAAATATAGTGAAAATTTGAAGTGGGCAAACCTTAACAAAATATGGTTAAATTTAAGGTGGAAAATCTAAAGAAAATATATTAAAATTTTGAAATGAAGCTTAAATCTTAAGAAAATTTGATGAAATTTGAAAAAAATAAATCTTAACAAAATATGGTGAAATTTAAGCGGACATAATCTTAAGAAATCTAAATGAAATTTGAAGTGTATCATAAATCTTAACAAAATATAGTAAATTTGAATGGGCATAAGTTTAACAAAATGGTGAAATTTGAAGGAATAAATCTTAAGAAAATAATTGAAATTTGAAGGGGACATAAATCTTAACAAAGATGGTGAATTTTGAAGCGGGCATAAACCTTAACAAAATATGGTAAAATTTGAAGTGGGCAGAAATCTTAAGAAAATATGATGAAATTTTTAAGTTGGCATAAATCTTAACAAAACATGGTGAATTTTGAAGCGATCATAAATCTTAACAAAATATGGAAATTTAGTAGGCAAAATCTTAAAATAAAATATGGTGAAATTTGAAGTGGGCATAAATCTTAAGAAAATATGGTGAAAGTTTGAAGTCAACGTAAATCTTATGAAAATATGGTGAAATTTGAAGTGGGCATAAATCTTAAGAAAATATGGTGAAATTTTAAGGAGTGATAAATTTTAACCGAATATGGTGAATTTTAAATGGGCATAAATCTTAACAAAAAATTGACTTTTGAAGTGAGCATAAATCTTAACAAAATATGGTGATTTTTGATGTTTGCATAAATCTTAACAAAATATAATGAAATTTGAAGTGGACATAAATCTTAACAAAATATGGTGAAATTTGAAGCGTGCATAAATCTTTAAAAAAATTGGTGAAATTTGAAGTGTAAAAAAATATTAACAAAATACGGTGATATTTGAAGGGGAGGAAAATCTTAACAAAATATGGTGAAATTTTAAATGTGGATAAATATTAACAAAATATGGTGAAATTTGAAGTGGGCATAAATCTTAATTAAATATAGTGAAATTTGAATTGGGCATAAACCTTAACAAAATATGGTGAAATTTGAAGCGGGCATAAATCTTAAGAAAAATTAGTGAAATTTGAAGTGTAAAAAAATATTAACAAAATATGGTGATATTTGAAGGGGACAAAATTTTTAACAAAATATGTGAAATTTGAAATTTGGATAAATATTAACAAAATATCTTGGAAATTGAAGTGGGCATAAATCTTACAAAATATGGTGAAATTTGAAGTGGGCATAAAGCTTAACAAAATAAGGTTAAATTTGAAGTAGGAATAAATCTGAAGAAAATATGCTGAAATTTTGAACTAGGCTTAAATCTTAAGAAAATTTGGTGAAATTTGAAGTGGGCATAAATCTTAACAAAATATGGTTAAATTTGAAGGGGCATAAGCTTAACAAAATTTGGTAAAATTTGAAGTCGACATAAATCTTAAGAAAATATGGTAAAATTTGAAGTGGGCATAGATGTTAACAAAATATGGTGAATTTTGAATCGGGCATAAACTTTAACAAAATATGGTGAAATTTGAAGTGGGCATAAATCTTAAGAAAATATGCTGAAATTTGAAGTGGGCATAGATCTTAACAAAATATCTTGAAAATTTGAAGTGGCATAAATCCTTAACAAATATGTTAAATTTGAAGTGGGAATAAATCTTAAGAAAAATATGTGAAATTTTAAAATGGGCTTAAATCTTAAGAAAATTTGGTGAAATTTGAAATGGGCATAAATCTTAACAAAATATGGTGAAATTTGAAGTGGGCATAAATCTTAAGAAAATAGCGTGAAATTTGAAGAGTATCATAAATCTTAACAAATATTGTTGAAATTTGAATGGGCATAAGCCTAACAAAATATGGTGAAATTTGAAGTCGGCATAAATCTTAAGAAAATATGGTGAAAATATGAAGTGGGCATAGATCTTAACAAAATATGGTGAATTTTGAAGTGAACTAAACCTAACAAAATATGGAGAATTTGAGTGGTAGAATCTTAAGAAAATGGTGAAATTTGAAGTGGGCATAAATCTTAACCAAATATGGTGAATTTTAGGCAGTGAAATCTTAACAAAATATAGTGAAATTTAGAGTGTGCAAATCTTAACAAAATATGGTGAAATTTGAAGTGGGCAAAAATCTTAACAAAATATGGTGAAATTTGATTTAGTGTAAATCTTAAAAATATGGTGAAATTTGAGTGTAAAAGAAATCTTAAGAAAATATGGTGCAATTTAAAATTGAGCATAAATCTTAACAAAATATGGTGAATTTGGAAATCATAAATCTTAACAAAATATGGTGAAATTTAAATTATGCATAAATCTTAACAAAATATGGTGAAATTTGAAGTTGGCAAAAATCTTAAGAAAATATGGTGAAAATTTGAGTGAAAATCTCTGAAGAAAATGGTAATTTGAAATTTTGAGTGGGCGTAAATCTTAAGTAAATATGGTGAAATTTGAGTGGGCATAAATCTTACAAAATAATGGGGAATTTGAAGGATAAATCTTAACAAATATGGTGAATTTTAATGAGGGCATAAATCTAAACAAAATGGTGAATTTTGAAGCGAGCATAAATCTTAACAAAATATGGTGAAATTTGAAGTTTGCATAAATCTAACAAAATATAGTGAAATTTGAAGTAGGCATAAATCTTAAAAAATATGGTGAAATTTCAAAGCGCATAAATCTTAAAAACTAGTGAAATTTGAAATTATAAAAATATTAACAAAATATGGTGAAATTTGAGTGACAAAAATCTTAGAAAATATGGTGAAATTTGAAGTGGGCATAAATCTTAAAAATATGGTGAAATTTAAGAGTAAATAAATCTTAAGTAAATATGGTGAAATTTGAATTGGGCATAAATCTTACAAAATAGTGAAATTTGAAGAGAAAATCTTAACCAAATATATGGTGAATTTTAGTGGGCATAAATCTTAACAAAATATGGTGAAATTTAAGTGGACATAAATCTTAACAAAATGGTGAAATTTGAAGTTTATAAATCTTAAAAATATAAATGAAATTTGAAGTGGGCATAAATCTTAACAAAATATGGTGAAATTTGAAGCGGGCATAAATCTTAAGAAAATATGCTGAAATTATAAGTGGGCATAGAACTTCACAAAATATGCTGAAATTTGAAATGGCATAAACCTTAACAAAATATTGTTAAATTTAGTGGGTATAAATCTTAGAAGAAATATGGTGAAATTTAGAAGTGTGCTTAAATCTTAAGGAAATTTGGTAAAATTTGAAGTGAGCATAAATCTTAACAAAATATAGTGAAATTTGAAGCGGGCATAAATCTTGAGAAAATCTAGGTGAAATTTGAAGTTAATATCATAAATCTAAACAAAATATGGTTAAATTTGAAGGAATAAATATAAAGAAAATATGGTGAAATTTTAATTTGAGATTAAATCTAAAGAAAATTTGGTGAAATTAAAGAGTGGGCATAAATCTTAACAAAATATGGTGAAATTTTAGTGAGCATAAATCTTAAGAAAATGGCGTGAAATTTGAAGGTAATAAATCTTAACAAAATATAGTGAAATTTGAAGGGGCATAAGCTTACAAAATATGGTTGAAATTTGAGTCGGCATAAATCTTGGAAAATGGTGAAATTTGAGTGGGCTTAGATCTTAACAAATATGGTGAATTTTGGGCAGTAAACCTTAACAAAATATGGTGAAATTTGAAGTGGGCATAAATCTTAAGAAATGAGGAATTTTGGAGTGGACATAAATCTTAATGAATATATGGTGATTTTGGGCGATCAAATCTTAACAAAATATCGTGAAATTTAGGTGTGTGCATAAATCTTAACAAAATATGGTGAAATTTGAGTGGGCAAAAATCTTAACAAAATATGGTGGAATTTAGATTGGGCAAATTTGAGTGAATATAAACCAAATACTGTGAAATTGTTAGTAAACAAAATTTTAAGAAAATAGGATGAAATTTGGAAAATAAATTGGAATTTGGAGAATCGTTGGAATTTGAGTAAACATAAATCTTAAGAAATTTCATTGAAATTTGAAGTGGATATAAACCTTAAGGAAATTTGGAGTGGTATAAATCTTAATAAAATGGGATGAAATTTGTAGGAAATATCATGATTTGAGATTAAATTTTGGTCTTAAGACATTTCATGATTAAAGTATGAGCATAAGAAAATGGAGTGAAAGTTAAGAAGGAATATCTTTAAATTTGGATAAGGTAATCTTGAGATTTGGATAAAATATCATGAAATTTGAAGGGATAAACTTTAAGGTATAGTAAATTTGGACTAGAACATAAATCTTAAAAAATGGATGAAATTTGTGGTAAATTTAGATTTTTTAAGGATATTTGATGGAATTTGAGGAATGGTATAAATATGGTAAGAGTGGGTGAATTTGAAGAAACATAAATCTTAAAAATCGGATGAAATTTAGAAATATCATGAAATTTGAAGTGAACTTAAATCTTAGAAATTTGATGAAATTTGAGTAAATATAAACATTAAGTATAATGAAATTGGAACTAAACATAAATCTTAAGAAAATGGGATGAAATTTGAGAAAAATCATTGGAATTTGAAGAAAAATCTACATTTGAAATTTTAAGTTGGCTTAAATCTTGAAAACCAAGATATTGGAGAAAATATGATTAAATTTGGGGTGAAGTAAATCTTAAGAATTTGATGAAATTGAGTGAATATAAAGCAAGAAAATTTGAAATGAGCAAATCTTAAGAAAATAGGATGAAATTTGAAGAAAATATCATGAAATTTGATGAAATTTGAGTGAATATAAACCTTAAGTAATTCTTTTGAAATTTGAAATAAACATATATCTTAAAAAAACCGATGAAATTTGAAAAAAATATGATGAGATTTGACGTGAACTTATATCTTAAGAAATTTGATGAAATTTGAAGTGAACATAAACCTTAAGAAAATCTGGTGAAATTTGAAATAAACATCATTCTTAAGAAAATTAGATGAAATTTGAATAAAATATCATGAAATTTGAAGTGAAATTAAATCTTAAGAAATTTGATGAAAGTGAATATAACCCTCAAGAAAATATGATGAAATTTTAATTAAACATAAAAATCGGATGAAATTTGAAAAAAATGTCATGAATTTTGAAGTGAACTTAAATCTTAAGAAATTCGATTAAATTTGAAGTGAATATAAACCTTAATAAAATCTGCATAAATTTGTAGTAAACAAAAATTTTAAGAAAACCGGATGAAATTTGGAGAAAATCTGATGAAATTTGAAGTAAACATAAATCTTAAGAAATTTGTTTAAATTTGAAGTGAAGATAAACCTTAAGAAAATTTGAAGTAAACATAAATGTTAAGAAAATCGGATGAAGTTTAAAGAAAATATCATGAAATTTGAATTAAATTTAAGTCTTAAGAAATTTGATGAAATTTGAAGTTAATGTAAACCTTAAGAAAATCTGATGAAATTAGAAGGAAATATCTTTAAATTTGAAGAAAATATCTTGAAATTTGAAGAAAATATCATGAAATTTGAAGGGAATATAAACTTTAAGAAAGTATAATGAAATTTGAAATAAACATAAATCTTAAGAAAATCGGATGAAATTTGAAGAAAATATCATAAAATTTGTAGTAAATTTAAATTTTAAGAAATTTGATGAAATTTGAAATGAGTATAAACCTTAAGTAAATCTGATGAAATTTGAAGAAAACATAAATCTTAAGAAAATCAGATGAAATTTAAAGAAAATATCATGAAATTTGAAGTGAACTTAAATCTTAAGAAATTTGATGAAATTTGAAGTAAATATAAACATTAAGAAAGTATAATGAAATTAGAACTAAACATAAATCTAAAGAAAATCGTATGAAATTTGAAAAAAATCTGATGAAATTTGAAGAATATCTGTTGAAATTTGAAGTCAACTTAAATCTTAAGAAAACCAGATGAATTGGAAGACAATATGATAAAATTTGAAGTAAATATAAATCTTAAGAAATTTGATGAAATTTGAAGTGAATATAAACCTTAAGAACATTTGAAGTAAACATAAATCTTAAGAAAATCAGATGAAATTTGAAGAAAATATCATGAAATTTGATGAAATTTGTAGTGAATATAAACCTTAAGTAAATCTTATGAAATTTGAAATAAACATAAATCTTAATAAAATCGATGAAATTTGAAGAAAATATCATGATTTGGCATGAACTTATCTTAAAGAGAAATTTGATGAAATTTGAAGTGAACATAAACCTTAAGAAAATCTAGTGAAATTTGAAATAAACATAATTCTTAAAAAAATTAGATGAAATTTGGATAAAATATCATGAAATTTGAAGAAAATATCATGAAATTTGAAGTGAAATTAAATCTTAAGAAATTTGATGAAAGTGAATATAACCCTTAAGAAAATATGATGAAATTTTAATTAAACATAAAAATCGGATGAAATTTGAAAAAAAAATGTCATGAAAGTTGAAGTGAACTTAAATCTTAAGAAATTAGATGAAATTTGAAGTGAATATAAACCTTAAGAAAATCTGCAGAACTAAACATAAATCTTAAGAAAATCGGATGAAATTTGAAGAAAATGTCATGAAATTTGTAGTAAATTTAAATCTTTAAGAAATTTGATGAAATTTGAAGTAGTATAAACCAGTAAATCGTGAAATTTGAAGAAAACATAAATCTTAAGAAAATAAGATGAAATTTGAAGAAAATATCATGAAATTTAGTGAACTTAAATCTTAAGAAATTTGATGAAATTTGAAGTAAATAAAGATTAAGAAAGTATAATGAAATTTGAACTAAACATAAATCTTAAAATGGATGAAATTTGAAAAAATCATGAAATTTAAGAAAAATCTTTTGAAATTTGAAGAAAATAAAATTGAAATTAGAGAAATTAAGACAAATCTTAAGAAAACGAGATGAATTGGAAAATAATATGATAAAATTTGAAGTAAATATAAATCTTAAAATTTGATGAAATTTGATGAATATAAACCTTAAGAAAATTTGAAGTAAACATAAATCTTAACAAAATCGGATGAAATTTGAAGAAAATATCTTGAAATTTAAGTGAAATTTTGTAGTGAATATAAACCTTAAGTAAATCTATGAAATTTGAAATAAACATAAATCTTAATAAAATAAAGTAAATTTGAAGAAAATATGATGAAATTTGAAGTGAACTTAAATCTTAAGAAATGATGAAATTTGAAGTGAACATAAACCTTAAGAAAATATGGTGAAATTTGAAATAAACATAATCTAAGAAAATTAGATGAAATTTGAAGAAAATATCATGAAAATTTGAAGTGAAATTAAATCTTAAGAAATTTGATGAAGTGAATTCTTAAGAAAATATGATGAAATTTTAATTAAACATAAAAATCGGATGAAATTTGAAAAGAAAAACATGTCATGAAGTTTGAAGTGAACTTAAATCTTAAAAATTGGATGAAATTTGAGTGAATATAAACCTTAAGAAAATCTGCAGAAATTTGTAGTAAACAAAAATTTTAAGAAAACCGGATGAAATATGGAGAAAATCTGATGAAATTTGAAGTAAACATAAATCTTAAGAAATTTGTTTAAATTTGAAGTGAATATAAACCTTAAGAAAATTTGAAGTAAACATAAATCTTAAGAAAATCGGATGAAGTTTGAAGAAAATATCATGAAATTTGAATTAAATTTAAGTCTTATGAAATTTGATGAAATTTGAAGTTAATGTAAACCTTAAGAAAATCTGATGAAATTAGAAGGAAATATCTTGAAATTTGAAGAAAATATCTTGAAATTTGAAGAAAATATCATGGAATTTGGAGGAATATAAAATATGGAGTATAATGGAAATTTGGGTGCACATCAATCAGAGAAATCGGATGGAATTTGAAGAAATATCATATGATTTTGTGAGTAAATTTAAATCTTAGAAATTTGATGAAATTTGAGTAATTATAAACATTAAGTAAATCGTTGAAATTTGAAGAAAACATAAATCTTAAGAGAAATCGGATGGAATTTAAAGAAGAAAATATCATGAAATTTGAGTGAACTTAAATCTTAAGAAATTTGATGAAATTTGAAGTAAATATAAAAAAATTAAAAGTATAATGAAATTAAGACTAAACATAAATCTTAAGAAAATCGGATGAAATTTGAAAAAAAATAAGTGAAATTTGAAAAATCATTAAATTTGATTAAAATTAGTCTTGAAAACAGGATGATTAGAAGAAATATGATAAAATTTAAGAGTAAATATAAATCTTAAGAAATTTGATGAAATTTAGTGAATATAAAACTTAAGAAATTTGAAGTAAACATAAATCTTAAGAAAAATCGGATGAAATTTAAAGAAATATCATGAAATTTGATGAAATTTAGGTGAATATAAACCTTAAATAAAATCTTATGAAATTTGAAATAAACATAAATCTTAATAAAATCAGATGAAATTTGAAGAAAATATCATGAGATTTGACGTGAACTTATATCTTAAGAAATTTGATGAAATTTGAAGTGACCATAAACTTAAGAAAATCTGGTGAAATTTGAAATAAACATAATTCTTAAGAAAATTAGATAAATTTAAATAAAATATCATGAAATTTGAAGAAAATATCATGAAATTTGAAGTGAAATTAAATCTTAAAATTTTTATGAAATTGAATATAAACAAGAAAAATAGTGAAATTCAAGTAAACAAAAAAATCGGATGAAATTTGAAAATAAATGTTATGAATTTTGAAGTGAACTAAAATCTTAAGAAATTTGATGAAATTTGAAGTGAATATAAACCTTAAGAAAATTTAAAGAAATTTGAAGTAAACAAAAACTTTAAGAAAAATCGGATGAAATTTGAGTAAACATAAATCTTAAAAAAGGATGAATTAAAGAAATCTAATAAAATTGGAGTAAATATGGGTCTTAAGAATTTTGATTAAATTGGAGTGAATATAAACCTCAAGGTTTGAGTGAAGCATAAATCTTGGGAAATGGGATGAAATTTGAGAGTATCATGGAATTGAGTGAACTTGGATCTTAGAGTTAGGTGGGGATTTAATTGAGATTTGGAGTGGATATGAACCTTACAAAAGGTATAGTGCAGTATGGACTAAACATAAATCATAAGAAGGGATGGAATTTGAAGAGAGTATCATGAAATTTGAGTGAATTTAAATCTTAAGAGTTTGATGAAATTTGGTGGTATAAACCTTGAAGTGGATCAAGATAAGGAGTTTGGAGAAACATAAATCTTAAGAAAATGGGATGAAATTTGAAGAAAATATCATGAAATTTGAGTGAACTTGAATCTTAAGAATTAGGTGGGTTTGAAATTGAATATAAATGTTGAAAGTATAATGAAATTAGAACTGAAACATAAATCTTAAGAAATCGGATGAAATTTGAAAATCAGTGAAATTAGAAGAAAATGAAATTGATGAGCATAAATCTTTGAAACCGGGATGAATTGGAGAATATGATGGGAGTTTGAGTGGTATAAATCTTGGGGTTGATTAAATTTGAATTGAATATGGGCAAGAGGTCAGGAGTGGGCATAAATCTTGAAATCGGATGAATTTAAGGAGATATCATGAAGTTTAGGAAAATATCATTGGAATTTGAAGTGGACATAAACCTTAAGAAAATCTTGTGTGAATTTGAGACAGACATAAGTCTTAGGAGAAATGGGATGAAATGGAGAATATCATGGGTTGGGTGGATATGGAGCCTAAGGAAATGGGAGTGAGCATAAATCTTGTTAAGATCGGATGGAATTTGGAGAAATATCATGAATTTGAAGTGAACTTAAATCTTAAGAAATTTGATGAATTTGAGTGAACATAAACCTTAAGAAAATCTGGTGAAATTTGAAACAAACATAAATCTTAAGAAAATTGGATGAAATTGGAGAAAATATCATGAAATTTGAGTGAAATTAAATCTTAAGAATTTGATTTTAGTGAATATAAACATAACAAGGAAATATGATGGGATTAAGTAAACATGAAAATCGGATGAAATTAGAAACAAATGTCATGGATTTCGAAGTGAGCTTAATTCTAAAGAAATTTGCTGAAATTTGAAGTGAATATAATCCTTAAGAAAATCTGAAGAAATTTGAAGTAAACAAAAATTTTAAGAAAATCGGATGAAATTTGAAGAAAATCTGATGAAATTTGAAGTAAACATAAATCTTATGAAAATCAGATGAAATTTAAAGAAAATATCATGAAATTTGAAGTGAACTTATATTTTAAGAAATTTGATGAAATTTGAAGTGAACATAAACCTTAAGAAAATCTGGTGAAATTTGAAACAAACATAATTCTTAAGAAAATTAGATGAAATTTGAATAAAATATCATGAAATTTGAAGAAAATATCATGAAATTTGAAGTGAAATTAAATCTTAAGAAATTTGATTAAAGTGAATATAAACCTTAAGAAAATATGATGAAATTTTAAATAAACAAAAAAATCGGATGAAATGGAAAAAAATGTCATGAATTTTGAAGTGAACTTAAATCTTAAGAAATTCGATGAAATTTGAAGTGAATATAAACCTTAAGAAAATATGGAGATTTGAAGTAAACAAAAGTTTTAAGAAAATCAGGATGAAATTTGGAGGAATGCAGGAGTTTGAGGTGAACATAAATCTTAAGATGTTTGATTAAATTTGGGTGGATATAAACAGAGGGTTTGGAGTGAGCATAAATCTTAAGAAATGGATTGAAATTGATGGAAGGTATCATGAAATTTAAGGTTAAGGGTTGGAGATCTTAACAAATTTGATTGGAGTTTGGGTTAGTATGGTGCCAAAGGAAGATAAATTGGGAAATTGGGAGGGAGTATCTTAAGGTTTGAGAAGGAGTATCTTGAAATTGAGAAAATATCATGTGGATTTGGGAGGATATAAAGCCTTTGGAAGTATGATGAAATTTGGACTAAGCATAAATCTTAAGAAAATGGTTGAAATTTGAAGAAATATCATGGAATTTGAGTGAATTTAAATCTTAAGGAATTTGATGGAATTTGAATGGTATAGGTAGCAGTCAAATCTGGTGGAATTTGGAGAAAACATAAATCTTAAGAAAATCAGGATGAAATTTAAAGAAAATATCATGAAATTTGAGTGAACTTAAATCTTAAAATTTGATGAAATTTGAAGTAAATATAAACATTAAGAAAGTATAATGAAATTAGAACTAAACATAAATCTTAAGAAAATCGGATGAAATTTGAAAAAAATCTGATGAAATTTGAAGAAAATCTGTTGAAATTTGAAGTTAATTTAAATCTTAAGAAAACCGAGGATTAATTGATGAAAAATATGAGAATTTGAGTAAATATAAATCTTAAGAAATTTGATTAAATTTGAAGTAAATATAAACCTTAAGAAAATTCGAAGTAAACAAAAATCTTAAGAAAATCAGATGAAATTTGAAGAAAATATCATGAAATTTGATGAAAGTTGAAGTGAATATAAACCTAAAAGTAAATCTTGTAAATTTGAAATAAACATAAATCTTAATAAAATCGGATGAAATTTGAAGAAAATATCATGAGATTTGGCGTGAACTTAAATCTTAAGAATTTGATGAAATTTAGTGACCATAAACAAGAAAATCTGTGAAATTTGAAATAAACATAATTCTTTAGAAATTAGATGAAATTTAAATAAAATATCATGAAATTTGAAGAAATATCATAAATGAATTGAAATTATATCTTAAAATTTGATGAAATTGAATATAAACAGCAAGAAAATACGGTGAAATTTGAGTAAACAAAACAATCGGATGAAATTTGAAAAATGTTATGAATTTTGAGTGAACTAAAATCTTAAGAATTTGATGAAATTTGAGGTGAATATAAACCTTAAGAAAATTTAAAGTTTGAAGGAGCAAAATCTTTAAGAAAACAGGATGAAATTTGGAAATATGATGAAATTTGGAGTAAACATAAATCTTAAGAAGCCGGATGAGTTTGAGAAAATCTAATAAAATTTGAGTAAATATAAGTCTTAAGAAATTTGATTAAATTTGGAGTGAATATAAACAGCAAGAGATTTGGAGTAAACATAAATCTTAAGAAAATGGGATGAAATTTAGAAGAATATCATGAATTTGAGTGAACTTAAATCTTAAGAGTTTGATGAAATTTGAGTGAATATAAACCAAGAAATTATAATGAAATAGCACTAAACATAAATCATTAAAGAAGGGATATGGAATTTGAAGAAAATATCATGGAAATTTGAGTAAACATAAATCTTAAGAAATCGAGATGAAATTTGAAGAAATATCATGCAATTTGAGTGAACTTAAATCTTAAGAGTTGGTGAAATTTGAGTGAATATAAACGTTAAGAAGTATAGTAAGGATTGGAACTAAGCATAAATCTTAAGAAATCGGATGAAATTTGGAAGTCGGATGAAATTGAGAGGAAATCTTGTTGTGAATTTGGAGTGAACATAAATCATTGAAACCGGGATGGATTGGAGAATAGAATTAGGGTTGGGAGTAAATATAAATCTTAAGAATTTGATTAAATTGGGTGAATATAAAGCCTAACAAGGAAATTGGAGTGAGCATAAATCTTATGAAATCGGATGGAATTTAGAGAATGTCATGAAGTTTAAGAGGTATCGTTAAATTTGAATGGACATAAACCTTAGAGAATCTTGTGGAATTTGAACAGTCATCAAGTCTTAAGAAAATAGGATGGAAATGAGAGAAATATCATGGGAATTTTGAGTGAATATAAAGCCTTGGAAATGGAAGTGAGCATAAATCTTATGAAAATCAGGTGGAATTTGAAGAAAATATCATGAAATTTGAGTGAACTTATATCTTAAGAAATTGTGGTTTAGGTGGACATAAACCTTAGAAATCGGTGGAATTTGAACAAACATAAATCTTAAGAAAATTGGATGAAATTGGAGGAGTATCATGAAATTTGAGTGAAATTAAATCTTAGAATTTGATTTTGGTGAATATAAACATTAACAAAATATGATGGAGTTTGGGTAAACATTGAAGTCGGATGAGTTGGAGAAATGTCATGAAGTTTGGGGTGAGCAGTTCAGAGAGGGGTTGGTGAAGTTTGGAGTGGATATAATCCAAGGAAATGGGAGGGAGTTTGGTGAACAAAATTTTAAGGAAATGGGGATGAAATTGGAGATGGGAGTGGAGTTTGGAGTGAACATAAAGATCTTATGAGAAGTGGGATGGAATTTAAAGGAGAATATCATGAGTTTGGTGAGACTTATGTTTTAAGAGTTTGTTGATGGGGAGTTGGTGGACATATACCTTAAGAAATCTGGGTGGAATTTGAAACAAACATAATTCTTAAGAAGGTAGGTGAAATTTGGATAAAATATCATGAAATTTTGATGAAATATCATGAAATTTGAGTGAAATTAAATCTTAAAAATTTGATTAAAGTGAATATAAACCTTAAGAAATATGGTGGTTTAAATAAACAAAATCGGATGAAATGGAAAAAATGTAATGGTGATTTGAGTGAACTTAAATCTTGGAAATTAGAAGAGTTTGGGTGGATATAAACCTTAAGAAAATGAATTTGAGTTAGGAGTTTAAGAAAACAGGATGAGAATTTGGAGAAAATCTGCTTTAAAGGAATTTGATGGGCATAATCTTGGATGTTTGATTAAAGTTTGGGTGAATATAAACAGCAAGAAGATTTGAGTGAAACATAAATCCTAAAGAGTCGGATGAAGTGAAATATGCAATTTAGAATTGGAGTTTAAGTCTTAAGAATTTGATGAAATTTGAGTTAAGTAATTCTAATGAAATAGAGTGAAATTGGAAGGAAATCCGTAAAATTTGAAGAAAATATCTTGAAATTTGAAGAAAATATCATAATTTGAAGGAATATAAACCTTAAGAAAGTATAATGAAATTTGAACTAAACATTAATCTTAAAAATCGGTGAAATTTGAAGAAAATATGAAATTTGATGAAGTTTAAGTCTTAAGAAATTTGATGAATTTGGTGGTATAAACCTAGCCAGATTAATCGTTGGAATTTGGAGACATAAATCTTAAGAAATGGATGGAATTTAAAGAAATATCATAAATTTGGGTGGACTTAAATCTAAGAGTTTGATGAAATTTGGGTGGATATAAACATTGGAGGTATAGTGAAATTGGAACTAAACATAAATCTTAAGAAAATGGGATGAAATTTGAGAAAATCGGTGGAGTTTGGAGAATCGTTTGAAATTTGAGGTTAATTTTGGCTCTTAGAAACCAGGATGAATTGGGAGAAAATATGATAAAATTTGGAGTGATATAAAGTCTTAAGAGTTTGATTAAATTTGGAGTATATAAACCTTGGAGGTTAAGGTGGACAGTCTTGAGAAATGGGATGGGTTTGGATGAGTAATCTTGAGGAAATTTGGGTGGAGACAAATTGGATGAGCAGCAAGTGGAGTCTTGTGAGTTTGGAATAAACATAATTAATGAAATCGGATGAAATTTGAAGAAAATATCATGAGTTTGGCGTGAACTTTTATCTTAAGAATTTGATAAATTTGGTGACTATAAACTTAAGAAAATCATGAAATTTGAAATAAACATAATTCTTTAGAAAATTAGATGAAATTTAAATAAAATATCATGAAATTTGAAGAAAATATCATGAAATTTGAGTGAGTATATCTTAAAGTTTGATGAAATTGAATAAACCTTAGAAAATATGATGAAATTTGAAGTAAACAACAATCGGATGAAATTTGAAAAAAGTGTTATGAATTTTGAAGTGAACTAAAATCTTAAGAATTTGATGAAATTTGAAATGAAGATAAAACCTTAAGAAAATTTAAAGAAATTTAGTAAACAAAAACTTAAGAAAACGGATGAAATTTGAAGAAAATATGATGAAATTTAAATGTATAAATCTTAAGAAAACGGATGAGTTTGAAAATCTAATAAAATTTAGAAATGATATAAGTCTTAAAATTTGATTAAATTTAAGTGAATATAAACCTTGAAAATTTTAAATAAACATAAATCTTAAGAAAATTGGATGAAATTTGAAGAAAATATCATGAAATTTGAAGTGAACTTCAATCTTAAATTTGATGAAATTTGGTAATTTAGTGAATATTAACAAAAAGTATAATGAAATATGCACTAAACATAAATCATAAGAAAAAAGGATGAAATTTGAAGGAAATATCATGGAATTTGGAGTAGACATAAATCTTGGAAATCGGATGAAATTTGGAGGAAATATCATAAGGTTGGAGTGGACAAAGTCTTAAGGTTGATTGGAGTTTGGGTGGATATGGGCGTTGGAGGGTATAGTGGGTTGGGACTGAAAGTCTTAGGAAAATCGGATTGGAGTTTGGAGAAATGGGATGAAATTGGGAGAATCTGTTGGAGTTGGAGTGAACATAAATCTTATAAGACCAGGATGGTTTGGGAGAATATGATCAAATTTGGAGTGAGTATAAATCTTGGAGTTTGATTGGAGTTTGGGTGGATATAAGAGCCAACAAGAAGATCAAGGTAGGCATAAGTCTTGTGAAGTCGGGATGGGGAGTTTAAAGAAAGTGTGATTTAGAAGATATCGAGGGGAATTTAAAGAAAATATCATGAAATTTGAGGGTGAACATAAATCTAAGAAAATCTTGTGAAATTTGGAAACAAACATAAATCTTAAGAAATAAGATGAAATAAGAGAAATATCATGAAATTTGAGGTGAATATAAACCTTGAAAATACGATAAACATAAATCTTATGAAGAAAATCAGATGGAAGTTTGAAGAAATAACATGGAATTTGGGTGGACTTATATCTTAAGAGTTTGATGGAATTTGGGTGGACATAAGCCTTGGAAGATCGGTGGGGAGTTGGAACAGACATAAAGTCTTAAGAAGTTGGATGAAGGTTGGAGAATATCATGAAATTTGAGTTTGGTGGATATGGAAGCATTAACAAGAATGTGATTTAGGTTTGGATGGGCATGAAGTCAGGATGGAATTAGGAGGAAATGTCATGGTTGGTGGAGGCAATTCTAAGGAATTTGGTGAAATTTGAGGTGGATATAATCCTTGAGAGGATGGGATGAAGTTTGGAAGTAAACAAAATTTTTAAGAAGTCGGGATGGAGTTGGAAGAAAACGGTGGAATTTGGAGTGAACATAAATCTTAAGAGGCACGTTGGTTGGAGGAAGATCTGATAAATTTTAAAGAGTAAATATAAATCTTAGTTTTATTAAATTTGAAGATATAAACCTTAAGAAAATTTGAGTAAAAAAATAAAATCTTAAGAAATCGGATGAAATTTGAAGAAAATATAATGAAATTGGAGTAAATTTAAGTCTTAGAGTTTGGTGAAATTTGGGGTTTGTAAACCCAGCAAGTGGATGGGTGGAATTGGAAGTAAACATAAAATCTTGGAAGTCGGATGAGAATTGGAGAAGGAAATGTCATGTGGAATTTGAGTTGATCTTAAATCTTAAAAAGGATTTGATGAAATTTGGAGTGGATAAGCGTTGAGAAAGTATGGTGAGTTGGACTAAACATAAATCTTGGAAGTCGGGATTGAGAATTTGAGAGGAAATCTGTTGAATTTGGAGTAAACATAAATCTTAAGGAAATCGGATGAAATTTGGAGAAATATCATGAATTTGAGAGTGAAATTAAATCTTAAAGAAATTTGATGAATTTGATGTAAATATAAACCATAAGTAAATCAGTGAAATTTGAAGAAAACATAAATCTTAAGAAAATCATATGAAATTTGGAAAATATCATGAAATTTGAGGTGAACTTAAATCTTAAAATTTTGAAATTTTAAGTGAACATAAATCTTAAGAAATGGGATGATTTGGAAGAAATGTAGTGAAGTTTGGGTGAACATAAATCTTAAAAGGAACGGATGAATTTGGAGAAAATCAATAAAATTAGGAGATAAATATAAATCTTAAAATTTGATTGAGTTTGAATTGGATATGAAGTAAGGAGGTTTGGAGTGAAGTTAATCTTAAAGGAATGGGATGGAGTTGGGAAGTATCACGGAATTTTAGGTAAGTTTAGGTAGGGGTTGATGATGTTTGGGGTGATATGGCACTTAGAGTGAGTCGTTGGAATTAGAGGTAAACATATATCTTAAGAAAATGGGATGAAATTTGAAGGAGTTATCATGAGTTTGGGTGGACATGTCTTAAGAATATGGGTGAATTTGGTGGTATAAACCAAGAGGTATGGAATTAAATTTGAACTTCATGAAGTCTTGGAAAATGGGATGACATTTGAGAGAGAATATCTTGAGTTTGGGTGGATATGAGCCAGCCCAAGAGGGAGTAGGTAGGCAATCTTGTTAAAATCGAGGTGAATTTGAGAGAAATATCATGAATTTGGTGAACTGTCTTGGAAATTTGATGAAATTTGAGTGAGCATAAACCTTAAGAAAATCTGGTGAAATTTGAAGAACATAAATCTTAAGAAATTGGATGAAATTGGAGAAATATCATGAAATTTGAGTGAATTAAATCTTAAGAATTTGATTTTGGATATGACAGATATGATTGGGGAGTTTGAGTAAAGCATGAAGTCGGATGAGAATTGGAGAAGTGTCATGGATTTGAGGTGGAGCTTAATTCTAGGGGTTTGGGTGGAGTTTGGGTGGATATAATCCTTGGAAAATCTGAGACAAGTTTGGTGGGTAAATGTTTTAGGAAGATCAGTTGGAGTTTTTAAGAAAATCGGTGGGTTGATGAAACATAAATCTTAAGAAAACCGATGAATTTGATGAAAATCTAATAAAATTTTAAGTAAATATGGAATCTTAAAATTTTATTAAATTTGGAGAATATAAACCTTATTAAAATTTGAAGTAAACAAAAATCTTAAGAAATTGGATGAAATATGAAGAAAATATCATGAAATTTGAAGTAAATTTAAGTCTTAGAAATTTGATGAAATTTGAAATTTATAAAACCTTAAGTAAATAAATGAAATTAGAAGTAACATAAATCTTAAGAAAATCGGATGAAAATTGAGAAATATCATGAAATTTGAAGTGATCTTAAATCTTAAGAAATTTGATGAAATTTGAGTGAATATAAACGTTAAGAAAGTATATGAAATTAGAACTAAACATAAATCTTAGGAAATCGGATGAAATTTGAAGAAAATCATTGAATTTGAAGTAAACATAAATCTTAAGAAAACCGGATGAATTGGAGAAATATGATAAAATTTGAGTAAATTAAATCTTAAGATTTGATAAATTTGAGTGAATATAAACCTTAAGAAAATTTGAAGTGAACATAAATCTTAAGAAAATCGATGAAATTTGAAGAAAATATCATGAAATTTGAAGTGAAATTAAATCTTAAGAAATTTGATGAATTTTGAGTGAATATAAACCTTAAGTAAATCGATGAATTTGGAGAAACATAAATCTTAAGAAATCATATGAAATTTGAAGAAAATATCATGAAATTTGAGGTGAACTTAAATCTTAAGCTTTGATGAAATTTTAAGTGAACATAAATCTTGAAATGGGATGAAATTTGAGAAATATGGTGAAATTGAGTAAACATAAATCTTTAAAAACGGGATGAATTTGAAGAAATCTAATAAAATTTGAGTAAATATAAATCTTGAAAATTTGATTAAATTTGAAGTGAATATAAACCTTAAGAAAATTTGAAGTAAACATAAATCTTAAGAAAATCGGATGAAATTTGAAGAAAATATCATGAAATTTGAAGTGAACTTAAATCTTTAGAAATTTGATGAAATTTGAAGTGAATATAAACCTTAAGTAAATCTTATGAAATTTGAAATAAACATAAATCTTAATAAAATAAGATGAAATTTGAAGAAAATATCCTGAGATTTGACTTGAACTTATATATTAAGAAATTTGATGAAATTTGAAGTGAAATAAACCTGAAAAGTAAAGTTGAAATAAACATAAATCCTAAGAAAATTAGATGAAATTTGAAGAAAATATCATGAAATTTGAAGTGAAATTAAATCTTGAGAAATTTGATGAAAGCTTATATAAACCTTAAGAAAATATGATTAACTTTGAAGTAAATATAAAAATCGGATTAAATTTGAAGAAAATGTCGTGAATTTTGAAGTGAACTAAATCTTAGGAAGTTTGATGAAATTTTAAGTGATTATAAACCTTAAGAAAATCTGAAGTAATTTGAAGTAAACAAAAATTTTAAGAAAACCGTATGAAATTTGTAGAAAATCTGATGAAATATGAAGTAAACATAAATCTTAAGAAAACCGGATGAATTTGAAGAAAAACTAATAAAATTTGAAGTAAATATAAATCTTAAGAAATTTGATTAAATTTGAAGTGAATGTACACCTTACGGAAATTTGAAGTAAACATAAATCTTGAGAAAATTGGATGAAATTTGAAGAAAATATCATAAAATTAGAAGTAAATTTAAATTTTAAAAAATTTGATGAAATTTGAAGTGAATATAAACCTTAAGTAAATCTGATGAAATTAGAACTAAACATAAATCTTTAGAAATTAGATGAAATTTGAAGAAAATATCATGAAATTTGAATTGAACTTAAATCTTCAGAAATTTGATGAAATTTGAAGTGAATATAAATCTTAAGAAAGTATAATGAAATTAGAACTAAACATTAATCTTAAGATAACCAGATGAAATTTGAAGAAAATCTATCGAAATTTGAAGTAAACATAAATCTTAAGAAAACCAGATGAATGTGAAGAAAATATGATAAAATTTGAAGTAAATATAAATCATAAGAAATTGGATTAAATTTGAAGTGAATATAAACCTTAAGAAAATTTGAAGTAAACATAAATCTTAAGAAAATCGGATGAAATTTGAAGAAAATATCATGAAATTTGAAGTGAAATTAAATCTTAAGAAATTTGATGAAATTTGAGTGAATATAAACCTAAGTAAATCTTATGAAATTTGAAGTAAACATAAATCTTAAGAAAATCGGATGAAATTTGAAGAAAAATCATTGTATTTGACGTGAACTTATCTTAAGAAATTTGATGAAATTTGGGTGAACATAACCTTGAGAAAATCTAGTGAATTTGAATAACATAAATCTTAAGAAATTAATGAATTTGAAGAAAATATCATGAAATTTGAATAGAAATATCATGAAATTTGAAGTGAAATTAAATCTTAAGAAATTTGATGAATGAATATAAACCAAAGTATGATGAAATTTGAAGTAAATATAAAAATCGGATGAAATTTGAAGAAAATGTCATGAATTTTGAAGTGAACTTAAATCTTAAGAAATTTGATAAAATTTGAAGTGAATATAAACTTTTAGAAAAATCTGAAGAAATTTGAAGTAAATAAAATTTTAAGAAAACCGGATGAAATTTGTAGAAAATCTGATGAAATTTGAAGTAAACATAAATCTTTAGAAAACCGGATGAATTTGAAGAAAATCTAATAAAATTTGAAGTAAATATAAATCTTAAGAAATTTGATTAAATTTGAAGTGAATGTAAACCTTAAGAAAATTTGAAGTAAACATAATTCTTAAGAAAATCGGATGAAATTTGAAGAAAATTTGATGAAATTTGAAGTAAATTTAAATTTTAAAAAATTTGATTAAATTTGAAATGAATATAAACCTGGTAAATCTGATGAAATTAGAAGTAAACATAAATCTTAAGAAATTAGATGAAATTTGAAGAAAATATCATGAAATTTTAATTGAACTTAAATCTTAAGAAATTTGATGAAATTTCAAGTGAATATAAATCTAAAGAAAGTATAATGAAATTATAACTAAACATAAATCTTAAGATAATCGGATGAAATTTGAAGAAAATCTGTCGAAATTTGAAGTAAACATAAATCTTAAGAAAATCAGATGAATTTGAAGAGAATATGATAAAATTTGAAGTAAATATAAATCTTTAGAAATTTGATTAAATTTGAAGTGAATATAAACCTTAAGAAAATTTGAAGTAAACATAAATCTTAGGAATATTGGATGAAATTTGAACAAAATATCATGAAATATGAAGTGAAATTAAATCTTAAGAAATTTGATGAAATTTGAATTGAATAATAACCTTAAGTAAATCTTTTGAAATTTGAATTAAACATAAATCTTAAGAAAATCAGATGTACTTTGAAGAAAATATCATGATATTTGACGTAAGATTATATCTTAAGAAATTTAATGAAATTTGAAGTGAACATAAACATTGAGAAAATCTAGTGAAATATGACATAAACATAAATCTTAAGAAAATTAGATGAAATTTGAAGAAAATATCATGAAATTTGAAGAAAATATCATGAAATTTGAAGTGAAATTAAATCTTAAGAAATTTGATGAAAGTGAATATAAACCTTAAGAAAATATGATTAAATTTGAAGTAAATATAAAAATCGGATGAAATTTGAAGAAAATGTCGTGAATTTTGAAGTGAACTTAAATCTTAAGAAATTTGATGAAATTTGAAGTGAATATAAACCTTAAGATAATCTGAAGAAATTTGAAGTAAACAAAAATTTTAAGAAAACCGGATGAAATTTGTAGAAAATCTGATGAAATATGAAATAAACATATATCTTCAGAAAATTAGATGAAATTTGTAGAAAATATCATGAAATTTGAAGAAAATATCACGATATTTGAAGTGAAATTTAATCTTAAGAAATTTGATGAAATTTGAATTGAATAAAAACATTAAGAAAATCTGAAGAAATTTGAAGAAAATCGGATGAAATATGAAGAAAATCAGATGAAATTTGAAGTAAACATAAATCTTAAGAAACCCAGATGAATTTGAAGAAAATTTAATAAAATTTTAAGTAAATATAAATCTTAAGAAATTTTATTAAATTTGAAGTGAATATAAACCTTATGAATATTTGAAGTAAACATAAATCTTAAGAAAATCGGATGAATTTTGAAGAAAATATCATGAAATTTGAAGGAAATTTAAATCTTAAGAAATTTGATGAAATTTGAAGCGGATATAAACCTTAAGTAAATCTGATGAAATTTGACGTAAATATAAATCTTAAGAAATTTGATTAAATTTGAAGTGAATATAAACCTTAAGAAAATTTGAAGTAAACAAAAATCTTAAGAAAATATCATGAAATTTGAAGTAAATTTAAATCTTAAGAAATTTAACGAAATTTGAAGTGAATATAAACCTTTAATTAAATCTGATGAAATTAGAAGTAAACATAAATCTTAAGAAAATCAGATGAAATTTGAAGAAAATATCATGAAATTTGAAGTGAACTTCAATCTAAAAAAAATTGATGAAATTTGAAGAGAATATAAACCCTAAGAAGGTATAATGAAATTTGAACTAAACATAAATCTTTAGAAAATCGGATGAAATTTGAAGAAAATATCATGAAATTTGTAGTAAATTTAAATCTTAAGAAATTTGATTAAATTTGAAGTGAATATAAACCTTAAGAAAATTTGAAGTAAACAAAAATCTTTAAAAAATATCATGAAATTTGAAGTAAATTTAAATCTTAAGAAATTTAATGAAATTTGAAGTGGATATAAACCTTAATTAAATCTGATGAAATTAGAAGTAAACATAAATCTTAAGAAAATTAGATGAAATTTGAAGAAAATATCATGAAATTTGAAGTGAACTTCAATCTTAAGAAATTTGATGAAATTTCAAGTGAATATAAACCTTAAGAAAGTATAATGAAATTTCAACTTAACTTAAATCTTAAGAAATTCGGATGAAATTTGAAGAAAATATCATGAAATGTGAAGTAAACATAAATCTTAAGAAAACCAGATGAATTGGATGAAAATTTGATAAAATTTGAAGTAAATATAAATCTTAAGAAATTTGATAAAATTTAAAGTGAATTTAAACCTTAGATAAATTTGAAGTAAACATAAATCTTAAGAAAATCAGATGAAATTTGAAGAAAATATCATGAAATTTGAAGTGAACTTAAATTTTAAGAAATTTGATGAAATTTGAAGTGAATATAAACTTTAAGTAAATCTTATGAAATTTTATATAAACCTAAATCTTAGAAAATCAGATAAAATTTGAAGAAAATATCATGAGATTTGACGTGAACTTATATCTTAAGAAATTTGATGAAATTTGAAGTGAACATAAACCTTAAGAAAATCTGGTGAAATTTTAAATGAACATAAATCTTAAGAAAATTAGATGAAATTTGAAGAAAATACCATGAAATTTGAAGAAAATATCACGATATTTAAAGTGAAATTAAATCTTAAGAAATTTAATGACAGTGAATATAAGCCTTAGGAAAATATGATGAAATTTGAAGTAAACCTAAAAATCGGATGAAATTTGAAGAAATTGTCAAGAATTTTGAATTGACTTAAATCTTCAGAAATTTGAAGTGAATATAAACCTTAAGAAAATCTGAAGAAATTTGAAGAACACAAAAATTTGAAGAAAATCGGATCAAACCTGGAGAAAATCTCATGAAATTTGAACTAAACATAAATCTTAAGAAAATCGGATGAAATTTGAAGAAAATCTGATGAAATTTGAAGAAAATTTGTTGAAATTTGAAGTAAACATAAATCTTGAAAAAACTAGATGAATTGGAAGAAAATATGATAAAATTTGAATTAAATATAAATCTTAAGATATTTTATTAAATTTGAAATGAATATAAACCTTAAGAAAATTTAAAGTAAACATAAATCTTAAGAAAATCGGATGAAATTTGAAGAAAATATCATGCAATTTGAATTGTACTTAAATCTTAAGAAATTTGATGAAATTTGAAGTGAATATAAACTTTAAGTAAAACTTACAAAATTTGAAATAAACATAAATCTTAAGAAAATCATACGAAATTTGAAGAAAATATCATGAGATTTGACGTGAAATTATATCATAAGAAATTTGATGAAATTTGAATTGAACATAAACCTTAAGAAAATCTAGTGAAATTTGAAATAAACATAAATCTTAAAAAAAATTAGATGAAATGTGAAGAAAATATCATGAAATTTAAAGAAAATATCAAGAAATTTGAAGTGAAATTAAATCTTAAGAAATTTGATGAAAGTGAATATAAACCTTAAGAAAATATGATGAAATTTGAAGTAAACATAAAAATCGGATGAAATTTGAAGAAAATGTATTGAATTTTATAATGAACGTAAATCTTAAGAAATTTAATGAAATATAAAGTGAACATAAACCTTAAGAAAATCTCAAGAAATTTGAAGTAAATATAAATCTTAAGAAATTTGATTAAATTTGAAGTGAATATAAACCTTAAGAAAATTTGAAGTAAACAAAAATCTTAAAAAAATCGGATGAAATTTTAAGAAAATATCATGAAATTTGAAGTAAATTTAAATCTTAAGAAATTTAATAAAATTTGAAGTGAGTATAAACCTTAAGTAAATCTGATGAAATTTGAAGTAAACATAAATCTTAAGAGAATTAGATGAAATTTGTAGAAAATATCATGAAATTTGAAGTGAACTTAAATCTTAAGAAATTTGATGAAATTTGAATATAATATAAACGTTAAGAAATTCTAATGAAATTTGAACTAAACATAAATCTTAAGAAAATCGGATGAAATTTGATGAAAGTTTGTTGAAATTTGAAGTAAACATAAATCTTAAAAAAACTAGATGAATTGGAAAAAATTATGATAAAATTTGAATTAAATATAAATGTTAAGAAATTTGATTAAATTTGAAGTGAATCTAAACCTTAAGAAAATTTAAAGATAACATAAATCTTAAGAAAATCGGATGAAATTTGAAGAAAATATCATGCAATTTGAATTGTACTTAAATCTTAACAAATTTGATGAAATTTGAAGTGAATATAAACTTTAAGTAAACCTTATGAAATTTGAAATAAACATAAATCTTAAGAAAATCAGACGAAATTTGAAGAAAATATCATGAGATTTGACGTGAACTTAAACCTTAAGAAAATCTGGTGAAATTTGAAATAAACATAAATCTTAAGAAAATTAGATTAAATTTGAAGAAAATATCATGAAATTTAAAGAAAATATCATGCAATTTGAAGTGAAATTAAATCTTAATTTGATGAAAGTGAATATAAACCTTAATAAAATATGATGAAATTTGAAGTAAACATAAAAATCGAATGAAATTTGAAGAAAATGTCATGAATTTTAAAGTGAACGTAAATCTTAAGAAATTTGATGAAATATAAAGTAAATATAAACCTTAAGAAAATCTGAAGATATTTGAAGTAAATATAAATCTTAAGAAATTTGATTAAATTTGAAGTGAATATAAACCTTAAGAAAATTTGAAGTAAACAAAAATCTTAAGAAAATCGGATGAAATTTGAAGAAAATATAATGAAATTTGAAGTAAATTTAAAACTTAAGAAATTTAATGAAATTTGAAATGAATATAAACCTTAATTAAATCTGATGAAATTAGAAGTAAACATAAATCTTAAGAAAATCAGATGAAATTTGAAGAAAATATCTTGAAATTTGAAGTGAACTTAAATCTTAAGAAATTTGATGAAATTTGATGTGAATATAAACCTTAAGAAAGTATAATGAAATTTGAACTAAACATAAATCTTAAGAAAATCGGATGAAATTTGGAAGAAAATCTCATGAAATTTGAAGTAAATATAAATCATAAAAAATTTGATTAAATTTGTAGTGAATTTAAACCTTAAAAAAATTTGAAGTAAACATATATCTTAAGAAAATCAGATGAAATTTGAAGAAAATATCATGAAATTTAAAGTGAACTTAAATCTTAAGAAAGTTGATGAAATTTGAAGTGAATAATAACCTTAAGTAAATCTTATGAAATTTGAAATAAACCTAAATCTTAAAAAATCATATAAAATTTGAAGAAAATATCATGAGATTTGACGTGAACATAAACCTTAAGAAAAATTGGTGAAATTTGAAATAAACATAAATCTTAAGATAATTAGATGAAATTTGAATAAAATTTCATGAAATTTGAAGAAAATATCATGAAATTTAAAGTCAAATTAAATCTTAAGAAATTTGATGAAAGTTAACATAAACCTTAAGAAAATATGATGAAATTTTAAAGTAAACATAAATCTTAAGAAAATCGGATGATATTTGAAGAAAATATCATGAAATTTGAAGTAAATTTAAATTTTAAGAAATTTGATGAAATTTGAAGTGAGTATAAACCTTAAGTAAATCTGATGAAATTTGAACTAAACATAAATCTTAAGAAAATCAGATGAAATTTGTAGAAAATATCATTAAATTTGAAGTGAACTTAAATCTTAAGAAATTTGATGAAATTTGAAGTGTACATAAAAGTTAAGAAAGTCTAATGAAATTTGAACTAAATATAAATCTTAAGAAAATAGGATTAAATTTGAAGAAAATCTGATGAAATTTGAAGAAAATTTGTTGAAATTTGAAGTAAACATAAATCTTAAAAAATCTAGATGAATTGGAAGAAAATATGATGAAATTTGAAGTAAATATAAATCTTAAGAAATTTGATTAAATTTGAAGTGAATATCAACTTTAAGAACATCTTATGATCTTTGAAATAAACCTAAATCTTAAGAAAATCAGATAAAATTTGAAGAAAATATCATGAGATTTGACGTGAACTTATATATTAAGAAATTTGATGAAATTTGAAGTGAACATAAAACTTAAGAAAATCTGGTGAACTTTGAAATAAACATAAATCTTAAGATAATTAGAGGAAATTTGAAGAAAATATCATGAAAATTTGTAGAAAATATCATGAAATTTGAAGTGAAATTAAATCTTAAGAAATTTGATGAAAGTGAATTTAAACCTTAAGAAAATATGATGAAATTTGAAATAAACATAAAAATCGGATAAAATTTGAAGTGAACTTAAATCTTAAGATATTTGATGAAATATGAAGAGAATATAAACCTTAAGAAAATCTGAAGAAATTTGAAGTAAACAAAAATTTGAAGAAAATTGCATGAAATTTGTAGAAAATCTAATGAAATTTGAAGTAAACATAAATCTTAAGAAAACCACATGAATTTGAAGAAAATCTAATAAAATTTGAAGTAAATTTAAATCTTAATAAATTTGATTAAATTTGAAGTGAATATAAACCTTAAGAAAATTTGAAGTAAACATAAATCTTAAAAAAATCGGATGAAATTTTAAGAAAATATCATGAAATTTGAAGTAAATTTAAACTTCAGAAATTTGATTAAATTTGAAGTGAGTATAAACCTTAAGTAAATCTGATGAAATTTGAAATATACATAAATCTTAAGAAAATAAGATGAAGTTTGTAGAAAATATCATGAAATTTGAACTGAACTTAAATCTTAAGAAATTTGATGAAATTTAATGTGAATATAAACGTTAAGAAAGTGTAATGAAATTTGAACTAAACATAAATCTTAAGAAAATTGGGGTAAACATAAATCTGTTGAAATAAACATAAATCTTAAGAAACCAGATGAAATTTGAAGAAAATATCATGAGATTTGACGTGAACTTATACCTTAAGAAATTTGATGAAATTTGAAGTGAACATAAACCTTAAAAAAATCTGGTGCAATTTGAAATAAACATAAATCTTAAGAAAAGTAGATAAAATTTGAAGAAAATATCATGAGATTTGACGTGAACTTATACCTTAAGAAATTTGATGAAATTTTAAGTGAACATAAAGCTTAAAAAAATCTGGTGCAATTTGAAATAAACATAAATCTTAAGAAACGTAGATGAAATTTGAAGAAAATATCATGAAATTTGAAGAAAATATCACGATATTTGAAGTGAAATTAAATCTTAAGAAATTTGATGAAAGTGAATATAAACCTTAAGAAAATATGATGAAATTTGAAGTAAACATAAAATCGGATGAAATTTGAAGAAAAAGTCATGAATTTTGATGTGAACTTTAATCTTAAGAAATTTGATGAAACTTGAAGTGAATAAAAACCTTAAGAAAATCTGAAGAAATTCCAAGTAAACAAAAATTTGAAGAAAATCGGATGAAATCTGAAGAAAATCTGATGAAATTTGAAGTTAACATAAATCTTAAGAAAACTATGTGAGTTTGAAGAAAATCTAAAAAAAATTGAAGTAAATATAAATCTTAAGAAATTTGATTAAATTTGAAGTGAATATAAACCTTAAGAATATTTGAAGTAAACATAAATCTTTTAGAAAATCGGATGAATTTTGAAGAAAATATCATGAAATTTGAAGTAAATTTAAATCTTAAGAAATTTGATGAATTTGAAGTGAGTTTAAACCTTAAGTAAATCTGATGAAATTTGAAGTGAACATAAATCTTAAGAAATTTAATGAAATTTTAAGTGAATATAAACGTTAAGAAAGTCTAATGAAATTTGAACTAAACATAAATCTTAAGAAAATCGGATGAAATTTGAAGGAAATTTGAAGAAAATTTGTTGAAATTTGAAGTAAGCATAAATGTTAAAAAAACTTGATGAATTGGAAGAAAATATGATAAAATTTGAAGTAAATATATATCTTAAGAAATTTAATTAAATTTGTAGTGAATATAAACCTTAAGAAAATTTAAAGTAAACATAAATCTTAAGAAAATCGGATGAAATTTGAAGAAAATATCATACAATTTGAATTGTACTTAAATCTTATGAAATTTGATGAAATTTGAAGTGAACATAACCCTTAAGAAAATCTGGTGAAATGTGAAATAAACATAAATCTTAAGAAAATTAGATGAAATTTGAAGAAAATATCATGAAATCTGAAGAAAATATCATGAAATTTGAAGTGAAATTAAATCTAAAGAAATTTGATGAAAGTGAATATAACCCTTAAGAAAATATGATGAAATTTGACGTGAACATAAAAATCGGATGAAATTTGAAGAAAATGTCATGAATTTTAAGGTGAACGTAAATCTTAAGAAATTTGATGAAATATGAAGTGAATATAAACCTTAAGAAAATATGAAGAAATTTGAAGTATACAAAAATTTGAAGAAAATTGGATGAAATTTGAAGAAAATCTGATGAAATTTGATGTAAACATAAATATTAAGAAAACCAGATGAATTTGTAGAAAATCTAATAAAATTTGAAGTAAATATAAATTTTAAGAAATTTGTTTAAATTTGAAGTGAATATAAACCTTAAGTAAATCTGATGAAATTAGAAGTAAACATAAATCTTAAGAAAATCAAGACGAAATTTGAAGAAAATATCATGAGATTTGACGTGAACTTATATCATAAGAAATTTGATGAAATTTGAAGTGAACATAAACCTTAAGAAAATCTTGTGAAATTTAAAATAAACCTAAATCTTAAGAAAATTAGTTGAAATTTGAAGAAAATTTCATGAAATTTAAAGAAAATATCATGAAATTTGAAGTGAAATTAAATCTTAAGAAATGTGATGAAAGTGAATATAAACCTTAAGAAAATATGATGAAATTTGAAGTAAACATAAAAATCGAATGAAATTTGAAGAAAATGTCATGAATTTTAAAGAAAACGTAAATCTTAAGAAATTTGATTAAATATGAAGTGAATATAAACCTTAAGAAAATCTGATGAAATTTGACGTAAATATAAATCTTAAGAAATTTGATTAAATTTGAAGTGAATATAAACCTTAAGAAAATTTGAAGTAAACAAAAATCTTAAGAAAATATCATGAAATTTGAAGTAAATTTAAATCTTAAGAAATTTAATGAAATTTGAAGTGAATATAAACCTTTAATTAAATCTGATGAAATTAGAAGTAAACATAAATCTTAAGAAAATCAGATGAAATTTGAAGAAAATATCATGAAATTTAAAGTGAACTTCAATCTAAAAAAATTTGATGAAATTTGAAGAGAATATAAACCCTAAGAAGGTATAATGAAATTTGAACTAAACATAAATCTTTAGAAAATCGGATGAAATTTGAAGAAAATATCATGAAATTTGAAGTAAACATAAATCTTAAGAAAACCAGATGAATTGGAAGAAAATCTAATAAAATTTGAAGAAAATGTAAATCTTAAGAAAATCAAATTAAATTTGAAGAAAATATCATGAAATTTGAAGTGAACTTAAATCTTAAGAAATTTGATGAAATTTGAAGTGAATATAAACGTTAAGTAAATCGTATGAAATTTAAAATAAACCTAAATCTTAAGAAAATCAAATAAGATTTGACGAAAATATCATGAGATTTGACGTGAACTTTTATCTTAAGAAATTTCATAAAATTTGAAGTGAACATAAACCTTAAGAAAATCTGGTGAAATTTTAAATAAACAATAATGTTAAGAAAATTTGACGAAATTTGAAGAAAATATCACGATATTTGAAGTGAAATTAAATCTTAAGAAATTTGATGAAAATGAATATAAGCCTTATGAAAATATGATGAAATTTGAAGTAAACATAAAAATCGGATGAAATTTGAAGAAATTGTCATGAATTTTGAAGTGGACTTAAATCTTAAGAAATTTGAAGTGAATATAAACCTTAAGAAAATCTGAAGAAATTTGAAGAAAACAAAAATTTGAAGAAAATCGGATGAAATCTGAAGAAACTCCCAAGAAATTTGAAGTACACATAAATCTTAAGAAAACCAGCTGAATTTGAAAATCTTATAAAATCTTATAAAATCTTGAGAAAATCTTATAAAATCTTATAAAATTTGAACTGAATATAATCCTTAAGAAAATTTGATGTAAACATAAATCTTAAGAAAATCGGATGAAATTTGAAGAAAATACCATGAAATTTGAAGTAAATTTAAATCTTAAGAAATTTGATGAAATTTGAAGTCAATATAAACATTAAGTAAATCTGATGAAATTAGAAGTAAACATAAATATAAAGAAAATCAGATGAGATTTGAAGAAAATATCATGAAATTTGAAGTGAACTTAAATCTTAAGAAATTTGATGAACTTTGAAGTGAATATAAACCTTAAGAAAGTATAATGAAATTTGAACTAAACATAAATCTTAGGAAAATCGGATGAAATTTGAAGAAAATATCATGAAATTTGAAGAAAATATCATGAAATTTGAAGTAAATTTAAATCTTAAGAAAGTTGATGAAATTTGAAGTGAGTATAAACCTTAAGTAAATCTGAGGAAATTTGAAGTAAACATGAATCTTAAGAGAATTAGATGAAATTTGTAGAAAATATCATGAAATTTGAAGTGAATATAAACGTTAAGAAAGTCTAATGAAATTTGAAGTAAACATAATTCTTAAGAAAATCGGATGAAATTTGAAGAAAATCTGATGAAATTTGCAGAAAATTTGTTGAAATTTGAAGTAAACAAAAATCCTAAAAAAACCAGATGAATTGGTAGAAAATATGATAAAATTTGAATTAAATATAAATGTTCAGAAATTTGATTAAATTTGAAGTGAATATAAACCTAAGAAAATTTAAAGAACATAAATCTTAAGAAAATCGGATGAAATTTGAAGAAAATATCATGCAATTTGAATGGTACTTAAATCTTAAGAAATTTGATGAAATTTGAATTGAATATAAACTTTAAGAAAACCTTATGAAATTTGAAATAAACATAAATCTTAAGAAAATCAGACGAAATTTGAAGAAAATATCATGAGATTTGACGTGAACTTATATCATAAGAAATTTGATGAAATTTGAAGTGAACATAAACCTTAAAAAAATCTGGTGAAATTTTAAATAAACATAAATTTTAAGAAAATTAGATGAAATTTGAAAAAAATATCATGAAATTTAAAGAAAATATCATTAAATTTGAAGTGAAATTAAATCTTAAGAAATTTGATGAAAATGAATATAAACCTTAAGAAAATATGATGAAATTTGAAGTAAACATAAAAATTGGATGAAATTTTAAGAAAATGTCATGAATTTTAAATTGAACGTAAATCTTAAGAATTTTGATGAAATATAAAGTGAATATAAACCTTAAGAAAATCTGAAGAAATGTGAAGTAAATATAAATCTTAAGAAATTTGATTAAATTTGAAAAGAATATAAACCTTAAGAAAATTTGAAGTAAACAAAAATCTTAAGAAAATCGGATAAAATTTGAAGAAAATATCATGAAATTTGAAGTAAATTTAAATCTTAAGAAATTTAATGGAATTTTAAGTGAGTATAAACCTTAAGTAAATCTGATGAAATTTGAAGTAAACATAAATCTTAAGAGAATTAGATGAAATTTGTAGAAAATATCATGAAATTTGACGTGAACTTAAATCTTAAGAAATTTGATGAAATTTGAAGAGAATATAAATGTTAAGAAAGTCTAATGAAATTTGAAGTAAACATAAATCTTAAGAAAATCGGATGAAATTTGAAGAAAATCTGATGAAATTTGAAGAAAATTTGTTGATATTTGAAGTAAACATAAATCTTAAAAAAAACAAGATGAATTGGAAGAAAATATGATAAAATTTGAATTAAATATAAATTTTAAGAAATTTGATTAAATTTGAAGTGAATATAAACCTTAAGAAAATTTAAAGTAAACATAAATCTTAAGAAAATCGGATGAAATTTGAAGAAAATATCATGCAATTTGAATTGTACTTAAATCTTAAGAAATTTGATGAAATTTGAAGTGAATATAAACTTTAAGTAAACCTTATGAAATTTGAAATAAACATAAATCTTAAGAACATCAGACGAAATTTGAAGAAAATATCATGAGATTTGACGTGAATTTATATCATAAGAAATTTGATGAAATTTGATGTGAACATAAACCTTAAGAAAATCTGGTGAAATTTGAAATTAACATAAATCTTACGAAAATTAGATGAAATTTTTAGTAAATATCATGAAATTTGAAGTGAAATTAAATCTTAAGAAATTTGATGAAATTTGAAGTGAATATAAACCTTAAGTAAATCTTATGAAATTTAAAATAAACCTAAATCTTAAGAAAATCAGATAAAATTTGAAGAAAATATCATGAGATTTGACGTGAACATAAACCTTACGAAAATCTAGTGAAATTTAAATAAACATAAATCTTAAGAAAATTAAATGAAATTTGAAGAAAATATCATGAAAATTGATGTGAAATTAATTCTTAAGAAATTTGATGAAAGTGAATATAAACCTTAAGAAAATATGATGAAATTTTAAGTAAACATAAAAATCGGATGAAATTTGAAGAAAATGTCATGAATTTAGATTTGAACGTAAATCCTAAGAAATTTGATGAAATATGAAGTGAATATAAACCTTAAGAAAATTTGAAGAAATTTTAAGTAAACAATAATTTTAAGAAAATCGGATGAAATCTAAAGAAAATCTGATAAAATTTGAAATAAACATAAATCTTAATAAAACCAGATGAATTTGAAGAAAATCTAATAAAATTTGAAGTAAATATAAATATTAAGAAATTTGATTAAATTTGAAGTGAATATAAACCTTAAGAAAATTTGAAATAAACATAAATCTTAAGAAAACCAGATGAATTTGAAGAAAATCTAATAAAATTTGAAGTAAATATAAATCTTAAGAAATTTGATTAAATTTGAAGTGAATATAAACCTTAAGTAAATTTGATGAAATTAGAAGTAAACATAAATCTTAAAAAATCAGATGAAGTTTGAAGAAAATATCATGAAATTTGAAGTGAACTTAAATCTTAAGAGATTTGATGAAATTTGAAGTGAATAAAAACCTTAAGAAAGTATAATGAAATTTGAACTAAATATAAATCTTAAGAAAATCGGATGAAATTTGAAGAAAATATCATGAAATTTGAAGTAAATTTAAATCTTAAGAAATTTGATGAAATTTGAATTGAGTATTAACCTTAAGTAAATCTGATGAAATTTGAAGTAAACATAAATCTTAAGAAAATTAGATAAAATTTGTAGAAAATATCATAAAATTTGAAGTAAACTTAAATCTTAAAAAATTTGATGAAATTTGAAGTGAATATAAACGTTAAAAAAGTCTAATGAAATTTGAACTAAACATAAATCTTAAGAAATTCGGATTAAATTTGAAGAAAATCTGATGAAATTTGAAGAAAATTTGTTGAAATTTGAAGTAAACATAAATCTTAGATAAACTAGATGAATTGGAAGAAAATATGATAAAATTTGAAGTAAATATAAATCTTAAGAAATTTGAGTAAATTTGAAGTGAATATAAACCTTAAGATAATTAAAAGTAAACATAAATCTTAAGAAAATCGGATGAAATTTGAAGAAAATATCCTGAAATTTGTAGTAAATTTAAGTCTTAAGAAATTTGATGAAATTTGAAGTAAACAAAATTTTTAAGAAAATCGGATGAAATCTGACGAAAATTTGATGAAATTTGAAGTAAACATAAATCTTAAGAAAACCAGATGAATTTGAAGAAAATCTAATAAAATTTGAATTAAATATAAATCTTAAGAAATTTGATTAAATTTGAAGTGAATATAAACCTTAAGAAAATTTGAAGTAAACATAAATCTTAAGAAAATCAGATGATATTTGAAGAAAATATCATGAGATTTGACGTGAACTTATAAATTAAGAAATTTTATGATATTTGAAGTGAACATAAACCTTAAGAAAATCTGGTGAAATTTGAAACAAACACAAATCTTAAGAAAATTAGATGAAATTTGAAAAAATATAATGATATTTGAAGTAAACATAAATCTTAAGAAAACCAGATGAATTGGAAGAAAATCTGATAAAATTTGAAGTTAATATAAATCTTAAGAAATTTGATTAAATTTGAAGTGAATTTAAACCTTAACAAAATTTGAAGTAAACATAAATCTTAAGAAAATCGGATGAAATTTAAAGAAAATATCATGAAATTTGAAGTGAACTTAAATCTTAAGAAATTTTATGAAATTTGAAGTGAATATAAACCTTAAGTAAATCTTATGAAAGTTGGAATAAACATAAATCTTAAGAAAATCAGATGAAATTTGAAGAAAATATCATGAGATTTGACGTGAACTTATATCTTAAGAAATTTGATGAAATTTGAAGTGGACATAAACCTTAAGAAAATCTGGTGAAATTTGAAATAAAGATAAATCTTAAGAAAATTAGTTGAAATTTGAAGAAAATATCATGAAATTTGAAGTGAAATTAAATCTTAAGAAATTTGATGAAAGTGAATATAAACCTTAAGAAAATATGATTAAATTTGAAGTAAATATAAAAATCGGATGAAATTTGAAGAAAATGTCGTGAATTTTGAAGTGAACTTAAATCTTAAGAAATTTGATGAAATTTGAAGTGAACATAAACCTTAAGTAAATCTTATGAAATTTGGAATAAACATAAATCTTCAGAAAATCAGATGAAATTTGAAGAAAATATCATGAGATTTGACGTGAACTTATATCTTAAGAAATTTGATGAAATTTGAAGTGAACATAAACCTTAAGAAAATCTGGTGAAATTTGAAATAAAGATAAATCTTAAGAAAATTAGTTGAAATTTGAAGAAAATATCATGAAATTTGAAGTGAAATTAAATCTTAAGAAATTTGATGAAAGTGAATATAAACCTTAAGAAATTATGATGACTTTTGAAGTAAACATAAAAATCGGATGAAATTTGAAGAAAATGTCATGAATTTTGACGTGAACTTATATCTTAAGAAATTTAATGAAATTTGAAGTGAACTTAAACCTTAAGAAAATCTTGTGAAATTTGAAATAAACACAAATCTTAAGAAAATTAGATGAAATTTGAAAAAATATCATGAAATTTGTAGTAAACATAAATCTAAAGAAAAACAGATGAATTTGAAGAAAATCTAATAAAATTTGAGGTAAATATAAATCTTAAGAAATTTGAATAAATTTGAAGTGAATATAAACCTTAAGAAAATTTGAAGTAAACATAAATCTTAAGAAAATCAGATGATATTTGAAGAAAATATCATGAAATTTGAAGTAAATTTAAATCTTAAGAAATTTGATAAAATTTGAAGTGAATATAAACCTTAAGTAAATTTGATGAAATTAGAAGTAAACATAAATCTTAAAAAAATCAGATGAAGTTTGAAGAAAATATCATGAAATTTGAAGTGAACTTAAATCTTAAGAGATTTGATGAAATTTCAAGTGAATATAAACCTTAAGAAAGTATAATGAAATTTGAACTAAACATAAATCTTAAGAAAATCGGATGAAATTTGAAGAAAATATCATGAAATTTGAAGTAAATTTAAATTTTAAGAAATTTGATGAAATTTGAAGTGAGTATAAACCTTAAGTAAATCTGATGAAATTTGAAGCAAACATAAATATTAAGAAAATTAGATAAAATTTGTAGAAAATATCATGAAATTTGAAGTAAACTTAAATCTTAAGAAATTTGATGAAATTTGAAGTGAATATAAACGTTAAGAAAGTCTAATGAAATTTGGACTAAACATAAATCTTAAGAAATTCGGATTAAATTTGAAGAAAATCTGATGAAATTTGAAGAAAAATTGTTGAAATTTGAAGTAAACATAAATCTTAGAAAAACTAGATGAATTGGAAGAAAATATGATAAAATTTGAAGTAAATATAAATCTTAAGAAATTTGAGTAAATTTGTAGTGAATATAAACCTTAAGATAATTAAAAGTAAACTCAATCTTAAGAAAATCGGATGAAATTTGAAGAAAATATCATAAAATTTGTAGTAAATTTAAGTCTTAAGAAATTTGATGAAATTTGAAGTAAACAAAAATTTTCAGAAAATCGGATGAAATCTGACGACAATTTGATGAAATTTGAAGTAAACATAAATCTTAAGAAAATCAGATGAAATTTGAAGAAAATATCATGAGATTTGACGTGAACTTATATCTTAAGAAATTTAATGAAATTTGAAGTGAACTTAAACCTTTAGAAAATCTGGTGAAATTTGAAATAAACACAAATCTTAAGAAAATTAGATGAAATTTGAAAAAATATCATGAAATTTGTAGTAAACATAAAACTAAAGAAAAACAGATGAATTTGAAGAAAATCTAATAAAATTTGTGGTAAATATAAATCTTATGAAATTTGATTAAATTTGAAGTGAATATAAACCTTAAGAAAATTTGAAGTAAACATAAATCTAAGGAAAATTGAATGCAATTTGAATAAAATATCATGAAATTTGAAATAAATTTAAGTCTTAAGAAATTTGATGAAATTTGAAGTAAACATAAATCTTAAGAAAACCAGATGAATTTGAAGAAAATCTAATAAAATTTGAACTAAATATAAATCTTAAGAAATTTGATTAAATTTGAAGTGAATATAAACCTTAAGAAAATTTGAAGTAAATTAAACCTTAAGAAAATCTGGTGAAATTTGAAATAAACACAAATCTTAAGAAAATTATATGAAATTTGAAAAAATATCATGAAATTTGAAGTAAACATAAATCTTAAGAAAACCAGATGCATTGGAAGAAAATCTGATAAAATTTGAAGTTAATATAAATCTTTAGAAATTTGATTAAATTTGAAGTGAATTTAAACCTTAAGAAAATTTGAAGTAAACATTAATCTTAAGAAAATCGGATGAAATTTGAAGAAAATATCATGAAATTTGAAGTGAACTTAAATCTTAAGAAATTTGATGAAATTTGAAGTGAACATAAACCTTAAGTAAATCTTATGAAATTTGGAATAAACATAAATCTTCAGAAAATCAGATGAAATTTGAAGAAAATATCATGAGATTTGACGTGAACTTATATCTTAAGAAATTTGATGAAATTTGAAGTGAACATAAACCTTAAGAAAATCTGGTGAAATTTGAAATAAAGATAAATCTTAAGAAAATTAGTTGAAATTTGAAGAAAATATCATGAAATTTGAAGTGAAATTAAATCTTAAGAAATTTGATGAAAGTGAATATAAACCTTAAGAAAATATGATGAAATTTGAAGTAACCATAAAAATCGGATGAAATTTGAAGAAAATGTCATGAATTTAGATGTGAACGTAAATCTTAAGAAATTTGATGAAATATGAAGTGAATATAAACCTTATGAAAATCTGAAGAAAATTGAAGTAAACAATAATTTAAGAAAATCGGATGAAATTTGAAGTAAACATTAATTTTAAGAAAACCAGATGAATTTGAAGAAAATCTAATAAAATTTGAAGTAAATATAAATCTTAAGAAATTTGATTAAATTTGAAGTGAATATAAACCTGAAGAAAATTTGAAGTAAACATAAATTTTAAGAAAATCCGATGAAATTTGAAGAAAATATCATGAAATTTGAAGTGAACTTAAATCTTAAGAAATTTAATGAAATTTGAAGTGAACTTAAACCTTAAGAAAATCTTGTGAAATTTGAAATAAACACAAATCTTAAGAAAATTAGATGAAATTTGAAAAAATATCATGAAATTTGAAAAAATATCATGAAATTTGAAAAAATATCATGAAATTTGAAAAAAATATCATGAAATTTGAAGTAAACATAAATCTAAAGAAAACCGGATTAATTTGAAGAAAATCTAATAAAATTTGAAGTAAATATAAATCTTAAGAAATTTGATTAAATTTGAAGTGAATATAAACCATAAGAAAATTTGAAGTAAACATAAATCTTAAAAAAATCGAATGAAATTTTAAGAAAATATCATGAAATTTGAAGTAAATTTAAATCTTAAGAAATTTGATGAAATTTGAAGTGAATATAAACCTTAAGTAAATCTGAAGAAATTAGAAGTAAACATAAATCTTAAGAAAATCAGATGAAATTTGAAGAAAATATCATGAAATTTGATGTGAACTTAAATCTTAAGAAATTTGAAGTGAATATAAACACTAAGAAAGTCTAATGAAATTTGAAGTAAACATAAATCTTAAGAAAATCGGATGAAATTTGAAGAAAATCTGATGAAATTTGAAGAAAATTGGTTGAAATTTGAAGTAAACATAAATATTAACAAAACTAGATGAATTGAAAAAAATAAGGTAAAATTCGAAGTAAATATAAATCTTAAGAAATTTGATTAAATTTGAAGTGAATATAAACCTTAAGAACATCTTATGAACTTTAAATTAACCTAAATCTTAAGAAAATCAGATAAAATTTGAAGAAAATATCATGAGATTTGACGTGAACTTATATTTTAAGAAATTTGATGAAATTTGAAGTGAACATAAACCTTATGAAAATCTGGTGAAATTTGAAATAAACATAAATCTTAAGATAATTAGAGGAAATTTGAAGAAATTATCATGAAATTTGTAGAAAATATCATGAAATTTGAAATGAAATTAAATCTTAAGAAATTTGATGAAAGTGAACTTAAATCTTATGAAATTTGATGAAATATGAAGTGAATATAAACCTTAAGAAAATCTGAAGAAATTTGAAGTAAACAAAAATTTGAAGAAAATTGGATGAAATTTGTAGAAAATCTGATGAAATTTGAAGTAAACATAAGTCTTAAGAAAACCACATGAATTTGAAGAAAATCTAATAAACTTTGAAGTAAATATAAATCTTAATAAATTTGAGTAAATTTGAATTGAATATAAACCTTAAGAAAATTTGAAGTAAACATAAATCTTAAAAAAATCGGATGAAATTTGAAGAAAATATCATGAAATTTGAAGTAAATTTAAATCTTAAGAAATTTGATTAAATTTGAAGTGAGTATAAACCTTAAGTAAATCTGATGAAATTTGAAGAAAACATAAATCTTAAGAAAATGAGATGAAATTCGTAGAAAATATCATGAAATTTGAACTGAACTTAAATCTTAAGAAATTTGATGAAATTTGATGTGAATATAAACGTTAAGAAAGTGTAATTAAATTTGAACTAAACATAAATCTTAAGAAAATCGGGTGAAATTTGAAGAAAATCTGATGAAATTTGAAGAAAATTAGTTGAAATTTGAAGTAAACATAAATCTTAAGAAAACTAGATGAATTGGAAGAAAATATGATAAAATTTGAAGTAAATATAAATCTTAAGAAATTTGATGAAATTTGAAGTGAACATAAACCTTAAGAAAATCTGGTGAAATTTGAAATAAACATAAATCTTAAGATAATTAGATGAAATTTGAAGAAAATATCATGAAAGTTGAAGTGTAATTAAATCTTAAGAAATTTGATGAAAGTGAATATAAACCTTAAGAAAATAGGATGAAATTTGAAGTAAACATAAATATCGGATGAAATTTGAAGAAAATTTCATGAATTTTGAAGTGAACCTAAATCTTAAGAAATTTGATGAAATATGAAGTGAATATAAACCTTAAGAAAATCTGAAGAAATTTGAAGTATACAAAAATTTGAAGAAAATTGGATGAAATTTGAAGAAAATCTGATGAAATTTGATGTAAACATAAATATTAAGAAAACCAGATGAATTTGTAGAAAATCTAATAAAATTTGAAGTAAATATAAATTTTAAGAAATTTGTTTAAATTTGAAGTGAATATAAACCTTAAGTAAATCTGATGAAATTAGAAGTAAACATAAATCTTAAGAAAATCAGATGAAATTTGAAGTAAATAAAAATTTGGAGAAAACCTGATGAAATTTGAAGAAAATCTATTGAAATTTGAAGTAAACATAAATCTTAAGAAAACCAAATGAATTGGAAGAAAATATGATAATCTTAAGAAATTTGATTAAATTTGAAGTGAATAAAAACCTTTAGAAAATTTGAAGTAAACATAAATCTTAAGAAAATCGGATGAAATTTCAAGAAAATATCATGAAATTTTAAGTGAACTTAAATCTTAAGAAATTTTATGAAATTTGAAGTCAATATAAACCTAAAGAAAGTATAATGAAATTTGAAGTAAATTTAAATCTTAAGAAATTTGATGAAATTTCAAGTGAGTATAAACCTTAAGTAAATCTCATGAAATTAGAAGTAAACATAAATCTTAAGAAAATCATATGAAATTTGTAGAAAATCTGATGAAATTTGAAGAAATTTTTTTGAAATTTGAAGTAAACATAAATCTTAAGAAAACTAGATGAATTGGAAGAAAATATGATAAAATTTGAAGTAAATATAAATCATAAGAAATTTGATTAAATATTAAGTGAATATAAACCTAATGAAAATTTTAAGTAAACATAAATCTTAAGAAAATCGGATGAAATTTGAAGAAAATATCATGAAACTTGTAGTAAATTTAAATCTTAAAAAATTTGATGAAATTTAAAGTGAATATAAACCTTAAGTAAATCTGATGAAATTAGAAGTAAACATAAATCTTAATAAAGTCAGATGAAATTTTAAGAAAATATAATGAAATTTGAAGTGAACTTAATGCTTAAGAAATTTGAAATTTGATTAAATTTCCTCAAATTTCCTTGAAATTTCCTTTAAATTTCCTCAAATTTCCTTCAAATTTCTTCAAATTTTCTTCAAATTTCATCAGATTATCTTCAAATTTCATCAGATTATCTTTAAATTTCTTCAAATTTGGAAAACCGGTTTTCCCATCGAAAAATTTCCTAAAGTGTTTTGGAAAAAAATGCAGAAACCAGTTTCCAGATTTTGAGAAACCGATTTCTTGTCTGTGCTGAGTCAAAATATTTTCCGAACTTTGAAAATCCATAACTTCGTGCTCGGTTGTTTGTTTGACGCGCCATCAAATCACTGTAAATCTGGGAATATTGTCTATTATGTAAAAATAATTTCCAGACATTAGCTAATGGTTTTATGAGATTAAACTCATTTGTGTGAATTTTTTATTGTATGTTGTAAAACAATTGTGTGAATTTGATGTTTGTAATCAATGTGATGTTATGATTAACTTACAACATGTGGCTAGAAAAGGTGAGTGTACTGATGATAGTTGGCATCAATGCATTATGATGTTGTGTTGCATTTTTGTGTCTCATGCATTCATGTTAAGTTGTTGTTGTTGGCTCTAATTCTAGATACAGTGGATAAAAGCAAGGTGAATACAACTTATTCCCTTGTTGTTGGCTCTGATCCTAGATGGAGTGGATCGGTAGCGAGGTGAACCAATATTTTCAATAAAAATGGTGACATTGATCATATATTGAGTGGATTTGGTAATGATCTTGGTATCGCATGCATAGAGTCGATGTTGTGTCTCATTGCAAGTTTTCTTGTTGGCATGATGTTGTAATGTATGATTATTTACGATTATTAATTCGAATTTTGATGTGATGATGTGATAAGTGAATTCAATAAATGTGCATGATTAATTATGTATGTTTATGATTATATTGTTCTTTACATTGTTGTGATA
>CM038796.1:8055727-8230247 GCA_021764765.1 Vicia sativa
TCTCACTCCTTCCGTTTGAGTGTTGCCTCTACGTGGGTAACGTGTAGAAAATCAGGAGTAGTCCGAGTTATGGAGTTCGAAGAGGTTGCTCTTCATTCTTGTTTAGAGTCGGCGTTATGCTCTGATACGTAACACTGGGTTGGGGATAAACGCATGGATTATTTATTTTGTTTTGATGATTCTTGGTAGAGTATTTGAAACTCCAGAATAATTGTTTTCTGATTCACATTTGGTTTAAGGTTGATTTGTTGAAGATTAAACTATTTTCCGCTGCTTTAATTAAGTTGATTTATTTGAGACTATGAAATTATATTTATTCTGAAAAGGTGTTATGTATCCCTTTGTTTTAAGCAATGATGTTTGATTGATATGATAAATCATCCTACATGCGTTGGAAAAAAAGATTACTCTGATTTTTATTACTTTTATTCGTCATGGAATTTAGGGTGTTACACTACCATAAAATATACTCCCTAGAGCTCACCCAATAAACAAAACAAAGTGCATTCTCTTATGCCAATTGAAAAAAATTTGCACATTAAAACATTTGTCAATATTGATGTCCCGACACCAAACACAATGTCAAGACAGATGTTATAACATCATCTGCTGACAAAATAATTTTACCAAAACAGAAGATAATGCAGAATTAAATTCTAGAAGGTAAAATAACACGATTAATTGTTAATCCACTTCGGTGCAATGTCACCTACTCTGGGGGCTACCAATCCATAAAGTAAATCTACTATGATAGTATTGGTCCAAAGCGAACACAACCCCAATTTATAATTTATCACCTAACCACTACCATATGCAATTTCTGTAGTATCCCGATTTTATTAGAGATTCTATTTAATTATTATATGGTGTGATAACTATTTAAATATTTAATTTGGTGATTTGGTGAATATTTGAATTATTAAATATGTGTATATTGGGACAATTGAATTTATGAGTAAGAATAGGAAATAATTAAAAAATTGGACTTTATGTCATATTTAGAATAGGTATTGGAATTAGGCCCATTAAGAAAATAGAGTAGTAAGAAGAGAAATTAGTTATTATGGTCATAACACAAAAGACAAGAGGAGGAGAGAAAAGAAGAGAAGAAAAGATGAGAAAAGATAAGATAAGAGAAGAGAAGAAACCCTAGAAGTGGAATCTACAAGAGCTAATGGGGGAATCCTCATTATTGTCTTGTATGTGATTGGGTAGTGGGTAGTAACATGATAGATAGTTTTGATTTCAAATTCCATGAACTTTGAATGTTAGGGTTTGAAGGGAAATTATGTTTTTCAACTTATAAATGACGACTCATGATTAGAAACATGTTAGGATACCTTTTAATGGTGTTAAATGACTTATTGGGATGGATTTTGTAGGAGAAATTTGTGGGAAGAAGAATGTTGTTCATAATAGATTTTTCTGCATTTCGGAGATCCCGCTTAGCGCGGTGAGGGGTGCGCTTAGCGCGGAAACTTCTGGAAAGTGGGTCTTAGCGCGGATATGTGGGGCTTAGCGCGGTCTGGAACATGAAATTTCATAATTTTAATACTTTGGCATGGAATTATATATGCTTATGTTTTGTGATGCATTCTCATGTATTTTAACAATTGATTCGATCGGAATTGAATAGGTTGAATCGAAATTAATAAATATATAATACTTGATTTTTGGTATATCTATGTTGTGTTTGGATGATTGTTGAAAATAACATTTGTTAGCTTATATTCTCTATGTTATTTGAGATATGTGATGATTATGAATGCTAAATGATTGCATTGAGAATATGATGTAAGTTTGTTTGTGCAAGGGTGGATAATTCAAGGTGTTGAATTATTTTTCATATGCTTGTATGATTAAGATTGGTGATAATCTTAATTGCATATGTTGTTGGTTAATTGCACATGCATTCATATTGGTTGCTTTGATCCTTGTGTGGAAATAGAAGCGGTGAACTATATGTTCATTTTGGTTGTTTTGATCCTTGTGTGGAAATAGAAGCGGTGAACTATATGTTCATATTGATGGGCTTTGGTCTTGTCCAGATCGAAACTGTAGCTCTGGTTCTAAATATTGAATCGGGAGCGGGGTGAACTTGTTGTTCACGATGGTACCACGTGCATGAGTTACTTTGAGTTGCATTAGAGTCACATTTGTTGTTATGTGATGTTTCGATCAAAATGTGTGAATATATGTGCTAAATATGTTACAATATGATACCCTTTAGTACTTGAATTGTTGGATTATAATATATGGAATATCACATGAAGTGTAGAGAATTATTTAATAAAAACTTGTTTATACATTACTCTGATTATATACATTTCGATAATAATTTGAATTCTCGCCCTTTTGTTGTATGTGATGTTCTATGTGACATCGTGCAGGTTCCGAGGATAGTGGTGCTTCGCACGAGACTAGTTAAGGAGCTTAGTTAGCTTATATGTTATCTCTAGGTAGTGAGTCATTGCTCTGGTCATGTAACACGGGGATTATTTGAACTCATGTTTGTTATGAGATATTATTATATACTCTCATTTGATTTGATTTGATTTGTATGTTGAGATAACATGTGGTGAGGCCTTAGTGTCAATGTTTGAATTATATGATTTGATTATGTTATGATTTTGTTGCTATGTGGATTTATGATTATAGTATGGGATATAATCACATCTATATTTGATGTAATATACAACCAGTAACAATGCAATCTAACTGAGCGGAGAAAGGTTATTATGACAACTTGAAGGTCACATGTTCAAAACTTCTTCAAGTTATTTAGTCACTTTTTTTATAAAAATTGATATACCTAGAATTAAACCCTATCATTGAAGGTTAATTAGAAGCAAAAACGTTAGCCACTAAATCAAACTACAATTTTCAATCTTTTTACATTAAATTATAGATATTTTACATCTTTCGACCCTCTCAAAATTTTGTACCAGCCTCCATCACTAGTTGTCAGCATCAAAACTAAAACAGCAGTCTTCGTACATCTAAACATATAGATCCACAATTAACTTTCATTTAAATAGAAACATTAATCATAAATCTTGTATTGACAATAAATATAAATAATGTATATTTTAATAATAGGATAAATATTGTTCTGATTAATCAAACCATATTTTTATACAAATATCTAAATCAAATAGTAAATTTGAGTTACACAGTCTTGATTAGCTCATTTGTAACAAATGTGATAAGGATAAAAAATATTTGAACTTTAAATATGTCCAAATAAGTGAGAGATGTGTTTCTGAGGTCTAAGTGGATAAACTGCTTGAGTTATTTAGTTTTATATCATCTGAGATATTCAATTCATAACTGAATGATATTTTGATATCCTAATGATCCAACTGAATGATATATATTGACGGTATACATGTAAGATGTATATAGACTTCTAAACATATTAGCTAAAATACATTTTATATTTTCATTTTATTTTCATTAGGGACAAACTCAATACTTAGGAATTTGTGAACAAGACTCAATAATTAGGAATTTGTGAACATGATACGAGTTTTAAAAAAATTCACAAATGAAATAAGATAAAGAACTTACAAGAATATACTCATTAACTCCTTAATGTTAATAAATATTTCACTATTAGAGTTTTCTTATTATTCCCTCCGTTCTTTTATAATTGTTGTTTTTTTTTTAGTTTTTACACATACTAATAAATGTAATAATTATTGTTACTTTTTAGACAATAATTTTTATCTTACTTACAATATCTTTTATTTTTTATTATTTTAATTTATTTTTTTCTCTCCATAGTAAAAAGTAGGGGTAATTTTGACTAAACAATAATCATTAATATCTTAAAATCTGAAAGTGACAATTAAAAAGATTAAAATAAATTCGCAAAAGTGACAATTATAAAGATAAAAAACGCACAAAATCTTATTTTCCATCTAAGTTGTGCAATTCTTCTCGAGTAATTCGCCAATGCTCAAGAGATTACACCAAATTTCAGGAATGTACAACACATCTTTGATCAAAGAATGGCCTCCATCTTTCTTCTTGATCAAGACATCACCCACATCGTCGATCGCTAAAGTGGTGTCATCCGTGAATCTCACTATATTCTTCGTGGCTTGATTGATCTTCACAAACCAATCCTTTCTACTCGTCATATGAGTTGAACAACCTGAATCCAAGTACCACTCATCACTACTTTGGACTACTCCTTGAACGGTGACCATTGCGTTTCGCTCCAAACGCGTTTGTGCATAAAATTCTGCACTGTTAGAGTTATTGTCCAGCCCCCGACACACTACTGTGTTGTTGTTCAGCCCCTCTTTGCAGTAATTATTCTCCTTCGTGATCATGACAAGAAGCGTATCATCATCCTCTACCTCTTGCCTAGTATCCTTGACCTCATCTCCATGATTTTCTTTCAATTTCGCATTATAATCTCTTGCGAAATGGCTAAGCTTTTGACAATTGCAATACTTCACATTACTCTTGTCACCTCTCTTGAAGTTGTTTCCTTAACCACCATCTTTGGAGCTGCTCTCTCCTCTTTGTGCCATGGAACCTCTTGAATTTTGTGAATCTTTTCCACCAAAATTCTAGAAATTTGCTTTGCCCTTCGAAGACCATTTGTCTTTCGATCTCTAGTTTTTCTCATTGGACCTTGCTTGCAATGAAATTTCTGCCTTGGCCTTGTCATTTCCTCTTTCATCTAGCCTTTGCTCATGCGCCTCCAATGAGATTTAAAGCTCCTCCTTACTCATGGTGAGAAGATCCTTTGATTCTTCTATGGATACCACAATGTTATCGAATCTTGACGTTAAAGAACGCAAGATTTTAGCTACTACATTTGGTATCGTAACGGTTTCACCGCAAGCCTTCATTTGATTCACCAAACGCGTTATGCGCGTAATGTAGTCTTTGATTGATTCATTCTCTTCCATTTGTACCAACTCGAACTACCTCTTGTGAGTTTGTAACCTCACCACCTTCTCTTTGTCGGCACCTTCATACGCTTTCTTCAAGATCTCCCAAGCTTGCTTTGTCGACGTACAATCACCAACTTTCTCAAAGTTGTCGTTGTCAACGCAAGAATATATCAAGAAGAGGGCTTTGTAGTCTTTCTTCTTTTCTTCCTTGAATGTGGCTTGTTGTGTAGCTATAGTCTCTACAACAAGTGGTGTGACTTCATCATTCATCACTTCAAGGACTTCTTGATACCCAAACAAAACTTTCATTTGTTTGCACCATTTGTCATAATTCTTGGAATCAAGAATTGGGAGGTTGGTAGGAATTCAATCGGTGGTTGTCATGTTTGCAGTGGATTAATGGATCAGAACCAGTGCTCTTGATGTCAGTTGTTGGCGCAACAATCGGAGAGTTCGAGCGAGAGCATTCTTACTTCGGTAGGGACTTTTCATTTGAGCAACACACATTTGTGAGAGACACACCACTTGTCCACTTAAAACCTTAAGATGATAAGTGAGTGGATTCTCCCACTTATAAATGCTCAAGTCACCACATGCTCAACCAATGTGAGACTATTTTTCCACACTCACACTTGTAATATTAATTTCCAATAAAATCCACATGCTATACACTCCATCTGTCATAAAATAATTGTCGTATTTTTAAAAAAATTGTCTAAAAAAACGTGTCGCTTTTAGTTCTAATATAATTTTAGTTTTTATCTTTAGATTATATCCTTTAATTAATACTTTAAATTTATTATTTCTTTCAAATTGCATTAATTATAATTTAAATATATCAATACTCAACTAGAATATTTTTTTAATTTGTCATTTTTTTTATTTTTTTTTATTTTTTAATTTGTGTGAAAGTGTTAAATATAACAAATATTTTGGGACAAAGAGAGTAAGGATTTGGCGGTGATAATTTAATTTCTTTAATTTAACTCAACTAGTAGTAATTACACGTATTTTTAAGGCATAAATTATATCAGAGATACTCTAAATTATTTTAGAGTAACAAGTTAATCTTTTAATTTTTTTAATAAATTATCAAATGTATCACAATTATGTTTTTACCCTTATTTTCAATCTTAGATTAAATCAATCATTAAAAATACATAAAATTGTAATAAAATATATATATTAACATCCTAAATATTTAGAGGAAAAGTATAAAATTAGATCCTAAATCAATAAAAAAAACTTAAAAGACTGAATTATTAAAATAATTAAAAGATCCCTAAAATAATTACGACTATTTTTAAAGACTTGATAATTCAACAAAAAAAGGAATTTTCTTATTTCCATTTTTTTTCCTGCGGATTCAAATTTGCAGAAACATTATAAAGAAAGTTTATGTTCATTCCTAATTTAGTGCAAAAACATTTTAATAATATTATTATTATCATTTCAAGTAGATTTTAATGTGGATACTGTACGCTTGGAAAACTCAGCTGAGATTCTCAAGAACCTTTTCTGGAAAACAATACATTTCACATTGAAATAAATATAATATAATATCCTTTTTTTAGAAATCTTTCAGAAATTACTTGAAATATCACATAATAATTTAACAATAAAGTAATAATTTAAAAATTGATTATTGTTTTAATTAAATTCTGTTTTGGAAAATTATATTATTTTTCCTTTTAATATTTGTATGTTGGTTAAAATATGACTCTTTTCCACGTCATTAGAGATTAGCTCAAAATTGCTATAAAAAAAAAAAGAGATTAGCCCAAAAGATGTATTATTGTGTATATGGTGTGCTGGAAAAAAGGCCAGTGGAGGAATCATTACATATATTTTTATAGAAATATTTGTATTTTTATGAACGTGCCTATAATTAGTTATTTTCAAATTTAAGTAAAATAAATTACAACTATGAATCAATGAAACCAGAGGATTCTAGTCTATGCATGAAAATATACCCTATTATTATATATCTATATAAACTCCTTTCCTCTTGATAGTCACCATAAAAAAAATAATAACAATATACTCCCATTATGGGCGATTCAACTCCTCTTGTTAGCCAACTCAATAACACTAGCTGTGATTCAGAAACACCACTAAATTATCACCTTCCTTCTCTTGGTTCTACAATAGAAAAATGTATAGGTGAAATCAATTGGTGTCAATTTCTCCAAGCTATTCTAATCTCTGTTTCTTGGATTTTTGACGCTCAACAAACATTTATCACTGTTTTCACCGATGCCTTACCTCGTGGCACTGCATCGGTCAAAACCAAATCTCAAACAATGGATCTAGATTGCTAGATCCAACACGTGAGATTTTGAAAGATTGTTTCTCGGCCACATCATTTAATGATGTGTGCAACCTTCCCAGAGGCTCGTGGGCCTGGGATGGGTCGGCACAATTGTCCATTATATCGGAATGGACTCTGGAGTGTAAGAGCTCATTCATCACAGGCCTTCCAGCTTCAATGTTCTTCATGGGCTGCTTAGTTGGTGGACTTTTTTTGTCAACACTTGCTGACTCATCATCACTTGGTCGCAAGAACATGCTCTTTGTCTCATGTCTCTTTATGTCTCTCTCTCTTCTCACCGCATTATCTCCCAACATTTGGATCTATTCATGTCTCAAGTTCATAATTGGATTCTTCCGCGCCACAATCGGAACATCCTCACTTGTTCTAGCATCTGAGCTCGTCGGAAAACGTTGGCGAGGCAAGATTGGTATCGTTGGTTTCTTTTGTTTTACAATAGGCTTCTTGTCCCTTCCAGCTATTGCTTATGCAAACAAAGCCACCTCATGGAGGAACATTTACCTGTGGACATCAATTCCAACCATTTTGTATTGCATTTTGGTGAAAATATTTGTTCAAGAATCACCTAGGTGGCTTCTAGTGAGAGGAAAAAAAGAAGAAGCATTAACTTCACTAAAATACATCTCCTCAATCACTCAAAGTAACCTACATTTAGCCATAGACAATATGACTCCACAAGAAGAAGAAAATAATTCAAATGTGGATTTGTTCCATGCCCTCAAAATGTTGTGTCAAAGGAAATGGTCATCAAGGAGGTTGTTGTTGATTATGATAATAGGTTTAGGTCTTGGAGTTGTCTATTATGGTATGCCACTAGGCCTTGGAAACTTGTCCTTTAATCTTTACTTGAGTGTCACTTTTAATGCCTTGAGTGAGCTACCATCTTCATTGGTCACATTTTTATTCATAGACAAGTTTAGAAGGAGAATTGCATTGCCTATGTTTTGCATGTTAAGTGCTGTTTGTAGTGTGATGTCAACTATAGAAGGGGGACTATGGAACAAGATGCAAATTGGGTTTGAGTTGGTATCATTCTTTAGTGCTTGCACTTCCTTTAGCATTTATGTCATTTACACAACTGAGTTATTCCCAACTTGTGTGAGGAATTCAGCTTTGTCAATGGCTAGGCTTGCTGTGGTGTTTGGTGGAGCTCTTAGCCCTTTATTGGTGGCTGCTGGTAGAGGAAATAAGTTTCTTTGTTATGGAGTTTTTGGGCTTTCTATAGGTATTGGTGGAATGTTTGGAGTCTTCTTGCCTGAGACAAAAGGGAGAGCACTTTCTGATACAATGGATGAGGAAGAAAATAAATGCAAAAATGCTTATGGTATATTGGTTTGAACAATAGGCAAATTCATAAAGTATGAGTGTTTTGGTTTTCGAATGCCTAAATTCTTGTGGTATATTGGTTTGAAGAATAGACAAATTTATAAAGTATGAGTGTTTTGGTTTTTGAATGCCTGAAGTCTTTGGTATATTGGTCTGAACAAATAGGCAAATCCATAAAGTACGAGTGTTTTGGTTATTGAATGCCTAAAGTTATGTAAGTTAATATTCATGGATTTTTCAAGGAAGCCTTGTGTGACAATAATGAATATAATTAATCTGTATTAGTAATCTTATTAGAGCAGCAATTTTAACACTAACAAATTATACACCCACTGCATCTACTAATAATTTTTTAATTCATCTATTATATAAACAATTAGTTAACAAATTGATCAAATTCATCTGTTTAATATAAAGATTGAAAGTTCAAATGTCCAAACCTCAAATGCCACAATAAATTAGTTTGGCGGTCGACAACAATATTTAGACATTGTTCTTCTTAGACTCGTCGAAATCTTTCAACCACACCTTTTGACTAGTTATGTGATTCAAGCAGCAAAGTCGAGGAATCAGATCTTGGATTCAACATGAATATTTGCATATGCACCTATAACCATCATACATTCATAATCATTTTAATAATAATTTGAATCTTGGCGTGCAAGGTTTGCTCTTTCGTCCTTGCCTTTTTTCGATCACTTGTCTTTCTTGTACCAACAATGCTTGGCCAATTGACTCCACTTTTCACAATTGTAGCACTACACACCTTTTTTATCTTTGTTCTTTTTATAATTTCCTCCTCCTTTTTTTGAGGATTCAGAATCTCTATCATTGACCTGATGCATATGAGATTCAACCAAACTTCTTGCTCCGAGTCTAGTCGATTTTTCCTTTAAATTTCTTGGAACCACCATTCCTTTTACATGACCGAGCCTACAAAGCTTGTATCGAATCTTGAACTCATTTCCTTTCGACGATCCTAATCTCACGCCCTTCCAACGAACCAACCAAATATCCCACTTTTAGGGATTCAAGTTGATTAGATTCTTGAATAACTACGATAATGTGATCAAAGTGAGAGGTCAATGTACACATTATCATCTCAACTACTCCCTCCTTTCCTTTTTAAGTGTCATTTTAGCATACAGCTCTCTAACCAAGATAGTGGAGTGTTAGATTTATTTTTTCTATTATACCCTCATTTATGTTCTCTTTCCTAATAAATTCATTCATACACTATCTCTCATTTATTGAGAAAGTAAGGGTATAATTGACAAATTATGACATTAAACTATAAAACGACACTTAAATAGAAATAAAAAACTCTTCTAAAACGACACTTAAAAAGGAACGGAGGGAGTATCATTTTATTATTTAGGGTTTCACCATAACACTTCCTGATATGAACGAGTTTCTGCACCTTCGACTCATATTCTGCAATCTTTTCGTCTTCTCCTATAAAAAATAATTCATATTGTCAACGCAAAGTCTGCAACTTGACAACCTTGACTTTCTTAGCTCCTTCACAGTACTTGACAAAAATATCATATGCCTCCTTCACCGATTCAACATGAAAGATCGTGTTGAAATTCGTTGCATCGATTGTTGTTTGAAATGCAATATGTAGTCTTGCAATCCTTTTTATTGGCTTTATTGTGAGCGGTCTTTTGTGTGTCGGTTGCATCTACAGCTAACGCATGAACACCATTAGTAACCACTTTTAGGGCTTCATGAGATCCAAACAGAGATTGCATATATTTTCTTCATCGAATCCAATTATTATCGTTAAGAGTTGGAAGAGAATTTAAAATGTCATTAGTATCATTCATCTTCACAACGATTGATTGATAATAACCCACGATCTCAAAAATACAATCTTGAAGTTGTGATTCTAGAAAGCACGATCAAGAATCTAACAGGAGCTCTAGATTCCAATTTGTTAGTGCGTGGTATACTTTTAGTGTGAGGAGAAAGAGAGAATAGGGAAATAAGGTTGTATTATTGAATTGAATTGTTACAAATAATAATACAAACTATAACTATTTATATACACCTAACTTATACACTAAGTAGGGTAATAAATCCTAATCGGACTTGGGTTTAGGTTACACTACATGGATTAGATCCAATATCTCAATAGTTAGTGATCTATTCACTTATAAAACACAGATTGTGAGGTGTCAGTCTAATTTTAGTTAAAGAAAAATAAGTATTCCACTACTTTTATGTTCGGTCATTGAATAATGGAAACCACCATTTAAAGTTTTTAGTCAATACTAGATCATCTATAAATTGTTGGAAATCCACCAAAACATATGGTAGTTTTTCCAAAATGTTTGTTATTTCTTACAAAATTTGAAATCTCCGGTACTTCTTTTGTATCGAAATTTCAAATTCTGATATATCTCACTCGAAAATTTGAAATTTCCGTATGTGTTCAGTTTACAATGGTATCAGAAATTTGAAATTTCGTCTGTATTTGTAAATTTAAAATTTCGTATGTATTCATTTACATTAATACCAGGAATTTGAAATTTCTGGTATATAAACAGTACCAGAAATTTCAAATTTCCGATAATACTTGAACTTAAATTTTTTTACATTTTTACTTAAATAGAATACATAAATATAATTAATGTCATACATAGAGGCATTACAAATATAATTAATGTCAACAAATATAATTAATGTCAACAAATATAATTAATATTATACATAAATGCATTACAAATAAAATACAATCACTCTCCAGACAGTATTGCCCAATGTCTGATTCGACCCGCATATGCTGATTCTCATCCTTTTGCAACATCAGAACAATTATCCCTCCAACGCTTTGTGATGGGAGGCAGCGGACAATCGGGTTTCAATTTTAGCAGAACCCAATGATTTGTGTTGACAAAACCAACAGCAATAATTGTATGACGATTTGTGTACAAAGATTGAGGTATGAGAAGCGGAAAAAATGTCCTGCTATGACTCATGGATAAAGAAACAAAAACAACACCATATCTACAAGCAATAGGGTAACCCATATTTGGAATCGACATCCATTTCTCCCTACCCTGAGGACCCAAGTGTTTCACGACTAATGAATTCCTCACATAAGATATAGTGTCGTAGAACACCTTGGAAAATAATGTTTCGTGTTGATAGATATGAGTATCCAACTGCCTCCTAACATCAAAACATGCATTTGTGTCCCATCCCAACGCAGTTGCAATACAACGCTAACCACAGTTTCCATCTGGTTCTACATTAATAATATCTTCAATGTATTGATGAAAGAAAGCAAGAAACTGTGGCAAGTACTCACCTTTTGTAGAATTGATACAAGGTTGCCTATGAATCGGTATGGTTGACGATTGACTCCAACTTGGTTGTGTGCATGATCTCTTTGTAGTCTGACTCCCTTGCGAAGCTTCAGCATATTCTCACTGACTTGGATCACGATGCAGATCACTTTCCGTACCCTTTTTACTCTTCTTAACTCCTCTCTTTGATGACTTATATTTCATCGGTGGTGCACACAATGAAGTTGTTGATGGATAAACTTGGTCACAGAATTTTATTTTTAACACTCTTTGTCCCACAATATCCAGAGCACTGAATTGTTTCTTCAACTCTTCGCACTCCTCTTCTAAATCCCACTTTTTCTCTTCAGGAATATCCTTATGTTCTACAATTTACAATTTTGTCCAAAACACATGAATTGTGTCCAAAGGTATAGGTGTGCCTAAAATTTGAAAACCTACAAGTTGACACGCACACGGTAACCCATGTGTTTTTCTAATGCAACAACAACACCTCTCTTTGCTTGCACCAACATATTTGACTCTTTAAAGTTCATTTCCAATGAGTTGTATACACTGTCTTGAAACAAAACTTTGTAACTTAGAATAGAATGGGGTGTTATACTTGTGATCAATATTGACGATACTTTTTTGAAACGACACCCTTATAGAACCTAACTGCAACTTCAACATTGTCTTCACAGCATCCCAGCTTGCACATAAGTCACCACGACTTGTAGTCAACATGTTTTTCAGTCTCCAATATGCAGACTCCACCCTAGACATCATAAACACATTACACAAACAACTCTCAATTTAATGCATAAACATAAACATATTTCATGTTAGAAGAATGTACCTGTTTGTTGTTGTGTTCCCTACATGAGTGGTTTTATGAGTCCATGCAGCAACAAACAGTTCTTTATATGGTGTTAACCATGTTTCTTTCACATACTTTACAAATTAAGGAATATCACCACAAACACTCTCAAAATAGTTCAGATGCACATCAAATTCGTCTTATGTATTAGAATACATCATGTTGTTCCATTGATCCATGACATGTTCCTATCTCTCTAATTTCACATACTCCTTACACTTCATGCTAACGTTTTTTGAAATGTGAAACGTACACAGCATATGAGAAGCATTCGGATACACCGACTCAATGGCATTCATTAATGCAAGCTCCCGATCCATCATCATGACATTTGGTAGCAAATTCTCATAATAAAATAACTCTTTCAACCTCTTCAGCGCCCATGTGAAGTTATCTTCCCTTTCATGTTCCAAATATGCAAAAGCAACTAAAAACATCAATTTTGTTGATGTAACACCAACAACCTCAAGCAGTGGTATCTGGTACCTGCACAGTTACAAAACGCAGATGATTCAACAACTAACTCACTCAAAATATTTTTAATATGTCATGAAATTAAACTTAAAATTCTTACCTATTTGTTTTGTAATTGCAATAAAAAATCAACACCATCGGAAACATATTCAACAACTTCACAGAATCAGCGTCTGTCCAGAAGATATCAGCCATCATATCTGAATTATCCTTATTTCTAGATCAATACAAGTATTTCTCTTGGTGAATAAGACCCAATAACATTTGCATTTATGTCATTGCACCTCTCTTGTTCATTCTGTATGTTGCTCTAGCTTTACATATCTGGGTAATACTCGTAAGGTTTTTTGGATCTTTGTCTTTCAAAGCAGAAGCTATGTACCTTGGAGGCATGTTGTACTTCGTCATGTCATTCACAAACTTTCTTTCTTCCTCTTTTAGATGGTCCAAAATGTCATGCCCTATCAATTCTTTGTCTAGTTTATGATTGTGCATCCCGCATCTTACCATCACCTTCCAACCATCACCACTCGGAACAGATCTCAGCCTAAATGGGCATTTAACCTTCATAGAATAAGTGTCATCGAAAGGAGTTGCAGCTTTGTTTTTCTTTATATAATTACCTCCTCTGTCACAACCCATAATCAATTTATCCTTCCTCCCTTGCATACCATTAGCAATGTCGGATCAGATTGTACAACAGCAATATCATGAGTTTTTCAAATTAATCGTGCCCATTCTAGAACTTTCTCTCGTGATTCAAAATCGACAATCACATAAATGGATAATTAGCTAACTTCATCAATGAAGAAAAAAATAAAAATGTGTATAAAGTCAAGTAAGCATATCGTATCGGTGGTGAAATACTGCGTAAGATCAGTACATGAATTCGTAGAAGAAGCTGAAGTTGCCGATTCAGGACCATAAATATATAACACTTCATCTATGATACCGGAAATTCGTGTTTAAACGAAATTAGGTATATACGAAAATTTAGAATTTTCGGTTGTTTATGTAAAAATTTTGGAATTGTCGATGAATAACGAAAACAAATATACGGATATTTGGAAATTTCCGATAAATCGCATCGGAAATTTCGGTAAATTGTATCGGTAATTTGTAAATATTCGGTATATTGATACCGAAGGTTTGTAAATAACAAAGAATTTTCGGTATTTGCCAATATACGGTACCATAAATTTTCAGAGACCTACCGGAAATTTAGTTTTTGGTTAATTTTATCAACAGTAAAAAAAATCAAAAAAGTTAAATTTTTTAATAAATAAAATCAGAGATATTTTCAAAATGTTTTAAAAATAGGGTGGTAGCAGAAAAAATCCTCCGTAAACAAACTCATATTTGATAACCTACATAACCAACAATACTATTGATACATATCATATGATTGGACCTTCTTCATGTATCAATCAATGTTGGTGCTTCCTTGTTTACTTAATGCTAAATATTTGTAACTCACTAACTCTTAAGCATTTGGTCAAAGATTTGATTTCTAGCAAGTGTAGGTTTGAAGTTGTGTTTGTGTATTATTAAATTGTAAAATATTGTTTTTTCTCCAAGTAAAGGGAATCTAGGTATTATTCTTTTTCTTTCTCTTTCTTCAAAACCTCAATGGAACAAGACTTCAACATGTGGCTTTCTTTCTGTATGAATCAAGGTGTCAATCATGATTTCCCCATCAGAAGGTTTTGTCCTGCGAGAATGGAGCAAGAGATAGTAGTTGATGAGAATGAATTGTGTACTTTTGATGCCACCCTCACTTCTTGTCCATTAGCTTCTTCACAACTTGATGCCTTTGTTGATAGCTTCACCAACATGGATCAGTATGAAGATAATAATGAGTCTCGAGACAAGAACCATCATCAAAGTTTTGATCATTTTGTGGTCAATGAAGAAAATAATATTGATGCATACTCCATGGAGGTGAATGATGTTATTGGATATGTTCCAACAACAATCACACATCTAATGTTATTGGAATGTTCCAACAACAATCACAGATCTCGTTATTCAAAAGTGTGTACGTGTGCCTTGTCAAGAACAAATCAGTTTTCAAATGGACCAAAGTCTTTGACTTGGTCCATACTTTACTGGCTTGTGCCGAGGCAGTTGGTTGCAGAGACAACCATCAAGCAAATTCATTATTTAGTAAGCTTGTGTCTCTGGAAAATCCATCAGGAGATTCATTGCAAAGAGTGTCTTACTTTTTTGCCAAATGATTGAAGTGTAGGTTATCACTTTATCCTTATAATGCTTTGTTTGATTACTAGGGAGAATAAGTTGGAAGCTTTTCAGCTTCTTTTCCAAACAACGCCATACATTACTTTTGGTTTCATGGCTGCAAATGAAGCTATATGTCAAGCATCAAAAGGAAAAAGCTCAATTCACATTATTGGTCTAGGAATGGAGCATACTTTTCAATGGCCTTCACTTATAAGGAACCTCACTTCAATGGCTGACGGGCCTCCAAAGCTCAGGATAACAGGATTCGGTTCCTTCAATGGCTGACGGGCCTCCAAAGCTCAGGATAACAGGATTCGGTTCTTCTAACGAAGACAACAATAATGTGAAACTTCATACTAGCATGAGTTTGCTTGTGGAGCAAGCAATCTCATTGGGAATAGTCCCTGAGTTCCGCATAATATCGGAACCTGCCACTCCTACTGCTCATAGTTCATAACACACCCAGTTTTCCATATTGGCCTATTTGATAACCAATAACTTAGAAATAGGGGACCAAATTAAAAAAAATTATATTTGTGAATTGACAATAGTATTGAGACAAAAAATGAATTAGCTTATCATTTTTTACTGACTATCATGTAAATAGAGATGTCAGCCCAGAACTGATTAATCTATTACCCATTCCAAGTGAATCATAAAATAAGATAGAGCAATCAGAAATCAAAATGACAACTTTGCACGTTACCTACAATAGTATTAGATTAATCTATTAGAAGAAAAAACTATCAAAACCTAAAGGTTAGCAAAAGCCCTGGTATAACTAACTTCCTTGGAGTACCATTAAATAAATTAAATTTGACATCTTGAATAGCGATAATAATGCTATCTTCGACTCTCATTTAGATGATTTGTTTCCCTGTGCGGCTGTCTTCGACTCATTTAGATGGTTTGTTTCCCTGTGCAGCTGCAGACATTATCCGCAACCGACTTGCAATTTCTGTGAAGGAAGGCCTAACCACAGGATTCGGCCCAACATTGTTCCATCAGTGTTCTCCATTCGAGATCACAGTGGCTTGGAATGGTTGGCCTCAATGTATTATTTACAATCCCACCTGCATGCAGAGGAGACCAATATTAATGACAACTCATACTAACTTCATCGGCTATAATAAAATAGACTAGCTGAATGATTCATTTCTTATATTGACTTGATGGTATATGAGAAACATTGACAAATGATACTCTTCACCAGAGTAGTCAATCCCGGATAGCAGCTCAAAGCAGCCGGGCCCAAAAGTGAGATAGCGGGAAAATCCCAAATAGCAGCCCAAAAGTGAGATAGCGGGAAAATCCCATATAGCGACGTGAAGCAGTGAGGCCCAAAAGTGAGATAGTGGGATGACCACTATTTGATAATTAAACAAATAACTCAACCAATAATCGCTCTGGGCCGGGAACCACTCCGTGGCCACTACAGTGTTCTGCAGCGTTAAGGCTCTTCCCAATTCCCATAGAGGTTAGCCTCTGCCTTGTTCCGTGCTAAAGCACCAATATTGACTACTTTGCCCTTCAACATATCACAGACTCTAAATTCCTCTTTTCAATGAGAGAATGCTATATTTTTGTTTCTTTATTTTACCTCCATCCATTTTTTTTTTGAATAAAAAAAAAAAGGAAAAATAAATATGAACACAGAATGACTTTATTCCACCATTTAATGTGTTGATGTTTCAACATAAAGAGGAAACCATTTAAAAATGATGCAAAAAACTACAAAATCAAATTGTTCTTCAACAAAAATAAAAAGGCAAGCATGAGACCACAATATTACCTATAATTGCACCATAGTGCATATTGGCATATGGCTCCTCACCAGTTAAAATTTCCCATAAAACTATGCCAAATGAGAACACGTCAACCTACAAGATCAAAATGCAAATCCAGTAATCAATAGCAGAAACCCCACAAGAAGGCAAAACAGACATGGAAAACAAAATAAGACTTCCCTTGCCAGTTATTTTTTTAACGGTAAAGTCCAAATATAACATATGAACATAGATTTTCATCAGTAATAAAATGAAATAGGAAAATTTGAATGTGCAAAATTAAAATAGTCAAATTAACATGATTATATTCAAATTTTAAGTAAATGAAGATAATAATTGTATTTCCAAAATTTGAGTAAAATGAACATAATTATATAATCAAAAATTGAGAATGAACATTATTATGTTTCCAAAAGTTGCAAGTATTAGAGAGTTTTGTGGCTATATGAAATGAAAGAAATTCCAAAATCAAGGAGACTCAATACAATCATGGGGAAGTGAAAAATGTCATAAAGAAGTGGATTTGAGATAATTTCAAATTTCCCTAGTAGATATAGATTGGACAAAACCATTTCATTAGAGATAACTTTGATGATTACCTTTTCTGAGACCTTGCTGCTGCTTCCATTCAGCAGCTCTGGCGCCATCAAGGTAGAGTGCCCGCCGCCACCAGTAACCAAGGTATTTCGTTTAATTTTTGACAAGCCAAAATCACCAACCTGGGAAAGAAATTGTGTTTCTTTTTAACACCGAAAAATTGTGATACATCGAGTTCATAGATTTACACCAGTACCGATACCTTGCATATTGGCCGCAAAGGATCTTTCATGTTTACAAGCAAATTGTCGCATTTTAAGTCGAAATGCACAATGTTTTTTGAGTGTAAATATTCCATTCCAAAAGCTGCATCCATTGCAATTATCAGCCTTTTGCGACGATCAAGACACCTAAAAATATCATGTTCAGATTCATAATACTAATCAGTAAACAAGACATCATATTCACCACTTGAACATTTTTGCAGATACAATAAACTTCACATAGTGATGCCTTCCATCCAATAAAAAAAAAAGCTTATTATAGAAACAAGTTTTCATCAAATTTGATCCACTTGTAAATGTTGATCTTGTAGTAGTGCTACACGGTAATAGAAATGAAAAATTCTTTTTAAATGCATTACCTATCCTTTCGAAGTAATACATGCCTAAGAGAACCATCCACCATGAATTCTGTAACAGTAGCCATTGTTCCTCCTGGACCATCCTGTACCACACCGTAAAATGCAACCACATTTGGATGATGAAGCTTTGAAAGAATGTCAGCTTCTCGCCAGAACTCTGCAGTCTGAGAAAAGATGCAAATATAAATTTACTTGCCTAAAAATATATAGCTTATCATCATTACATAACTTTCTAATATGATAACAGTAAGAAACATTCTCTATTTCATTTTGAAGGAAAAGAAAATAGCACAAGCAATCAAATGGACATTGAATGACAAATTACCAGTCTCTCTTGCTCAGATGATCGACCAGTGAAGCAACTCTTCTTTATTCTTTTGATAGCAACATCTGTTCCTCTCCATTTTCCATGATAAACAGTCCCAAATGTACCAGAACCCAGTTCCTTTAGCTCTTCAAGATCTTCATTATTAATGACCTACCAATTGCATCAAAACAATAAAATAAACAAGCTAAAGATATTCAGGTAAACATTCGAACATAGTAAAGTATACATGTGTGGAATCTGTGAAGTTCAGAAAAATATAAAACAGATCAATCATACTACTAGCATAAACAACACAATGTCAAATGAGTATGAGAGGACAGTAGTCTTAAACATCATTTCATGACCAAGAGCGTGATTTTTTTTGAAGAAAAAGGGATGTGCTTGAGCTTACTAGCTTTACTATACCAGCCTCATGCCATTTAATTGTAGCATTTGATTTATGAGCAGTTAAACACCTCTTATGCCATTTAATTGTAGCAATTAGCATCTATAAAATTCTCCAATTTTCACAATCTGATAAAATAATTACACAATTATTTGGACAAAAAAAAATGTCTCAATCATGCCAAAGAGATCTACAAGACTATTAAAAACAGAATCGATCTAAGAGACATTTTACTTTTGGAACTACAACTGAGACCACGATGCCTGTTAAGTGTTAACCCTAAGAAACACAAGTCCCATGAGCATGATTGGGTTGTCCATAAAAAGTTGATCACTCATTGTGAATCTATGTTAGAGATCCAAAATATCTCATGGAAACAAGAGTAGAAAAAACTGTAGTCAAGCAAAAATTGAAGTACCATTAACTGAAAAGAGGATGAAAAAAACCTTCCTAAGATGATTTGGACATATAAGATTAAGACAAACACAGACTGTACTAAGAAAGGGATATTAAATGGTAGATCTTTCATTTAAAAGAGGTGGACGCAAACTAAAAAAACCATAAGGAGCAAATACATTTTTATCAAGCAGTGACAACATGCAATGCATCCATGTAGCAACCTCACTTAAAATAAGACTAACTCAGTTGCTGTTGTATGCCCTGCATGTATTCTCTTCTATTTGGTATTGCATCGTGGCCATCTCTGAAACTATAGAAACCATTGCAAGCTCTTGAAAATTTTGTAAACACAAAAGTCCAAATACAGCATGACAGACTCTCATGAGGTACATGTGAAAACCTCAGAAAGTCCCCTGATCCTACAACCATTGGAGCAATGCTGAAACTCCTTACAAATACCATGTTTGGCCTCACACCATTGCTCATTTTGTCACAGCGATCTTATATTTAAATCCATGTTCAAAGGCATTTTGACAGATCCCGTCACACATTGCAAAAAATTAAGTATTTAAAACCCAACTGAGAGTCATGTTTGGTGCTTCTATACCTTGTTTTGGGATGAAAATTTCAAAACATATCGATGATAAGATGAAACCAACTACTACTAATTTATTAAGAGAATAGAAAGCAATGGTCTTAGCGTGTGTTGCAGAGACAGTGTGAACATGTGAAGTTGGAAAAGACACGGAGATAAAATGTAATGCAATTCTTGACAAATTGAAAGTTACTTTGCATCTTCTTTTCAATATTATAAATAGGTTCAGTTCTTTAAAAGAAATCTATTTTACGTAAATTTTAGGAATTTATCTTTAAAGAGTTTGCAACGCAAACATAGTTTTTGTAAGTAATAGTATAAAACAACAACAAATATTCTAGTAGTAGTGCAAATGATACTTTAAAAGATAAATAGAAATATTCAATATTCAATATATTTAAAATGTTTATACACACCCATAACATTTAAATATTGCCGTCATACTCATATCCTATTTTTTTTTCTAAAATTGTTATTATATTTTTAAATCATATCCTATCCTACTAGTGTCTGTTCAACAACATGAAAAGTAAAAGAAACAGGCACAAATTTAGCAGCAGGTGAAAACATGTTTTTGGAGGGGAGTTTATTTTGCTGAAAACGTAAAAAGTTATACCTTCAATGCTGGATAAACGGAAGATTTTTTAATACAATGCGCCTATACTCATTAAAGGCATACTAAGTCCATTATCAAAGTAGATCAGGAATTTCTACAGAGACGAAAACCCAATCAAATAAGAATGTTTGAGGGAAAGAATGAGACTTTACCTGCACAGAACTGATATCAAAATCTCCTGAAGAAGGATCAAGTGGAGATAGATTACAATTTTTGGTTTCAAACTTGTCATCCTAAGTTAAAGCATAAGAATTATTGTCAGCAGAAAAGCATATCTGGACAGATACTCAAGCAAAAAATAATTAAAACCATACCTCATATTCAAACTGCATACTTTCTTCACCAAAATTGAGGTTGGAATCCTCACGATCTAGAGGAACTCTATCAGTTGTTAGAGGTGTAACATGATGTGAAAAACCAAGATGATCTTGATCAATAAGAGAAACATTGTCAAGCCCTTGTGCCAGCTTTCCAAAATACGACCAACTTTTAGGTTCGAGATTTTCCATATTTACACTATAGCCTACTCCATCTGCGGATAGAGGACCCAGATTGGAGGGGTCTTCTTCAAGTATTGCTTTAGAGTACATATCAGAAAGCAATTCACGGGGGAATCGATCATCGATATCAATTAGAATGTCACCTGGTATTTGCTTGGAAAGATTAGGGGGGAAATCTTGAGAAACACCTTTGGTTATGTTTCCAGCTAAAGCAGGTTGTTCTTGCACCACAGGGTTATCATTAGATTCCTTCCCATAGGCCTCACCCCAATCAATCTCTGGAAGCTTGGATGCAATAACATCAAGGCGCTCAACAGAAGAAACATAGTGAACAGCAGGTAGATCTGATTTACCATATTTAGTTTCGGCTTCATCAAACAAGGGCTTGATATGATTATCTTTAGTTTCCACGTTTTTAATTCCTACATTACTCAGCAAGGCTTGCTTCAACTCGGGATCCATGTGCTCAGACAGGTTAGACTTTATCTCACTGTTTGTATCAAGCAACGGTTTACTCATTTGATGGCTGGCAAACCCATTGTCAATGGTATGGTCATCTTCAGGAAAGGGCTTTGCTGAAATACTTGATTTGTCGTCTATATCTAACAGATTACCATCATGTAAGTTGTCACCAGATTCTGTTACCGGATCCTCTGGCTTGGTATCAGAAAGCAAATCTGACACATTAAACTGCGAGCTGTGTGCATCATCTGACTTTGAGGACCGATTCAGGACCTCTACTAGCTCCCTCGGAGTTCTTTCTGAACAGTAAACTCTTTTAGGAATTGGAGGGGGGTGAAGAGAACTCAAATCAATTGCATTGGAGTGGGAATCAACATAATTAGGAGCAAATGAATTGATAGATGTAGAAGAAGCATCTTTACAATCCTGGTGCTGAACTTTTTTTGTGCAAGGGAGCGAAGGTAGATGCCCCTCAGGCATGGAAACCGCAGCTGATGCTTCAGGACCATTGTTTTTCAAGTAACCATCAATGGGCTGAAACGGAGACGGGGATGGGATTTCCCAGGATAGAACGTCGCCATGGTCACTCCCCTGTTTGCTTGCATTTTCACTTATTGTTTTCACCTGCAAGGTAGATGGTTCGGATTTTTGTACTTGTACTCCACTAGGTGGATTGTCTTCATTCAGAATCCCTGATTGATTATTCAAAAGATGAGAAATAGGGGTCTCTCCAACCACAGGGTTATGAGACGGATGAAGAGCACACTGGTGAACAGGATATTGACGACTAATTTCCGCAGCTTGCACCATTTGGTCACCATTAGTCAGCTGATCAGTTTCATAAGCATTTGAAGATGTCGGTAATCCTTGCTGTGAAGACTGGGTAGCCAATGGAGTGTCAGATTTGCCAGTCAAGGCAGCATTGGAGACACCTATAGACGTTGGTAATCCTTGCTGGGAAGACTGGGTAGGTAATGGAGTGTCAGATTTGTTAGTCGAGGGAGAATTCTTGAAACCTATAGATTCTACAGCAACATTACTAGTGTCCCTTTGGATATTTTTAGTGTAAAATTTATTTATGTCATTGTTTGAAATGCTGACACCAAGTGGGGTTGAGGTGTTTCTTGAGCCGGAGTCCATACCATTAACAGCAACAAAATACTGGAGCTGAGAATCAGCACCAATGGTACTAAGAGCGAAGTGAGCATCTTGTAAATCAGAGATTGAGAACAAAAAAATCCTAAGCTTCTGCGGGGGTTCTCTATCCTCTATAAGGTTATACTCCTCCATCATATTCTGTAAATCCTCATCAGATGATACAGATACCAACGCATCGAGATCTTCCCCGGGAAGTTGATACTTGAGTATATGAACGAGATTGTAGATTAAGAATGCTCTGCGCCTAAGGTCGGGCCAAGATATGTCCTTTCTGAAACGAAGAATATGTGTCTGACCCCCAACATATCTTAGTTTCCCATCACTTGGTCTTGGTAATATTCTACCACCAAAACTACAAAGACACTTGATGATGGTTGACGAGGTATCAGAAGCTTTCCACGCAGTTCGCGTGTTAAACTGTGTTGAAGCTTTGAGGAGGTCCATAGCATTAGTTGTAGAATTGGAATGAGTAAGATTTAGCCTGTCTCTCATAAATTCAAGAGCAAATTCCTCACCAGTCTGTATTGAATAATTGAGTAGCGGTTTAACGTCTGACATGGTGTCGATATACTCCTCCTGCATTACTGACTGAGATCTTGATTGTTCCATCATGCCATATTTTTTGTCTATACAAGAGAATAATACTGAATCAGTACTAAATTAAATGCATGCATTGGTTCTCATAATAATAATAATCCTAATAAAATAACATAAACTTAGGGTTTCAGGGTTTCTCTAAACAAAACAAAAAATAGACATAGACATAATTAATAACATTCGAAGTTTGACATAAACCTCTTAACAACAAGAATTAGAAACAAGAAAGAGAATGTTTGTACCTGATGACGGTAACACAATGGTTGAAACAGCGATTTCAGCGTTTGGAATCTCTATCACTTTGCCCCATCTCGCTATCTTTCCCGGAAAATGACGCCACTTCAACTTTCTCTCTCTAAAACAATGGGGAACACGCCACGCCACTTGAACTTTCTCTCTCTAAAAATTGCTCTGTTTCTTTCTGCGCCGTCTTTCCGGAACTGCCTTGAAATTGTATTCTAGTTATTGTTTTTTATAATATTTTCATCTAATCTAACCGTGTTTTTATTATAACCATCTATCGTATGTAATTAGTAGTATCAATTATAAATAAAAAACATCAATTAAAATATGTATTAAAACAATTCGTTTTCTAGATTTTTTTCAAATAACAATAAAATTTATTAAAATATGTCAAAATTAAAATTTCTTTGTGCTAACCAATCATACTCTTTTTTGAGTAATGACAAGTTGAATAATATATTTTAAAAATCGGATCAGACATCAAACTAATAAAATTGGATTATTGATTTATTGATCGAACCACTAGATTATTGATCAAACCGCATGATTAAATTGGATTAAATCGGATAACTCATGAATAGATCGATCATTATAACAAAACTATATAGGAATAAAACATGTCAAACCGATGATTCACTACGTTAGGGGTGTTCGTAGTGCGGTTTAAGCGGTTTTGAAAAATCATCCAAACCACGAGAGAAAAATATATGGTTTAGTTTGGTTCGTTGACATTTTAAAACTAAATCAAACCAATGCGGTTTGGTTCGATGGTGGTTCGATTTTTTACAAATAATTTGTTGAGTCATACATTCACATATATATGACAACATAATTTTGTATTTGGTCATTCATAAATGATACACTACTAAATTATAACAAAAAATTAATCATATTTGGACAATAACTTCTCATTTAATATGTAAAAGTTAGATTAGACAAAAGTGAAATAATAAACATAAAATAATAGCATAAAACAGTATAAAAAATATTATAATTAAACAAAAAAATAGAAGAGGTGAGAAATTAGTAAAGATGAAAAAGAAAGAACATAAGAGAGGAGGGATAAGAGATAAAGATGTGCGATAAAATGAAATTGAAAGAGAGAAAAATTGCATACAAAATAAGAACGTGAAAAATGAAACAATGTAAGAGATTAGAGATTAGAGAAGAAGAGGCAAGATGTAAGTGGTGATGATGAAGTGATAATGTTATGAGATATTTAAGAAGATTGAAACTGAAACCATAACTGTAAAGATGAGAAAATTGTCTGTAATCATAAGGCTAATGTATAATAGGTTTAGGTTTGGGTTAGATGTGAGTTAAGTAAAATTTAGGTTGAAACATAATGTGGTTTGATTCGGTTTGATTTGGTTTGCAAAATACAAACCATAAACCAAACGAAACCATACGGTTTTGTTAAAAAATGACTCAAACTCATCCGAACCAAATGCGGTTTTTAGCGATTTCGGTTTAGTTTGGTTTGGTTTGCGTTTTCTATTGGGTTGAATTGGTTTTGAACACCCATAGTCTCTGTACACTACAACTAGCACTTAAATTTTTGAAAATATCATATCATAAATAAATTTATAAGTTCATAATTTAAATTCAAATTTTAAACATAAATATCATACATAATAAAATAGTACCAAATTATAAAATATAATTGCAAACAAAGTCTAATTGCAACATAATCTAATGGAATTGTTTATAACAAAATAACTTAATTGTCGACTAAATTTAGTTTCAAGAAAAAAGATTATTTCAATATTGAGATCTCTTTCTTCAATATCAAAACCATTTGTAACAAAATCAACTACATCTGCAACGTCTTCCCCATTATTTTATTTTATTTTTTATTTAAATTTTTCATTAAAATAATCAAAATGACATTGTTTTGATTTTTTTAAAATAAATAAAAAAGAAGAAAAAATTGTCAAAAAAATTAAATTGAAAAAGCGATTGAACCACCGGTTTACACCAGCTTTTATCGGTTTTCGTCGGTTCAACGACATATTTGATCCAACAATTGAACCAAACATTTACTTGTATGGTTCCCAAGACCGTCCGACCGACCGGGTCCGCTTTTAAACCATTGGTGCATGTTCCATTAAAAATTGTGAACCAGTTGTATTAAAAGATGTTTGGATATTTGGTGGGAAACTGGTTTGAGCATTAGCAACTGATGAATTCTTGATAACTTGAGAGGGGTCGTGCTTTTGGGACCGTGATCCTCTACAATCAAAGGAACACGCTGTCACGTAGACAGAGTTTTGTATACCGTAAGATTAAAATTATATGGTGGAGATTTAAAGCATGATAAATTTGAAAAAACTATCATAGCACATTGAATGGATGAGATCACCCTGCAGTTACTATTTGACTGTAGGAAATCCACTTATGTGCTTTTGATAGTAAAATTTAATGGTGTGTTCATGTTTGTTGCAATATATGCTAAATATAGAATTTGTTTTGCTAAATAAATATCCACATATATCATAGATTTTCTTGGCATCAAAAGCATTTGCCAACAAATTTGAAGTGTCAAGTTATTTGCAGGAATTGTGTTACTCTCTTTTTAAGCAATTAATGAGTAAATTTTATTGATGGATGGAAGAAAGAGTTTGAAGCCATAGATCTTGAGTCTTCACAACTGAAAAACTATTATTCAAACTAGTTAAGAATTGACTATCTTGGTCCTCAAGATTGTACGCTCTTACTAAACGCATAGCTTCAAATCTACATTTGTGGTAACAAGTACACGGTGGGACAGGCATGTGTACACTCAATTCATCCCATAACGCTTTCATTTCTATGAAGTGTTCAAGAACAGTTTTGGAACTTTGTTTTAGAGAATTAAGTTTGGGTCTAAGAGTAGAAACTCAAACACTATCAATGTTTGAGAATCTTTCATTCAAGTCATCCTAAACTTCAATTACATTGTCATGATATAAAATCATGTAAGCAATAGATTCATAAATAGAATTTATGAATCAAGAGTGTACCAAATGGTTGCATCATTCCCAAGATGATTTGTTAAGATCATCATCATCTGGAACAAGTAATGAGTGATCAACCATGGAAAGCTTGTCCTTTGCACCAAGAGATCTCTACATGGATCTATTCCAACCAGCATAATTGGTGGCATCAAGTTTAAGGGTGATAATGAATGAATTTGGGTCATTGCTTGGGTGGAAATAGTAATTAGAATCAAGTTGAGGTTGAATTGGATTCATATTTGCATTGTGAGGTGATTCGTAGGATTAGACCATGGATGAAAAATCCATAAGATGTTGTTGGAACAAAATTGGTTTGTACCTTATCCCTTAAACCTAGATTAAAATTAAGTATACTAATATATATTCAAGTGTAAAGGAACATAGATTAAAATTCAGATACAAAGTCAATTCTAACATTGCATTTAACATTCAAAGAGAAACCTTGAGATGCTATAAAGAATAAGCTTCTAAATAAGGTCAACTTCTAATGAAAGTTAACCTCTGAAGGATCAGAACCTAAAGACTCAAACTTTGAACCTGGTCAAGGATTAGAACCTGAAGATCCCAAATTATGAATGAAGTTTACTTGAACGTCTTCAAGACTCAAAACTTGAAGCAAGTCAAATTTGAAGGATCAAGAAACTTTAATAGGTCACTATCAAACTCTGAAGACATTTTGTCTTCTGATCACGTGAAGACTTGGAAAAAAATTCAAAAGATGGATGAAATGAAACTAATAATTCCTCTTGTAGCAAAAGAGTTTCTGTAACGCCCTGTTTTAATTAATAATATATTATATTAATATTTTCGAATTACCGATCAATATTTATTTGGCGACGAAAATAATTATATTAATTAATATATCTATTAATTTATCTAGCGACGTTTCGTTCGGTCCGGTAAAATATTATTCGGATCCGATATTTAATTCCCCGGAATTATTTTAATTGATTGAATTGATTATATTAATTTATTAAGAGTGTGAGGATTAATTGGGTTTACACCTTAGTTTATGAGTAAGGTTATTATAAAACCAATTTCCTCATTTTCTTTCCATCCAAACACTTTCCTTGTTTTTCTTTCCAACCAAACATGAGAATTTGGAAGCTAGTAAGGAAACAAGTTATAAAAACCATTTTCTTCTCCTTTTCCTTCCATTGTGAACACTAAACCAAAAATAGAAACTAGAGAGGAAAAGAAGGGTTTTGGGAGAAGAAGAGCAAGAGGAGAAGATGAGGGAGATCTTGAGCAAGAGAGGAAGCTTGAGGTTGAGCTTTGGAGCATCACCATGGATCAACCAAACTAGAGGTAAGGGTTTGATTTTCCTTTCCGTATAGTTAGGGTTTGATAGATATGTTGTGGATTTAGGAAGAATTGGTATTTTGATTCATGGAGTTTATAGTTTATCATTGTTTTGGTGTTTTGTTGTTGTTGTTGAACTTCCCAATTGATGGTAGAAATATGTTTTGATGTTGTAATGGAGGTATATATGTTGTGTTGATGATAAGAGATGGTGGATTAGTGGTAAGAGATGTTGGGTGATTGTAGTTTGAATTGGGAGAAAAATTGATAGATTAATTTTATGAGTTTTGTTGGGGGGATTGTTGAAAGGTTTAGAGGAGTTGAAAATTGGTGTTGAGGTTTTGAGTTGGGTGTTTGATGATTTGATTTCCATTTCACATTGTTAGGGTTTTTGAGTTTTGTTGAAGATTTATGATAGAAATTAGAAGAGTTAATTAGGTGTTGTTGTTGTTGAATTAGTATTAGGTTAGTTTAATTGGAAATGAAATGAAATATAGAAAATAAATAAAATGAATTATATTTAATTGGAAATGAAATGAAATTTAGAAAATAAATAAAATGAATTATAATTATTTGAAATGGGAAAAGAAAATAAGAAAAATTGTTAATTGGTATGAAATGGAAAGAAACAGCAAAACATAAATATACTGTATGTTGCCTTTAAAATAAAATAAAAGCAGGAAATGGTGAAATGAGGATGGTATGCGTAGGGGGGGTGAGGCACCGCCTCCTGCCCATATGAAGATAGGGGACGTGGGTCCCTCCTTGTATATGAGGAAATGGAGTTTCGTGAGTTTCTATTTTGCTGTATCTTGTGCTTTTTTTTTTTGCAAAAACTACAACCTGCATAATTTTCCCTGTGTTATGCATTCTGTTTTCTTTAATTTATCCAATCCCACTTAGAAAACTTTGGTGTCTATGAAATATAATTCGGGGATAAGATAGCCGATTAAATTTAGAACCCGGTTATGTTCCGATTTTCCGATTTCGGTAAATTCGGCGACGGAGCAAGTTGCTCCGAATTCAACGAAAATTGACGTGCTAGCTAAGTTTGACGTATAGAACGTAGTGGTGAAGTTAGTTTTTCGAAATTGTGAGTTTTTACGAGATGACCCGAAATAGGCCAATTTACGGTAAAATTGTATCGGACGGTGCTCTAGTAGATTTAAGGTACGTATGGACAATCCGATTTCGACGTTGACGATTTTGAATAATGCCAGTTATTAGGAATTACTTTCGCGACAATTATTGACGTTTTGACTATTTTTCCGTTTTCGGAATTTAGCGAATTAATTGATAAAGATGCGGTGTTAATAAACGTAAGTTTTGCGAAGGTGTATTTATTAAAGAATACATGTTGATATGCAATGTGACGATTAAATTAAGGTTGTTAATAAATGCTTCCGATTTGTGAATGCATGACTTTTGATGAATTTATTAGTGATGTTTGCATAATGCAATTATGATGCGATGTTATATTTATCTTGTTTTGGATAAATTATGGCGATGTGGGCTCTATGCCAATTTGAGTGATGCGAAGATGTTGTTTTTGTGTTGTGTTGTTTTATTGTCGAGTCACATACATTTCATAAGCGAAGAGGCTTTTATGCCAGCGATGATGGCTTTTATGCCGGCGAAGATCGGCTTTATGCCAAGTGTCCCTAATTACGGACAAAGCGATGGGTACCACATGCATAACATAGTCGTGTCTCATGGAGTCGGTTATGTTTATGTTCGAGTTGTTTGGCGTTGGGTATTGTTGATTGTTGGATGATATTGAATTGCGATGATATACATAATGTGATGATATTTATGATGATGTTGTGACGATGGGCTTTATGCCAAAAGCGAAGATGAGCTTTATGCCAAAAGCGAAGATGAGCTTTATGCCAAAAGCGAAGATGGGCTTTAGCCAATTTGTGATGAATTGTTATGTTGCTTATATTACTAGCATTATTTAATGTTGTTGGTTGATGTTGTTCTTTAAGACTACCATGTTAATTAGTGATGTGTTGTTGTGACGTTTATGCCGATGAGGTTAGGGTGATAAAGTGTAGATTTTACACAATAGGATGACTAGTAAAGTAAGTGAGTTTTGATTATGTGTTGGAATTACACTTATTGATCTATACCCTTTATAATTCCGAAAACTATATATATATATATATATATATATATATATATATATATATATATATATATATATATATATATATATATATATATATATATATATATATATATATATATATATTTTATCATGCCCTTAATTATATGTTTTGGAGTATCTCACCCTTTACTTGTTTCGCTTACCTATATATTGGTAACGTGCGAGTTATGAAGATGGAGTTTATAGTCATGTTAGTCGTGGTGTCGTCGCACGTAGCACTCGGGGGAAATATTTAGGTTGTCTTTGTTGTTGTTCTTTTGTTGCTTTCCTTTTGTAAATAAGAATCATAAATTATAAAAACATGATTTTGATGAGGAAGTTTAATAAATGAGATGTGTTGATTTCTATGAATCAATTTATGTTTTCCTGCGATGCTATGTATCCGAAATTTATACTTTAAAGTAACTGTTTTAAAGTGAGTTGTTTTTGATGGTGTAACGCCTCAGTATTAAATTTATGAAAATTTAAAATTACTCTGATTTCTGGATATTAAACTTTGGGTAGAATTGGGGTGTTACAGTTTCAAATGGCCCAAAAAACTTGATCGCGACTTTATCGTCTATTAATCGATCGCAAGTGCAGATCTATCGCGTAGTTTTAAAAGATATCGAACCCACGAGACTATAAATCGAACTATTGTTATCCTAAGTTACGGTATCTGACTAAAGAATAATTCTTTAAGATTTTGGTTAAGGAAAATATAATAAATAAATAGATATTAGTATGTAATTGTCTAACCTAAGGGATCTCAATTTCCACGACGTGTTACTCAAGTTGAATAAAAATCCTATTTCAAAAACAATATTCATCTAATGATCCTATCTCAAACTTGTTGAATCGGATCATGTAATTAAATCTAACGTATGCTCGCTATCCTGAATTTAAAACACTTTTGAAAATAAATAAAGTTTAATCTCTTTAAAAGCGCGCATCTTTAAAATTAATACCTAGTATCCACTATCTGTTCTAAACCTCAAACTGTCGTGTTGGTTTCTAACCTTAATCCATTTATTAACCTCAAACTTTCGCCTGTTGGTTTCTAAACCTTTTAATAAATTAAATTAGATATCTAAATCGAAAGAATATTTTTAACAACGTAACATTATGCCAGTTTATTTTCAGATTCCTTTGGTTCGATTAATTTACATACCAATATCAAAACGATTTAGCCAAACATAGAATTTAGCATAAACAAACTAAACATGAAGATAAAAATTAAGAGCAACATGATAATTAAATTAAAAGTAGTAAATGATGATAATAGCAACAATAATAATAATAATAATAATAATAATAATAATAGCAATACAATAAAGAACACATAAAGAAATGAAGAACTTGAAATAAACTTCTATTATGATGACAAGATTGTGATCCAAGAGTACATAGATTGTAGGCCTAAAACTAATGGTGTGGTAGTTCCCCGATATGAGAAACTACCACTTTTACAAATATGATTTCTGCCTAAAACTATGAATAACGCTTCCGCGCACAAACTTGGATGTCTCTAAAATGAATGCTAACTAGTTTATATAGTGATAAATTGTGGAAGTTATCATGAGAGAAGTAGTGATGATAATGGAGAAAGTGGAGAAAGAAGTGGAAAAGTGGGAAGTTGAAAAGATCATGGGGTGATAATGGGAAGTTTGGTGATGGGCCTAGCTTTGCGTAATTGGGCCTTTTATCTTTTCTTTTATATTTTGAGCATTTTCTTCATGTCTCCTCCATTTTACTTCTTTTCGAAAATTCTTCATTTAATTAAATATCTCAAAATAAACAAATACTAGCGTCTGAAATAAAGTAATATAATTAAATAAAAATAGTAACATTGTTTATGAAAATTACGTCAAATATGTTATATAAATTCGTGTTATCAAACTCCCTATACTTAAACCTTTGCTTGTTCTCAAGCAAAAGTAAAATGAAAATCACTTGACATAGGTTAAACGCAGATATAAAACACAATTCAATTTGTACTTGGTTGAAATTCACTTTGTTGGATAACTCGAGTTTAGACTTTGACACCAAAATTACCGTAATAACACTAGATAACCCCATTTTGCGACCAATTTAAGTCATGAATTATAGCTCGACCTAATACTTTCGTTTTGTTTCACCCTTTTTCATTCTTGCGCAATCACATTAAGCCCTTTACCTTACTGCATAGTGGAGTAACCAGTTAGTGACTTTGATCTTTATAATCCAGCTAGAGTCCTGGTACTTATATTTGGTACTCCTTTATCCAATTAAAAATGCGGGGATCGGATCGTCCGCCTACCAAGTTCACACAGGGGACCGAACCAATTCATAATGGATGTTTGCATAAATATTTTATAGTTTCATTGTTGAATTAAATGATCCGTAAGGACCATCTAACTTAATAAGTGCATCTTCTAATAAAATTTTCTTTAAAATCTTGATCAATCACTTATATTCATCGATTCTCCACGTAGTTTGTCGTTTAAAGTGGTGCGCTTAATAAACTACTCGGGATTACTTTAAAACTAAGTCTTAAGGTGTTGGTATAATAAGTACTTAAATCAATCTAACACGTTGGGGTTTTAAAGTGTTAGGACGATAACAATTTTGCTAAGTCGCTTGAATTCTTATTTAAAAATAGGCAACCTTAGTATTATTTGAGTGTGTTAATATATGAGTTTTAATTTTGTTAAAATTTTGTCGTTATGGCTCAAGAAAAGGAGAAATTGAATAAGCACAAAATTTAAACATAAAAGACTAAAATTTCATAAACATGTATTTTATTGAATGGAAATTTTGCAATACATAGAAAAAGGAAACTAAAAGGAAAAACTAAATAGAGCAAAGAAAATAAAACGAACAGAAATGTTCGACTCCCCAAACTTAAAATAAGCATTGTCCTCAATGCGATAGAACCAGAGAAATCGAAAGGGAAGGGTGGTCACTCGGCGGAATCTTAATTTGCATGCCTTTTAGTAATACATGTGACTTAGGCAAATAAGGAACAATTTTGTAGACCACATGCATACATATATATATATATATATATATATATATATATATATATATATATATATATATATATATATATATATATATAATATAAATTTTAATTTTTAATATATATAATACTAGTATATAATGCTTTTTAATTAATATAATAAATATTGGGAAATATTGATTTGGTATATTGATAGGAAAAATACGATAATTAAAATAATACTCAATTATAATATTAACGTGAAATTTTTATTGAGTTTAATTATCGGTATTACGGGGAAATAGTTCAAGCGCATCAGAAGAAAGGGTGCAATAGATAACCGACTAAAAATTTAAAATTTAACATAAAATTGAAAAATTGAAAATACGAAAAAGAAAATTTAAAATTGAAATTAGAATGACTACTCGTTGATTTTCCATGGCCACTTATCAAGCCATCTCACATATCCCTCACCTTTTCTTTTCTTACGTCTGTAGAGCGGGTTATTCTCTCGAAATTTTGATGGCGGTCCTGGATTTATTCTAAGTATAGGTTTTTCAATTTTTGGCTTAGTGATTTCATCCATCGCCTCATAAGTTAACCTCACCCTTTTAAAAGTAATTATATCCCTAATTTTATGGTCCTCTAATTTTTGTTTTTTAGGTAAGACTTCAAATAATGGTGAATTAGTGTGGATATTTTTCAATACCGCAACGCACGTTTTAGATTGGGAGTCTACCGGAGTTTCCATAAAATTTTTCGTGAAGGGAATCAGTGGGATGTAGTGATTCGGGATTACAATAGATGCTTCCTTTTCTACCTCTTTTACAACCTCCTCTTCGAACATTGTTGGTTCATTTTTCTCAATCTCCACTATTTTCTCGTCAAAACTTTCCTCGGCCATAATATCACTCTCCTCATACTCATCATCACTTTCTAGATTTCCAAGTAGTTTTTTCATAATGGTTGTTTCAACATCCACATCTTCCTCAGGTTGAGGTTCTAGAAGGTTTTGTTTGAGTTGGGAGATTTGAGTCTCTAAGAACATGTTGTGAGACGCGAGGAATTCAACCATATTGGTTAGTTGGCTAAGGGTTTCATTAATTTGAAGACTTTGTTTTCGTACCTCTTCATTTTGGATAATTTGTGCTTCATTTTGGATAATTTGGGTTTCTACAAGTGCTCAATCATAGACTCTAACCTAGAGTTAGTTATCATCTCATCGAATCTTCCATTGATGTTTCAAAATTAAAATCTTGCGATTAGTCTTGAAAGTAGGTTAAGGTCTCCTTTTGTGTTTCCCATCGCTTCTATCATCCTACATGATTCGTTAAAATCTTCCATTAATATTTCGAGATCAGATTTGTATGGTTCTGGTGATCCTTGAAAATATTGGGTGTGATAATTGTAGGAAGGATTGGGTTGAGGAAAGGTTTGGTTGAAATTATAAGTTTCTTGTGGTTCTTCAAAGTATGGGGATTGGTAGTTCTGAAGGTAGTTGGGGTAGGAGTAGGTTTGTGAAGCATTAAAGTTTTCCATCAGTATTTCAAGGTTGGATCTATGGGATTCTTGTGGTTCCTCATAATACTGATAATGAGCGTAGGAAAAATTTGGGTCATACATGGTAAATAAAATAAAAATGCCTTAGTCTATACGGTGTAACACCAGAGTTACAATATCGACTTAAATAGTCCCCGGCAACGGCGCCAAAAACTTGATCGCGACTTTATCGTCTATTAATCAGCAGACTGCAAGTGCACAGTCCTATCGCGTAGTTTTAAAAGATATCGAACCCATAGAGACTATAAATCGAACTATTGTTATCCTAAGTTACGGTATACAGCTAAGGCGAATAATTCTTTAAGATTTTTGGTTAAGGAAAATATAATAAATAAATAGATATTAGTATGTAATTCGTCTAACCTAAGGAGATCTGAATTTCCACTGACGTGTTACTCAAGTTGAATAAAAATCCTATTTCAGAAAACAATATTCATCTAAAGATCCTATCTCAAACTGCTCTGTTGAATCGGATCATGTAATTAAATCCTAACGTATGCTCTCGCTATCCCGAATTTAAAAACACTTTTGAAAATAAATAAAGTTTAATCTCTTTTAAAAGCATGATCTTTAAAATTAATACCTAGTATCCACTATCTGGTTCTAAACCTCAAACTGTCGCTCTGTTGGTTTCTAACCTTAATCCAGTTTATTAACCTCAAACTTTCGCTCTGTTGGTTTCTAAACCTTTTAATAAATTAAATTAGATATCTAAATCAGAAAGAATATTTTTAACAACGTAACATTATGCCGTTTATTTCGATTCCTTTGGTTCGATTAATTTACATACCAATATCTAAACGATTTAGCCAAACATAGAATTTAGCATAAACAAACTAAACATGAAGATAAAAATTAAGAGCAACATGATAATTAAATTAAAAGTAGTAAATGATAATAATAGCAACAATAATAATAATAATAACAATAATAATAATAATGATAATAATAGCAATACAATAAAGAACCTGTAAATGCGAGAAATGAAGAACTTGAAATAAACTTCTATTATGATGACAAGATTGTGATCCAAGAGTACATAGATTGTAGGCCTAAAACTAATGGTGTGGTAGTTCCCCGATATGAGAAACTACCACTTTTACAAATATGATTTCTGCCTAAAACTATGAATAACGCTCACAAAACTTGGATGTCTCTAAAATGAATGCTAACTAGTTTATATAGTGAGAAATTGTGGAAGTTATCATGAGAGAAGTAGTGATGATAATGGAGAAAGTGGAGAAAGAAGTGGAAAAGTGGGAAGTTGAAAAGATCATGGGGTGATAATGGGAAGTTTGGCTGATGGGCCTAGCTTTGCTTCTGTAATTGGGCCTTTTATCTTTTCTTTTATATTTTGAGCATTTTTCTTCATGTCTCCTCCATTTTTACTTCTTTTCTCGAAAATTCTTCATTTAATTAAATATCTGCAAAATAAACAAATACTAGCGTAATACAGAAATAAAGTAATATAATTAAATAAAAATAGTAACATTGTTTATGAAAATTACGTCAAATATGTTATATAAATTCGTGTTATCACCTTCAAAGACATTAACCATAACATGAAGCTTTCCAACGTTTTTGATGATGCTTCTCTCAAGACTCCTTGTGCATGAAGTCTTCTTCAACGACTCTTTGTGTTTCTATATAAAAGGAGTTGAAAACTTAGAGAAACTACAATATTACGCCTTAACAAACAAAGAGTTGTTACTCTGTCAAAACTATTACACAAGCTTAAACTTAGAACTTCTTAAAAATTGTATATTATTAGAAGTTCTTACGTCTTAAAGTATTTTTTGTGTTGTATTTTATTTACACCTTTGATTTTATATCAAGTGTAAGTCTTAAAAAATGCCTAACATGTAATTGAGAATTTGAAGTCTCTTGCTTGTGTTCTTGAGCATTGAAGAATCTTATTTTTGTGTTTGAGCATTTGGAAGTTTCTTGCTTTATGTGCTTGATCATCTATAATCATAAGTGATTATAGTGGAAATCCTTTGAATTTTAAGGGGAATGAAGTACTTCTATTTTGTGGAAGGAACCATGATAATTGCTTGTCTTTTTTCTCTCTTCTTTACCTTTGAACCTTTACTTTGTTGCATAATCCAGACTCAGACTCTGACTATCACCTAATGTCCTTTACTCATAAAGATGGCAAGAATGCAAAACTTGCTGATGGTCCTTGGTTTAACTATGGTCAATATCTAATAGTGAAAGATTGGAGACCAAAATTTCAACTAGATAATGATACCATTGAAGATGAGGTAGTGTGGATTTGAACATTTGGTATACCAATAGAGCATTATGATTCTAAAGTGTTATCCTTTATTGGTAATTATGTTGAAAAATATGTGAAAGTGGATAAGAACATGATCCAACATGAACATGGAAATATATGGAATTATATGTTAAAGTCAATATGTCCAAACCATTGTTATCAATGTTTAATATTAGGGGTAGAAGGTACAAAATTGAGTACGAATGTCTAAATCTCATTTGTCTAACATGTGGAAATTTGGATACTATAATGTAAGTGTTTTTATGTTGGCTTTAATTTTTGGTGAAACTAGTTTATGTCAATGTCTTGACTGATGTCATGACATTCAGAGTTGAAGATAAATTCTGCAGGAGAAGAATTATACAGGTACAACTCAGACTTGTTGTGAACTGTTATGCTAGAAATCTGCAATAAGAATGACTGATGTCATGACCAATGTTATGACATCCTGTGCAACATTTGCTGCTATGCAGATTTACTTTTTCTGAGAGTTTTCAGAAATTCTGCTGAGCTGTTTTATTATGAATTATATTGTTAGATCATATGCTCGCGTGGCTTTGTGGTTAACATCGTTTTAACCCTAATTGGTTTGTTGTAAAGACCAAGTCTTTAGGTTAACTTTGTTTAACCCTAGCTATAATTAGGGAAGCCCAAGTTGAAGACTTTACTGTCTATAATATGGAACAAACCCTTATTCTGCTGTACTTTTACTATGTACAAGATTAAGCAGACTGTTAATTTGTGTATTCTAGTTATTCTTGTGAGCCAAGCAATTATCATTTTGATAAGTGCCTTGGACTAGGATTTGATTGTAAGAGTTGTTTAATACTCAAAGCTTTGAAGCACGAGTGTTGTGTCTCTTGATTAAAGCTTTGAAGCAAAATCAAGTATGTTTATTGAAGAGTGTATTCACAATTCAATTAATCAATAGGTTGATATCACTGCTGTGATTGAGGGGGAGTGAGTAGGAACTCAGGTCTAAGTAAGACTTAGATTGAAGTTGCATTGGGTAGGTCTTAAGTGAAGGAAATAAACTGGTTGGTTTATTCCTGAATTAATACTGCTTATAGTGAATTTCCTCCCTGGCTTGGTAGCGCCCAGATGTAGGTGTAGTTACACACTGAACTGGGTAAACAATTGATTGTGTTCTTTCTTGTTTTAAATTATTGTGAATTGTTAAGTTTGTCGATCTGTGTCATAACATTCTCTGTGACATCACTTATCTGCTGCCAGGAATTTCATATAAGAAGAGGTTATAGGAAAAATTCCAAACCAATGTGGTTCTCAATGAAGTAGGGAACATGAGTCTTGATGAGGCGGGGAAAACTACATTGAATGGAAGGAATGTGAGAGTGGATGAAGGTTCCTTGTAGAGTGGTTTAGAAGCAACGTAGAAGAAGGAATGTGGTTGACGTCCAGAAAAGCATAGACCCAAAAAAATTAAATGAGGATAAAACATTAAATGGCCCAATATTTGTTTCTTTAAGTGATGAGATACCAAAAGTTAATGCTACAATAAATGATAATTTGGATCATAACGATAGAAATAATGAGGGGGTAATGAGGAGAGTAGGATGGATATGTTTAAGGAGAATATGGTTTTTATTGGAAATAATGAGGAAACTAACTTAAAGAGAGCATAATGAAGCACACAATTAAAGAAATTCCCAAATCAGGATGTTTTGGGAAAAATTAAAGGAGTAAGTTTGCAGTATAAGGGTAACAAGTGGGAAACCCGTAGCAATAACTTGTTCAAAGGGAAAAAGTGGCGTTAATAAAAAAGGAAAGGAATATTTGGTGGGAAATTCAAAAATCAGGATTACTATGGGAGTTATTCAATCACAAAAATCCAATTGGGATAAGGAAGAGAATATTAATATTAGGGAGCATAAAAACCTTGTTTTAAAGCAAGGAGGAGAAGAAAGTAAGGGAAATGAGTAACCTGTTAGGGACCCTCACTATGTGGAAACAAGAGTAGATTATGTTTCTAATCTCAATAGACCACCTGATATTTTATTAAAATAGAAACTCTCTAATACCTTGGAGAATAAAATAAGTGGATGGATAGATAATATTATGGAAAATGAGAACTTTGTAGATGCGTCAAACCAGGGAGTCAATGTTGCATCTGAAACAAAGATTAAAGATCTCCCTGGGACACCTTTAGGAAATCAAAAGATATGTAGAAGTTTATAGATATTTATTAAACAAGACTATTTAGAATGAACACAAAAATATTATTCTTGTGTGGAATCGTAAAGGTGGTGCCTTAAGCAAGGCATTTTTTAGATATTGTAAACAATATGTCTCTTGGCACAATCTGGTTATTCTTGTAGTTGTAAAAACCATGTGTGATCCTTTTAATCTAAACAAAACTTTTAATTTTCTAGTGTTTGATGATTTTATTGCCATGGAGAACCAAGGATTTGCTAGAGGAATAGTTGCTACTTGAGTAGGGATCATATGTAAGTTGAATTGTGTAGAAAAAAAGCCCCAGTTTACTCATTTAAATGTTAATTGTTTGCATGCTAAATGTGGATGTTTACAACTATTTATACTAGCCCTAATGAGGAAAACAAGAAAATTCTCCAGGAAGACATGGAAGATCTTGTATAAAGTCCCTTGGATGTTAGTTAGGTACTTTAATGATATAGTTAGTGTGGTGAAGAAGAAAGGTGGGGCGCCGACTTATATTTGAAAGTGCATTACTTTTAGAGATATAATAAATGCTTGCAAGTTGTTAGACCTAGGAACAATAAGACCAAAGTTTATATAGAAAGGCACAATCTACCACGAAGGGTAGCAGATTTATGAGATATTAGACAGAGCTCTAAGTAATAAAGCTTGGAGGTTGGAGTTTCCAAAATCATATGTTAAAGTTTTAACTAGGGTTGAATTTTTATCATCATCCTATTCTCGTTACACTAGTAGCCCTTATTCGTACATAATGTGTCACCAAGACAATTTTAATTTGAAAGTGTGTGGGTGATTAATGATTCATATCAAGACATATTAAAATGTATGAAGAACAAATATTATTATAAGAGAATCTTGGAAAAAGGAGATTTTGGCCAAGTTAAATGGTATTCGTTTTCGCAAAGAAATGATAGATATGAAGGTTTAAAAAGTTTGAGCAAAAGCTATAGGTTGAATTAGTTATTATCCTAAAAAGGGAAGAGTTAATATGGTTTCAAAGATCTCGGTTGCAATGGTTAATGGACAGAGACAAAAATACAAGGTACTATCACATGAAAACCATAAATATAAGGATATGTAACAATATTATTATGCTTAAAAGTGATATTGGGCAATGGATAGAGGAAAGTGGTTAGCTTCACTCGTTGGTTAATGATTATCATAATAAGTTGTTTGCTCAAAGCAACAATTGGAGTATGTGGATACAGAAGGTCATTACTTTCCCTTTCCTTAATATAGATGAGATTTAGTGCTTGAATACGCAAGTGAGTAATGAGAAAGTTAAGCATGCATTTTTTACAATGAAATCATGGAAACCTCATGGGTTGGACGATTTCTTTGTAGGATTCTACAAAAAATCGTGGGATGTTGATGAAAGTAAAGTGTGATATTTTGTTATAGGAGTGTGGAAGAATCTTAGTGATACTGTAGGGGTAAACCAATTAGATATTTGCTTGATACCTAAAGTAGATCAGCCTTAATCATTCTCTTAATTCCATCTTATATCCCTGTGTAATATTGTTTATTAAGTGGTGAGTAGGGTTGTGGTTGATAGGTTGAAGAACTTCATCCCTAAGTTGGTGTCTTCGTATCAAATTGGTTTTGTGTCGGGAAGGAATATTCAGGAGAATATAAGTTGGATGCATGCAATCCATTGAACTTTAAATAAAAATATGCAACAAATCTAGATAACAACAAATATTTGTTATTCTCCAAGAATAACATCGACGATGATGAATCGAATTTGTTGTAAACAAATTTTAATATTCTGTGTAAATAATCTACTTAAAAAAAAGTTTATTCCCCTCGATTTTTAACAGAAATTAAGAGGAACGTGGCACTTGGGATGTATCATATTTCATTGCATTTTTTATTTAAAATGTAACATATTTGGTTTTGACACATAACCGAGGGGACATATATACATATTTATTGAGTTGTTTCGTTGTCCTTAAGCAAATCATTGTCGTACATTTAATGAGTATCAACGATTAAGACATTGCCATTAGTGATCAGTGTGAAACCTAAAAGATATCTATTATAAAAGTATTTTGAATATAAAAAATTGATAATGAAACATTTGGCATGAAAACTTTGAAACGAAAGCTTGGTAAAGTTCTCCATGATGAATAGCAAGAGCAAACAACTATTTGAGTTTGTGGTTTGTGTTCTTAATTAATCATATAATTGTTATTTATTTCATTTATCCAACATTTTTTTATATCAGAAACAAATGCATGCAAAAGTCATAGAGAATATATTGCACTAACATTTTCTCTTTCTCAAGATTTAAATGAAACGAGGATCCATCATTTGCTATTCACTGACAGTGACACGACGATGAATCATATTCTAAATTAGTAATATTCTTAGTAAACAATTTAGTTTCTAGACAAATTAATTTATTGATATTCAATGTAAATTGTAAACAATGTAATGAGTGTAAACAATGTGAATGTGATGCATTATTTTAGAAAAACAAACAAGTGTGTTGATGCTTTAACTAATACAAAATGCACCCTTAAAGTTGATAATTTTGTCTTTGACATTGCCCTTGATTTTATCAGGAGCTTCTAATATGATGATGTTAAGTGAATGATTATCCATAAATTAATGTATTTGTAAATTTTCTTTCTTTTGGACTTAAACCCTTTCTCTTTGGTTCAGTATATTAACTTTAAGGTTCGTTTTGGTCCCTTAATTTAAAAGATTCATATTAGTCTCTTTATTCTTTAAAATGTACCATGTTAGTCTTTTCTGTCTAGTTAACGACGAAAAAAATTCAAAATTTAATTGCTAAATTTGTCACTAATTTGAAGAAAAGAAATAATATAATACGTTTTGAAGAGTTAAGAGACTAATATTTTTAAGTTAAATGACCAATATAAATTTTAAAATTAATATAAATAACTAAAAGAAATTAAAAAATAAAATTATTACACATCGTCCTCTGGTGTTTTATAGTAAAAATTAAAAAGAAATGGTAGTGAAAGTAAAAAAAAATCTTACAGGAGTATAAAATAATAATTTTTATAAAAAATTACAGAATTAGGTAAACCGTAGAAACATCAAAAAATACGACCGCGATGGGACTCGAACCCACAATCTCCCGCTCCGGAGGCGAGCGCCTTATCCATTAGGCCACGCGGTCTTCTTACACTAATGATTCTTATAAACAGAATTTATACCATTTAGTACTTATTTTTCCTATTATTCATACTTATTCAATAGTCAATACCCATACAAAAAAGTTCTATTGTAAATATATTTTTACTACATACAGAAAAATATATAATCTTCTTCATCCATTAAGTTTCTATCAGATTATGAAGTTTTAAAAGTTTAATGAAAAATGGAAGAGGCAACAATTTGACAATAAAGGAACAGTAAAATAAAAGAAAAATTAGTATTTTATTGTTGTATATTAAAAAAAAATCCATTGAGTAATTTTTGTGTGGTCATTTTTAACTTTTAAAATATTCTATTTTAATTAGTTTTGTCTAATTAACGACAACAAAACTTATAAATAAATCGTTAAATTTGTTATTAATAAAAAAAAAACTAAAACGAAACATTTTAAAAGTTAAATAATTAAAGTGATACGAAAAAAAATTGAAACATCAATTTAAATTTAGGGATATAGTTAAGGACAAAAATAATATTTTTTCAAAAAGATATAATATTTTTAAAGAGTTTATAATATATGATGTATGAATCTAAATCTCATGTAGATTAATTATACAATTTGATAATAGTATAAAAGAGAAACATTCATCATCTCACAAATTAATTTTGTAACGCTGAATTAAGTTCGATATAAAAATATATATAACGTGATATATGAGTTATACACCAAATTAAATAGTGTGGTAAAAAAAGGAGAAATTATCTTGTCACCTCCCATGTTATACATGTCATCCTTTTATGCTAAGTTGGAATGAGATTTTTGATGGCGATACCATGTTTGCTTGAGTCAATTTGAAGTTTTTGGTTGACATTTTGAGTTTGTTTGAGTCAATTTAGAATACGTAAGGTTGGTTATGACTTTGTTTTGAAATTTCCATTGTTGTTTAACATATTTGAGTTGGATTTGTTAGGCATATTTGTTGATGTATAGTTGTTGTCTAGTTTCTAATATTATTGATTTAAGTTTGGCTTGAAATGATTTCTCATGTTTTAGAATGGATTTGAATCATAATTCGAATTGGTGCTATTTAAGTTTGAGGACTTTCTTTTGAGCAATCGGTATTGACTATGATTTGGTTTTGATTGAGGTTTCTTTTACTTAGTATTGAGTCTATTTTCTTGTATCTTGAACTTATCTGAGGTGATTTCTTTGGACTTTGATTTATCAATGTTTGTTTCTGCCCGAGATTTATGTTAGAAATTTAAATCACCACTTTGAAATGATTTTGTTGAGCTTTATTTCATATGCATAGTTGCTGCCCGACATTAGTTTCTATGATTATAACTTACTTCGTAATTAGTTTTTACGTTTCAAATTTGAATTGAATCATAGTTTGAGTTTCTTTAGTTAATGGATTCATTTATGAATTGAAATGTTTGAATAACCAATTGCATAGTTCTTTATACCTTGTTCATGTGCATCTTTCATACAAGTTTTACTTCGATTTTATACCTTATTTACTAACACATGTTCTATTTTTTGCAATTCTATCTCATTTATTTTTATCACACTTATGCTACTTACTAGTTTGCTATTTGTGAAGACATTCAAGAATAGTCCAATCATACATTTTTTCTTAGCATATATAAACCTTTTCTCCAATTATATTCTTATTATAGTTATTTTACTATTTAGATTTAATATTTAGTAATGTATTTTTAATTTTTGTAAACATAAAATACTTAATATTTTTGTTGTTATATTTGGAAATATAAATATATAATTATGTACATATTATTTTTGATCTTATGCTTTACTCATTTCATTCGTAAATAAATTCAAATTATATTATGGTGATCCTCATCATGTTGCAATTTCGAACTCTGAATTCGATTCGACTTTCGAATGTGTATGAACACAAATATATTATTTGACTTCTTAGAGTTGATTCCTACATGAATCTATTCTAAATTTAATTAATCTAATAAAATGCAATGTTCAATAATCGATACTTGAGCTCTATAAGCTTCTCCGCATTGATTTTTGTTTGTATCCTGTTGTGATGTAATTAATTTATCGTTTTCTCTTTAATTTATTTTCATCCCCATTCGAAAAAATTGTATCCCGCTCCCTGGTTTCGTTGTAAATAATTTATCACTTTCTATTTTTATTTTATTCTTAATCCCCATTTGTAATTGATGTATCCCTCTCCCCAAAAACTTGTAATAATTATTTAGCTCGCATTTATTTTATTATTTAATTTAATTATCACTTACACAAACCAAAAAAGTATCATTTTTAAATTAATATTCAATTGTGAATCATTTTAAACCCTTAAGTCGACAAAGCTTAGAAGCGTCGTGATGACCACACGTGCACACATGTACGCTTGATCCTAGGCCTTTCTACAGTGAGCCTATTCGATTAATTGTTCCAATTAGTCGTCTTAGTAGACTAGATCACTTTGCTAGTACACTTGTAATTTAATCGCTTTATGCTTGTGTTGGCCACCTTGTATGGGCTTTATTGATTTTATTTGCTATATTATTGTTATTCACAATTACTTCGCTTCTCCTCCATCTCTCGCGCCTTGGTCCACATACCAAGTTTTCCCATTTCCATAAGGGTTTCATAGTAGAGAGTGGGCTTGCCTATTCTCTCGAGATCGATCAAGTTTTATGGCTTGATTAAACAAAACCCGATCCAACGTCGAGTGTCTTTTCAAAAATTCTCTTTACACAATAAACTCCAAGTCTTTAAATCGTTGGACGTTAGGTCAATTGTTTAAAAACTTGTGCTAAATGAACTCTGAGTATTTAAATCGTTGGGCGCTATACCAATTGTTTAAAGACTCTTAATAACATGAACTTTGTTTCACTTCACTTTTCACAAGACGTTAGCCCTATTGTTCGATACTTTTCACCCACACTTAAAATCAATTTTAACTCATTCAAATCTTTTGTGCGTTCGAGCACCTTTTTACCTTTAAAACCTTTTCAAGATTAGACATGATTTATTTATAATTGAGATGTTCTTCCTCTATCCCCATGGTTTTTGACTTCTCCACTTGAGTACTAGAGGCGTTCTCAAACTCTCCCTCATGTTGGTGTGTAGTCCTTTATTCTTTATCACACCTTGTGGGCGTTTAGACGAGTATTCTCTTTAAAAATGTTGACTTGTCTCTTCATTTAAAATGTTGACTTTCCCATTGCACGAGGGAGTACGTAGGCACTAAGTCTTACGACGAAAGGCGAGTAAAAAATAATAAAAACATTTCTTCTCTCTCTCTTTCTCCTTTCAACCTTAGAAGATCGTAAATTTTCACATTAACACACTAACACCCTTTGAACTAAATGGGTATCACCGAGTAGGATGGATGTAAGGGGTGCTAATACCTTCCCCTTGCATAACCGACTTCCGAACCTACATCTTTTAGTCTTGTAGACCACCTTATCCAATTTTTGTGGGTTTTATCTATATTTTCCCGTTCTTTTAGAACAAATAAAATTAGCTGACGACTTCATTGTTTCGATATCAAATTATTAATATAATTTTTTTGATAGGTGTTGACAGTACATACCATATATCCCACTGTATCTCAATATATCATCCTATAAAACTCAAGCCAAAAACGTGTATGAGACAACTTCTACTACCAAGTACAAATCTAATCCCCCAACTCTAATAGTTAAAGAAGCCACCGCCGTTAAAGTTTCCTGAAGAAATGACTTCGCCCAACTACGATGCCTTTAACTTCCCTTCACAACTCTTTATCAAACCAAATAGTTATTTTCTCCATATGATCAGCTCGACACATTTTAATGCCAAAAAAGAGTTTAGATATACTCATGCAAGGACGGAGTAGAAGAAGCTCACTTTGAGGATCCTTTAGTTGAGGTAGGAAGATGCATTAAGTCAATAGCTCTGACCGCTCTGTTCATGTACAACACCTTGATAAAACCTTCATCTAGACAAATAGCCCCTCCATAAAAATTTATCCCCAACACCAGCCTCCTAATGTCTGAAGGAAACAACTCCTCATGAAGTTCATTATCATCACACAGAGGACAAAGTATCTTAATTTTATGAATATTCAATACAATACTTAATCCTAAACCGGTCTCCAAGTGATGTTAAGGGCTTTAGCCATCTCCCCTAAATATCCTACGATGGTCCCATAATCAAGATACCATGTGTCATACCCCAATTTTTGACCTAAGATACCATCTCATATCATCTGCTTATGCATCATTGCATCACTGACAAATTGCAAAACAAGATAGCTTGTGTGTTTGCTTCTTGAGCCAAATTAGGGTTTTGAATCAAAATCATTCATCAGTGCAAGATGTGATCAATTAGGGTTTGAATCTTCTTTCATCTCAATTGATCTATCTTCATCAATCATCAACATTTAATCCTCAAATTCCCATCATTTCCTCAAAATGAACCATGAATCGACCAAATTAGGGTTTTGATCTAGGATGGTACATCATTGACTTTTGGCTCAATGCATGACCTAATTGCTTGGAACATGATCTTAAAATCAACAATTAAATATATTGACCTAATTTCTTGTTTTAAAACATCTCTAATGTCATGGTTGATTGATAGTGAAAATTTGAATTATCTGACAAAAAGTCAACTGTCCAGATCAGTCAAACTTTGACTTTTTTGTCAACTTTGAAATTCAAAATTTCCAATCATCAAAGAATTTAAAATTATTCAACTTGGGCATCAAGAATAAAAAATGTGGAAAAAAGTCAACAAAAAGTCAAAACTTGAATTTTCTACACTTAGAAAAAATTTCAAGTGTTTTAACAACTTTTTTCACCATTTTCATGGCAACTTTTTCACCAAGATCCAATTTTATTCAAGAAAAACTTTCAACAAGAAAGTTGTAGATCTTGTTTCAATATTTCCAAAATATCCAATAATATGAAAAAATATTTTGTGGAGCTAGGGTTTTGGAATTTTACATTATAGGCCAAAAACTTGCATTTTAGGTAATTTTTGTCAAATTTTTCAAGCAACTTTGTCAAGATCTTGCATTGTCATCACCAAGGGATAAGTTTCATCCAAAAATATCTCAAGATCATCAGTGAAGGAAGGATGAGAACACTTGAGTAATTTACCCATGGTTTAACATTTTAATCATGTGCATTTATGGCAAAGATTTCTTTCTTATCTCTTAAGGCCAAGTTGTAAAAATCTCAATCCTTGATCGCCTTGTTCTCCAAACTTACTGGCTTATAAATATAGGTCATTCCTTCATTTGAAATCACACCAAAACAACTACAAACTTGTTTTCTCACTTCTTTCTTAAATGGCAAATTCTAAGTTTTCAAAGAGGTTAGAATTCCAACATCCAATTCTTGCAAGTTCTAACCAAAGGTGTCATTCAAACCTCTTCTAAACATCATTTAGAAGTTGTTCATCACTTCAATCCATCACAAAATCATCTAAAAGTAAGTTTCCTCAAGAAAACTCCATTTGTGCAAATTTTGAGCCTTAACAAGTCAATTCTTAATCCACTCGTGCGTTTTCAGTTCTAATCATTCACAAAGCTTCTATAACTCATATAAAACTCATCCAAGTCATAAAATCATAACTGATATCGTTTCTGTCGCACCCCAAAATTTACCCTCCTAACTTCAATTTACCTGACTCAGGTTTCACATTCACCTGCATATGCATCCGCATCATTCGTCATATTTAAGTTGACCAAAAGTCAATTTAAATCGACATTTGCATCGTTTTGTAGTTGTAAAATGCCCGTTATTTTACTTCATGCATTTTCATCTTCCTACATGTTTCTTGCATCATGTTAAGTTGATTATGTGTCGATAATATTGATATTTCGGTTTTATAAACAGACCGTAAAAAGCGATTCGACACTGTGCGAAAAATTAGCGCAAAAATATTTCAAGTTTTTGTCTTTAACTCATTGTTTTATGAATCTACGTGTCGCGTAGATCACAAAAATATGTTCTCTCTAATTTTCCGATATATTTTGGAGTCTCGTTTTTAACTGTAAGTGTTTTACAATTGGGTAGTCTTTATTATCATTTTATTTCGATTTTAATTATTTTAATTATTTTTTAATCTTTGAGACCCGTAGTTTATTTTAATGTGCTCATTTATTTTTTTCAAATAATTTATTGTCTAAACTTTTATCGTTTTTGACAATTTTAGATGTACAATATTTATTTCAGAAAATTCAAACAAAAACACTTTTGAATTTGTTATTTTTTATCCATTTCATTTTTGGGCCCATTTACTCATTAGGGGTAGTTTTGGTATTATCAAAATTATCTAAACCTAATTTATCTTATATATATTGAGTGTTCATATTGTTGAAGGGAGAGAGGAAAGGAAAATAGAAAAGCTGCGCAGACAAAAAAATTATATTTCTTCATTTCATCTTCTTACCTTCTACCATCCCCCTTAAAACTCCCTTCTTCATTCCTAACAGTACTCCTTCCTCTCACTAACAGTACTCCTCCCTCTCACTCTCATGTCACAAATCTCACCCCCACTCCGAAATAATACTCCCTCGCTACCATCCACACATAACACTCCTTCATCATACCAACTCTCTCCTTCATACAAACAAGTACTCTCTCCATCTCAAACACAATTTTCCTTTCATGGCCTCCCTCTATACATAGTACCCATCGACCCTTTCCAGTTTTTGTTTTCACCTCTTGATACAGTTTAGTTTTATTATTATTATTATTTATTTATTCATTTATTTTATTTATTTATTTTCTATAAATACTTTCATGAATTTTTACTGAAAATATGTTTTACTAAAGAATAATACAAAAAATAGAATACATAGATTAGATGTTATTTTCTTTTTAGTAGTTTCTTTAGATTTAATATTTATTTATTTATTTTATTTATTTGCTATAAATACTTCCATGATTATTTTACTAAAATATGTTTTACTAAAGAATAGCAAAAAAAATAGAATATATAGTTTAGATGTTAAGTAGTTTCTTTAGATTTAATATTTATTTATTTATTTATTTTATTTGCTATAAATACTTCCTTGAATCTTTACTAAAATATCTTTTACTAAATAATAGTACAAACAGATAGAATATAAATTTAGATGTTAATTTCTTTTTAGTAGTTTCTTTAGATTTAATTTTACATGATTTAATTGTTAGATTATGGATTATCTCACTTGTATATTTATATTAGACTTGTAATTTCATCATCCCCATTTGTAAATTTGTATTCCTCTCCCCACAAAAACTTGTAATAATTATTTAGCCCGCATTTACTTTATTATTTAATCATCACTTACACAAAACCAAAAAATCATTTTTTAAACTAATAATTGTGAATCATTTTAAACCCTTGAGTTGACAAAGCTTCGAAGCGTCACAACGGCCACACATTTGTGCACACACCACGCTTACTCTTGGGCTTACAATGAAACTTTGATTGATTAGTTAAACGTTATTTAATTATCTAATTAGGTTATTTAAAATTAATTAGTCTACCTAATTAATTTTTATTAAACTAATTACTTGATTAAGTTTCGTTTAAATTAGTCGATTAAATTTATTTCGCGCATGCACCTACACAATATAAATCGTTTATTTATTTGTGTCAGCCACCTTGTATGGGCTTTTAATTTATTTACTCGCTTTATTTAATGCTTCTATGCAATTAATCGCTCATTTCCATTATCACACCTTAGGACCATATATTCAATTAACCATAACTCGCATCTCAAAAACACTTTCGCAATTAAAGTTTCAAACCTCGATCCAACGTCGAGTGCATTTTCAAAATCTTTTTCATAATAAAGTACAAGTTTTTTTAGTCGTTAGACGATAGCCTAGTTGCTAAAAAACTTGTCCCCCAAACAAACTTTAGTCTTTAAGTCGTTGGACGCTAGACCCGTGGCTTAAAGACTCCTAAATAACGTGAACTCGTTTCACTTCACTTTTTCTCAAGAAAACTTTTTGGGTGATAGACGACTTGTGCGAACTTTCGTTCCTCGGGTTTCTTGTATTTGAATCGTGAGACGCTAGCCTCGTTGTTCGGTACTTTTTCATCCATATAAAAAACAATTCAACTCATTCGAATTCTTTTATCGCTCATAAGCGATCATAAAAAACTCTTTTCGGATAAAGAGAGTGTAATAGTCGTTTCAAATACGAACGAGGACTTAAGCTTTTCAAACAAACTAAACAAGTCCTAGTTCAAAGTATTCGAAATGTCTAAATGCACGATTTTTCTTATAAAATCAATACAACAAACTTAAAACCTTTTTAAGAGGAACTACAGAGTTTTGACTTTCCCATTGCACAAGGAATATGTAGGCACGGTTACGAAGTGCCAAACTCAAAATAAATAACAAACAATTTCTTTCCCTTTTGGTATTCATAACTTAGCAATAAACACACACACACAAACGCGTAGAATTAAATGCGTCCCATCGAGTACGATGGATGTAAGGGGTGCTAATACCTTCCCCTTACATAACCGACTCCCGATCCCACTTTTTGGTCACGTAGACCGCCTTATCCGCTCGTTTGGGGTTTTATCTATATTTTCCCGTTCTTTTTAGAACGAATAAAATTAGGTGGCGATTTCACTAGTTTTCGAGAATTAAAAGATTTTTGAAAATCGAGTTGCTTCAGTTGGGGACTTCACTGGGGACTTTTTTTTAAAAGCGAGTTAACCCTAATTTAATTCTTCGCTTGTGTGTTTACTATTCATTGCCTATTATTTCTTTATACTATCCTGTGATGTATTTTGATTTTGGGGCATTTATTGGTTATGATTCATAGATAAGCCCAATACCCAGGCTTCTAGGAAACATAAGTTTAGAGTGGTTGAGTAGCTTAGGTCCATTGGACATCCGTGTTCCTTGGATCGACGTGAAGACCACAACTTAGAGTTGGTCTTTTAAGGGAGTTATTGCACCGCATAATAGTGCGGGATGATAATTCTTGGATAAAGGGCCTATAACTCTAAGTATTAGGATGTCCAAAACAAAACCGACCTCAAAGGATTTTGAGTATCCTTTAAGAGCTTCTTGGAGTATACTTTTGGAAGTATTATCCCCACATAGTCCGATCGCGTGATGGTAATATTTGTAAAAAAGGGATCTGAGACTCCGAGAAGCATTTAGCATAAAAACACTAGAACCAACCTTGTTTGGGGAATTGTTGGGTAGACGTCAAAACCATGTCCGACCGTCCTTTTAAACCCTTGTACGTCTAACTTTACATGTGATTTTGCGCATGACATCAATATGTATCGCATCACATTACATTCTTACATGCATTGCCATTGCATTGCATTCACAAAAAAAAAATAATATCATTTGCATTCAAAAATAGAAATAAAATTATGCATTTGCATTCATCAATATGCATGCATTTTCTCCTCCACTACAAAAAGCTCATGTCACCTTTTGTTCTGGCCGTTAACGATTTCCTGCACTCATGGCAAGTATGATAGACCAATTGGAACATAATCAAGTTGTGATAAGAGAAGACCTAGAAGGTGTGAAAGACAAGGTGGATCAAATGTTGGAAGCCATGATGACTTCTTCGGAGGACAATGCCCAAGATACTACTACGGACTCCACGTCGATTTCTTGTTATGTATAATCCAATGTACGATTCTCCTCGCATGTGGATGATCCTATTCAACCTCAATTGGTGCTCAATGTTCAATCTAACGCAATCCCTACGGTCCAAAGGCAATCAACTGCCCAAGAAGGTTGTATCCACATCCTCACCACTAAGAAGCCTAGGTTTGCCAACTACGTGCAAAATCCTCAAGGAATGAATTCAATGGTCAACACCAGAGCTCCTCGAGATACTGAAGCCAGACGAATGTGTCTTGATCTGAAGGAACAATTGAGGGTTTTGAATGGAAACGATACTATTGGTCTAGATGCTGCTGACCTTTGCTTAGTGTCAGACGTCGTGATTCCACCAAAGTTTAAAATGCCAAACTTCGAGAAGTACAAAGGTGTTAGTTGTCCAGAGACTCATTTGAGGATGTTTGTTCGCAAGATGTCTGCATATGCTCATGATGAAAAGTTTCTCATCCATTGTTTTCAAGACAGTCTTAGTGGGGCATCTCTGGATTGGTACACGAATTAGAGAAAAGGATATTCACAATTGGAAAGACTTATCTTCCTCATTCCTGAAACAATACGAGTTCAACCTTTCCATGGCTCCAACTCGTATCCAATTACAGAATCTTTCTCTGAATATTAACGAGTCGTTCAAGGGGTATGCTCAAAGATGGAGAGTTGGCTGCCAGTTAAACCACCAATGCTTGATAGGGAGTTGGTTGACTTGTTTTTGAATACCTTACCTAATTCATACTTCGAAAGAATGATAGGTTGCACATCTTCAAGTTTCTCTAACTTAGTGATGGTGGGAGAACGCATTGAAGGCGGTCTCAAAAGTGGAAAACTCCAAGATGCCTCGAGTAGCCAAGCTGATGAGGGAGAATTCTTCAGAGGTTCTCAAATGGAAGAGGAGGATTATGAAACCAATGCAATTTGGGAAGCTCATGAGCTCCACCTCCTATACCTTATGGTCAACCTCCGTCTAGTTGCAAGATCGACGATGCTTCTCGGTCCATGCAAAACCATGGGGCACCTCATGCAAAGAAACAAGTTCAAGGTCGGGATATCAAAGTCAACGTCGAATCCACGCAAACCTCAAGTAATTTGGAAAGAAGGAATGCTCCTCTTGATCCCATTCCGTGACCTACGATCAACTTCGCCATATCGATTCAAAGCTCGTTGGTGGTTCCCAAGTTCATTAAGCCACCAAAGTTATTCCCGCCACGATATGATCATAATGCGATGTGGGTACCATCTTTGATGCGGTAGGACACTAACGAGAGGATTGCAATCCTTACAAAGCCAAGGTTCAACAATTGATTGACGAAGTATTTGACTCTTGAGGTGGGAATCATTTGTGAATGGCAACCCGTACTCAAGTGAGCACCAAGACCACGAAATTGGTCGAATCAACAAGTCAAGGCAGCTCAAGTCTCCTCAACAACGATGTCTTTTATTTCTTTCTTGCATTTTCATATGTATCTTGTTTAATTGTTTAAACTTTTGTTTGCATGTAGAAACATGTTTGTTTATTAATCTTAATACAACGAGTATGTTTGTCTTGAAGTAATCCATTCGTTGTCACTCAATCCATTCGTTATCACTCTTTAAATGATTTGCGAGCATTTTGATACCAACGTTACCAATCATTTTGCCTAGGCAAAGATTGGAGGGAGGATGACGATAATTGAAAACGCCAGGTCTCTAGTCGTATGCTTTCGAGTAAAAACCTTGTTGATGATGTCTGGGCCTTGTTTCAAATCCCTAAACACGGAGTTATAAGGGAGATAGACCTCGTTAACCCCTTTGAGCCTTGAGTAGGAGTTTCTTTTCTTCTATTTAGAAAACCCTCATTTTATAACCTGTGGGTAGTGTTCGATTAATCGATCGGCGTTCGAACTCATCAAGAGAGTGTGCATCAAAAGATACAACAATGGTTATCCTTCAAAAGGTTGAGGAAGGTCAGAACCACAATAGTCAACCTTCATCTATCAACCTGTGCATTAGAAGAGAATGATACCCCATTGGTTATCTCTCGCACATCAGAAGGTCAACAGATGACGACACTACAACGGTTACCCTTCATCGACCTAAGGACTCGGACAGTCACAAATGCTTCCAACAATCGAAGACAGTGCATAAATCCACGACTTGTTCAAAAAAAAATGAATAGAAAAAGACAAAAAGCCCGCTAAGACGAAGCTTAGTAATAAGTCGCTTAGGTAAAAGTCAGGCAAGATTTGGGAAAGCAAAAATCCCGAAATGCATTTTCCAAGAAATTCTCAACAAAGAACAAGTTGTGTGGTCAAGTACCAAAAGACAAAATGTGAGTGACTGTTGTGTCCAAGAAACCTCGTATTGGTTCCTCAACCATCATAAACTCCTCTCGAGAGATGGGTGCTCGTATCAAGATAGTTGAACTTAGGACTGAAGGACATCATGGAGAATGGGCGGGCATCAAATATCTTGAACCTAAAAATCCTTTTTCTAAAAAACCCGTGAACCAAGCCACGTTACAACCCTCAAAAGTCCTAATTGAAGCATGGGTTAACTCAAAAAGCATACGACAAAGAGATCGCGTTTACCTGACTCCTACAGTGTGTGTTAAGTATCTGTGTTGGTATCATATGCTCGTCTTATCTTTCAAAAAAAAAGTTTTCAGTGTTGCACTCTAAAAGTGTTTCACTCACAAAAAAGAAAATAAAAAAATCATCATAATGTTTTTCATACAAAGCTTCAAGACGCATAAATGTTGCATTATAATTGTCATAATAAACATTCTTCTACATGTAAAACAATTATTTGACATTAAAGAAGTTCTCATAATGAACATCGGAAGAGTTTAACTTTGTCCAAGAGAAGCTTGATTATTCATTGAGTTAGCGATTATTTGTATCAAGGGCGGATGTTTAAGGACTTTGTTGTGCGTCACAAGTTGTTTTCTCAAGATTATTAACTTGGGGCAATCGAATTGAAATTGACTTCTCAATTTACGCTAATTTGGGGCGGTCCTTAAAAAGCAATCAACAAGTGATTTGGACTTTCTCAAAGAGCAGTTAGTTTGGGGCATGTCGTTCCAAGATTACATCAATCGAGAGCCACCTCAGCGTTGGAGTCTTTCCATGGAGCATTTTGGTTCATGCTTATTTCTATAGCATAGTGAAGTCAAATCTTCACGATTCAGTCAATCTGGGGCAGTCACATCGAGATACGGTAATATCTCTCAAAGGATTTGTCAATCAGGGGCATCTTGCATTGGAATTTAAGATTCTGGGGCAAGATCTCAAATATCGGATTACTGTAAGCTGTTCTGGCATCCTCCCAAAGCAAATCTCAGATAACCAACAGATTGGGGCTATGATTGCTATATACGGACAATTTCGTTCTGTATCTTCAAGCTGCTCGGAAATTCTCCTCTCAAGTGTCAACAACTGTTGCGTTCAATTTGAGTGGCAGGGAATCATGCTAACAACTTCCTTTGGATGGGAAATTTGTTTCAAGAATCTTTCTTGGTCTTAACCAGTCAAACAGTAAAAGCATCTTCATGCATTGTCAATTATGCATCTCATCCTGTGCCATTTAAAATCTGACTTTGTTTGGTACGTCGGACCAGTTTCCGTCTGGTTGGTAAAAATCATTCCACCAGTTTCCGTCTGGTTGATTAAAATTATTTCACCAGTTTCCGTCTGGTTGATTAGAATATTTTCACCAGTTTCCGTCTGGTTGATTAGAATATTTTCACCAGTTTCCGTCCGGTGATTAAAATTATTTCACCGATTTAAATCGGTTGATTAGGATGTTTTCACCGGTTCCGGTTGATTAGAATATTTCCACCAGTTTCCGTCCGGTGGTTAAAATCATTTCACCAGTTTCCGTCTGGTGGTTAGAATATTTTCACCAGTTTCCGTCTGGTGGTTTAACTTAAAATCAGTTCTCGTCTGACGATTTTTCCTTCAAGGTCAAATTTTATTTGGCACACATCTAATGATACATGCATGCATTCATAAATCATTACATAAGTTATCGTCATGCATTAGTCATGTCGCTTTACTCAGACATATCATGTACAATATATTCATGCATAAACCCCAGTCAGGACTCGGGATCTTTCGAGAATGAAGTCAAGTGCGAGCAGAAGACTATTTCTCAATTGGAAACTTAGTTCTTCTCCCCAGTGTCAGGAGAATGCTTGGGTGAAAGACAATCGACAATAATGTCAATTCTCCAATGAAGTCTCTTCCCCAGAGAATCGATTGATCATCCCCAGTGAACTCTTATGACAACAAGATCGTTCAATTGGATTCCCCAGTGATATCTTCCTTCTCTCAACAGTCAGGAAATCATGCATCATTTGCATTAGAAAAAATCATATCATGCATATCATACCCATGCATTAGCTTCGGCTATTTGTTTTGCAGGTTTATCAACTGAAACCGTAGATATCCTCGTAAGGATCAAAATGGAAGGATTAGTTCTCATACGACAAAATTATCCTCTTCTCTACAAGCACAAGTTATATACTTGTATGGATCTTAACAACTGATTTGATGTCTCCAGTCGAGATTTCTTCCCCAGAAACAGTTGTCTCTTTCAGATGGACTCTAATGTCAGCAAAATTATCAACCGGGAATCCCCAGTGAATTTTCCACATTGGTGTTCTTACGAAGTTTCCCCAGCGAAGCTTATTTCTCTCCCCAAGTGAATCTCCTTCAGAAAGGATTACTACAATATCATTCTTGGTATTTTTAAAGATTTCTTTCAGACAAGAATCTTCACAACAATTTCTACTGGCAGCGAATTCCGCATTTTGTTCTTTGAGTTGTTCTCAGAAAATTACAGTGAACTGCTGGTGTGTTTATTTCCCCAGTAAGTCATCAACTACTCAACAATAAATGTCCACCCGGCGGGATGTTTATTCTATCTCAGGATATTTCTCCAACTCAGAAGTTGATCCACACATCCACTTGCTACAACGCATTTGTCTATACAATGCCAGCAATTTAAAGCTCATTACCCTAGGAGTTTTTCAGTCACAGGCGCTGAATCTAATTCTTCTATCAACGGTAAAGTTATCTGCATACAAATTGAAGATCTTGTCAACTCAGAAGTTGTTCAACATGTCCGTACATGTTCAGTAAGATCTCTCATCAGCAGAAATGTCGGAAACAAGATTTACCGACTTCATAAACATCTATATCACGCCGGTGCGCTGGATATTGTTTTGTTTATCCCCAGAGAATTGTACTCTCGGGTGCGCTACTGATTTCGTTCTGCGGGTAACTCAGAGGTTACACGGTCAAAGACATTCAGCATGCCATGGCTCCTCGCACTTTCGTGCACCAACAATTCCGATATTGTTCTAGCCATATATCTTTGTTAAGGTCTCCAGGTATTCCTTAATTATCAGGGAACTCTTTGTTAAGTTCTCAATCAACAATCAGGGAACTCTTTGTTAAGTTCTCAACCGTGTCATCAGGGAACTCTTTGTTAAGTTCTCAACCGTGTCTTCAGGGAACTCTTTGTTAAGTTCTCAATCATGTCAATTTTTCAAATTTTGTTTAAGGTCTCCAGGTATTCCTTAGTTATCAGAGAACTCTTTGTTAAGTTCTCAATCATGTCATTTTTCAAATTTTGTTTAAGGTCTCCAGGTATTCCTTAGTTATCAGGGAACTCTTTGTTAAGTTCTCAATCATGTCAATTTTTCAAATTTTGTTTAAGGTCTCCAGGTATTCCTTAATTATCAGGGAACTCTTTGTTAAGTTTCCAATCATGTCATTTTTTCAATATATTGTTTTTCTTTTCGCTTGAGAAGTTCGTTTCTCTTCTCATAGCATTTTCATTAAAATTGTTGTCAAAGTCATTTCGGTTACACGGTTATCCCCAGTGTTGTTAAAATCTCCTAGTATTTGTGTTAAAGCATTCCGTTGATGCTTGGCAAGTTTTCTCTTCAAGCGTGTTTCTTGGCTCCGTAGTCAAGATATGTTATCCACTTTCTTTTGTGGCATTGGTTTCCCGCGTAGGGCAAATTTTCGGGATTCTCTAGTATTCAATCCTCTTCCACCTTGAACATTCAAAAGCTGTCAATCTTTCTCACTTACTAGGTTTAAGATGATTGAATAGGGGCAACTGTCGCACCCCAAAATTTACCCTCCTAACTTCAATTTACCTGACTCAGGTTTCACATTCACCTGCATATGCATCCGCATCATTCGTCATATTTAAGTTGACCAAAAGTCAATTTAAATCGACATTTGCATCGTTTTGTAGTTGTAAAATGCCCGTTATTTTACTTCATGCATTTTCATCTTCCTACATGTTTCTTGCATCATGTTAAGTTGATTATGTGTCGATAATATTGATATTTCGGTTTTATAAACAGACCGTAAAAAGCGATTCGACACTGTGCGAAAAATTAGCGGAAAAATATTTCAAGTTTTTGTCTTTAACTCATTGTTTTATGAATCTACGTGTCGCGTAGATCACAAAAATATGTTCTCTCTAATTTTCCGATATATTTTGGAGTCTCGTTTTTAACTGTAAGTGTTTTACAATTGGGTAGTCTTTATTATCATTTTATTTCGATTTTAATTATTTTAATTATTTTTTAATCTTTGAGACCCGTAGTTTATTTTAATGTGCTCATTTATTTTTTTCAAATAATTTATTGTCTAAACTTTTATCGTTTTTGACAATTTTAGATGTACAATATTTATTTCAGAAAATTCAAACAAAAACACTTTTGAATTTGTTATTTTTTATCCATTTCATTTTTGGGCCCATTTACTCATTAGGGGTAGTTTTGGTATTATCAAAATTATCTAAACCTAATTTATCTTATATATATTGAGTGTTCATGTTGTTGAAGGGAGAGAGGAAAGGAAAATAGAAAAGCAGCGCAAACAAAAAAATTATATTTCATTTCATTTCACCTTCTACCATCCCCTTAAAACTCCTTCTTCATTCCTAACAATCCTCCCTCTCACTAATCTCCTCCCTCTCACTCTCATGTCACAAATCTCACCCCACTCGAAATAATACTCCCTCGCTACCATCCACACATAACACTCCTTCATCATACCAACTCTCTCCTTCATACAAACAAGTACTCTCTCCATCTCAAACACAATTTTCCTTTCATGGCCTCCCTCTATACATAGTACCCATCGACCCTTTCCAGTTTTTGTTTTCACCTCTTGATACAGTTTAGTTTTATTATTATTATTTATTTTATTTATTTATTTTCTATAAATACTTTCATGAATTTTTACTGAAAATATGTTTTACTAAAGAATAATACAAAAAATAGAATACATAGATTAGATGTTATTTTCTTTTTAGTAGTTTCTTTAGATTTAATATTTATTTATTTATTTTATTTATTTGCTATAAATACTTCCATGATTATTTTACTAAAATATGTTTTACTAAAGAATAGCAAAAAAAATAGAATATATAGTTTAGATGTTAAGTAGTTTCTTTAGATTTAATATTTATTTATTTATTTATTTTATTTGCTATAAATACTTCCTTGAATCTTTACTAAAATATTTTTTACTAAATAATAGTACAAACAGATAGAATATAAATTTAGATGTTAATTTCTTTTTAGTAGTTTCTTTAGATTTAATTTTACATGATTTAATTGTTAGATTATGGATTATCTCACTTGTATATTTATATTAGACTTGTAATTTCATCATTCCCATTTGTAAATTTGTATTCCTCTCCTACAAAACTTGTAATAATTATTTAGCCCGCATTTACTTTATTATTTAATCATCACTTACACAAAACCAAAAATCATTTTTAAACTAATAATTGTGAATCATTTTAAACCCTTGAGTTGACAAAGCTTGAGCGTCACGGCACATTTGTGCACACGCTTACTCTTGGGCTTACAATGAAACTTTGATTGATTAGTTAAACGTTATTTAATTATCTAATTAGGTTATTTAAAATTAATTAGTCTACCTAATTAATTTTTATTAAACTAATTACTTGATTAAGTTTCGTTTAAATTAGTCGATTAAATTTATTTCGCGCATGCACCTACACAATATAAATCGTTTATTTATTTGTGTCAGCCACCTTGTATGGGCTTTTAATTTATTTACTCGATTTATTTAATGCTTGTATGCAATTAATCGCTCATTTCCATTATCACACCTTAGGACCATATATTCAATTAACCATAACTCGCATCTCAAAAACACTTTCGCAATTAAAGTTTCAAACCTCGATCCAACGTCGAGTGCATTTTCAAAATCTTTTTCATAATAAAGTACAAGTTTTTTTAGTCGTTAGACGATAGCCTAGTTGCTAAAAAACTTGTCCCCCAAACAAACTTTAGTCTTTAAGTCGTTGGACGCTAGACCCGTGGCTTAAAGACTCCTAAATAACGTGAACTCATTTCACTTCACTTTTTCTCAAGAAAACTTTTTGGGTGATAGACGACTTGTGCGAACTTTCGTTCCTCGGGTTTCTTGTATTTGAATCGTGAGACGCTAGCCTCGTTGTTCGGTACTTTTTCATCCATATAAAAAACAATTCAACTCATTCGAATTCTTTTATCGCTCATAAGCGATCATAAAAAACTCTTTTCGGATAAAGAGAGTGTAATAGTCGTTTCAAATACGAACGAGGACTTAAGCTTTTCAAACAAACTAAACAAGTCCTAGTTCAAAGTATTCGAAATGTCTAAATGCACGATTTTTCTTATAAAATCAATACAACAAACTTAAAACCTTTTTAAGAGGAACTACAGAGTTTTGACTTTCCCATTGCACAAGGGAATATGTAGGCACACGGTTCTGAAACCGTGCCAAACTCAAAATAAATAACAAACAATTTCTTTCCCTTTTGGTATTCATAACTTAGCAATAAACACACACACAAACGCGTAGAATTAAATGCGTCCCATCGAGTACGATGGATGTAAAGGCTAATACCTTCCCACATAACCTCCGATCCCACTTTTGGTCACGTAGACCGCCTTATCCGCTCGTTTGGGGTTTTATCTATATTTTCCCGTTCTTTTTAGAACGAATAAAATTAGGTGGCGATTTCACTAGTTTTCGAGAATTAAAAGATTTTTGAAAATCGAGTTGCTTCAGTTTCATTCATACATCCTCACTCAAAAACTAGAATCCTGCAGATTGAGGTGGGTAGAAGGATTCATAAAGCTTCAAAGCAAGCTAGGAGTTGGAACACACTCAGGAAGGTTCAAGGAAGCTAGTAGGATCATCACTTTGCATCTGGAAGCGCTCATACGAATTCTGCAAATTTGCTTCAAGAGGTAAGTTTTTCAAAATATAATATCCTCATACAAGTATCTTTAGCATCATTTTATTGGTTAGAAATATAGATATCATATTGGTAAAGCTATCTGAATCCTCAATTTTACTTAAAATCAATTGTGTTCATAGATTAGTTGAATTTCTCAATTAGGGTTTAATTGGTACTTTATGGAAATTCGTTTTGATCTATGAGTGTTAGCTTTAATAAGCTACATGGTTGAAATCGTGATGAAATTCTGAGCAAAATAGCATTTTACATTTCTCAAATTGATGACGAATCAAATAAATTCGAATTGGCCATGGAAGCTTGTCACGATGAAGAAGACGATGCAGATGGCGCCACCTGTGTTTTTTTTCAAATTCGCGTTTTAAATATATATGTTTTAAGTTGTTTTAATCAACGAATGTGTAGCCACCCCAGTGGTAGAACGGGCGCTCTTAGTCCATTCATGCCCAGTCCGGGTTGAATACCTCGCCTAGACCTTTTCATATTTTTCAAACTGTTTTTCAAAGCATTTTCACAACTTGTTTCAAAATATAATCAATGAGCATATACATAACAAGCCACGCATGTGGTCCAGTGGTTATTTTTTTCACATTTCAAGCCCAAGTCCTGAGTTCAACACTCACCAAGGCCAAAACATTTTTTAACACTAGTTTCGTAAGTTTTTCAATAAACTCCAACATTTTCAAAAATCAATCAAAACTTCTCATTTTGAGATGATTTTTTGCACACTTGTCATTTAGTATATCTATTTTATGATTATGTCAAAAAATCCCAAAAAATATTTTCTTTTGATATATTTTTATTAGGTTAAAAGTAGGACTTTTTAAGTGTTTTAAAATGCTTTTAAAAAAAAAATTCTTCTTGATTTTCTTTAACCCAGTCTTATTTCAAAACACTCATGTGAATAAAATTTAACCTTCAAGTCTTTTAAAAATATTTTATTGACTTACACACTTCCTACACCATGATCGATTCGATTTATTCCTTAAAAATACAAATCGAACTAGGTTTCTTTCTCGTAAATTTTTCGAACTCAAAATCAAATTGATCATGGGCCTCCATTAAGGTGTAAGTCCCAACCCCCTTTGTACATATTCAAGTATAACTAGCTTTTTCGGCTTGTTTTATCTACTTTTCTATAACATTTCTTTCACCAATTCCACTAGTATTAAGAGGAACATTATTCTCGGTGAAACTGCTCTTATTCCAATGAGTCTCCCTTAAGGTGCAAGTCCCACTCCCTTGTATATATCCAAGTATCACTAGCTTATTTTCTTGTTTTATACACTTGTTTATATATTTCCTTCATAAACTCCTATGAATGCATACACACACACACTCACTTTGTCATATATACTTGTTCATATACTTGTTCATGTTTATTTGTGTCATTACAACTAGTATAACAAATAGGTTCCCCATAGACTCCTATTGGGCTTTGTACAAAAGAACTTCTGTTGAGTTGGTCTCTCTTGGGCCTCATACAAGAAAGAGATCTGGACATCTCAAACAAACTCCTATTGGGCTTCGTACAAAGAATCTCCTTAGCTAGGATAGAACCCAAAGTCAGCCATACCATAAACCTTTCTCTTGGGCTTCATACAAAGACCCTCGATGTCCCTCAAATAGCCTCATCTTGGGCTCACAATACAAGGACCCTCGATGTCCCTCGGATAGTTTCCTCTTGAGCTTACAATACAAGGACCTACGGGCTTCTTAAAAGCATCCCCTAAATAAAACAAAACTCAGAGATGAGACATGAATCATCTCTACGGAAGAAGTATCTCATCTATAGCATCACATTCAAATCAAAAAGCGCGGTGGCGACTTCATTGTTATTTTTACGAGTTGAGTCAATCAATGGCTTAGTCTCGGAGATTTTTGCCAATACAAGTAGAATACGAAATTAACATCGTTCATAAAAACACATAACAAACCAATATTTTTGAGCCAAACTATGTCGCTCTGATTCTTTCGGGATATGTAGGCACGAGGTTTCACGATCGAGGCAAACACTCTAATTAAAAACCTTCTTTTTATTTATTAACAACTTATTCATGCATTCCCTTAGCTTGTATGCATTAGACATAAATAGACTCTTTGATTTGAACAACAAGAGTGAATCATATGGAGTACCACAAACGTGAGGGGTGCTAATACCTTCTCCTTACGTAATCAATTTATGTCGCATTTCTTGACTGCAATATCTTATTCTTGCTTACTTCAAATTTCGTTGATGTTTTCCTTTACCTCATTTGGGATAAATAACATTTAATGGCAAATTCACTCTTTGTTTATTTTACTAGTTGCTTGACAAGTTTTGAAGTTTCCTTTACTTAAAATTTATCTTTAGAGTATTTCTTTGTGTTATATTTGTGTATCATTCTAGCGCCTTCACTCATATCTTAATGCATAGAGTTTGGTTTGTTAGTCAAGTTGTAAAACTTTGTTCCAATATACCAATTCTATAAGCTTTAGAACAAAGTATTTGTGTGGTGGGATTGTTTCATCCTTTCGGTCATATTATAACTGTCCAAACACTTGGGATTAGTGTTTAAGGTAAAGTGAGAGGTTCTCATATTTAGGGGAGTGTAGAACAAAGTTTCACGGGTTGTATTAAGAAAATGGCCTTGAATTGAGAGAATTCAAAATAAGTCAATTTGTCCTTCTGACTGTTGGGAGTGAAGTAGTCTGATAAGGAGTCCTAAATAGAAACTCACTAGGACCAGGAAGAGGCATTGAACACCATGGGGTTGTTGTTCCTATAAGACTAATTGTACGAATTCGAAATAGTGAATTTCCTTTCTTGGATAGATTTCTCACCAAAAGTAGGTGTGGTTTCACCGAACTGGATTACCAATTATTACGTTCTTTATTGCTTTTCTGCTTCATCATCTTGTATAAGTTAAACGATCATAAATTGGTTGTACGATGATTTTTCATCTGGTTTACAATGTCTTAGACATCGTTTTTGACATTTGTCGCCAAAATCTCTCATCTGTTATAAATCAATTGTACATGTTGTCCCATGCATCTGGTCCAACATTTGTCCTCCCGAAAATAGAATTTCAAAAACCTCCCATTCAACTTAAGTGATGCCTTTGCATCACATATTTGATTTTCTTATCCTTTTCTACCACCCAACTTAAATTTGATGGTTTACATCCTCTTTTATTTCTCATCATTTTGTATTACGGACCCAAGATACATATACCGTGTGACTCGAGGGATAATATGGTCTCCAACTTTGTCGTCTAGTTTTGAAACACTTCTTCTTTTGTTAACATATATTCTATACTTATGATTAGGCAAAGATCATGTGTTTCTATCTTTACTTTAAGTTTCCATCCTCTCATTTAAATTCTCTTTTGAGTCTCAAAAAAGGATTATATCATCTGCAAAAACTAATATGTAGTTGTTGAGAATTGATTCTATTACAAGTTTCACCTTTTATTTTGGTTGCATGTACACCGAGTGAAATAAAATAATGATTTGTAGCGGTGATTTTCACACTTATACTAATACATAGTTATTTTTGGTAAAAAAAGATGTTATAATTCTTTCCCACGTAAAGAACTGAAATGATAAAATATTTGCATAATGTTAACCTAGGATTTTTTTTATAAGAAACAAATTTTATTAAGAAAATACAATAAACACACAAAACATGGCCTGATATATATTTGACAAATTTGTAAAAAACATGTTGATAAATGTTGTCAAAATAATAAATGACAAGACAAAAAGATGGCAAGACATTCAGAAGTTGTTTTCAAAAATCAAAATCATCCTGATTAGGCTTTGGTGAAGTTAACAGAGCTGTGTAGAGTCGAAGCCTATCCTCTCCCAAGGAAGAGCATCTTGACAAGGGTCTCCTAGGTCTTATAAAAGACAATGAGTTCAATGTCAACCTATGTCTGTACCTTCTCCATGCCAACTGAATGGCAACAGCACCCCAAGTTCTCCACCCTGGTGAATAATACCTAGCACTTCTCTTGACCTTTTCCTTCACAAACGTGTATCTGAAATGTTGTGTGACATACTTGACATCTTCTGCTTCAAGACCAAAAGCCTCTGTTGTTTCAAGTGTGACAAGTGTTGATGTTGACAGTGGAAGTCGCTCTATGAAAGGTCTTCTCAAACACCATGAAAGAAGCTCATCACCACTGAAATTTCCTGGTCCTAACATACAACAACTTTTTAACCCGTCTCTTAATACTTGGCTACTTTGAAGGTGACCCCTCACCACAAATAGCATTCTTTGAACTGGGTCTCCTTCTCTTGCTATCTGCAATTGATCAATTCATACATTGTTACTTGCTAATTAATACTCCTACTTGTTTTTGAAGAATATATATATATATATATATATATATATATATATATATATATATATATATATATATATATATATATATATATATATATATATATATATATATATATATATATATTACTTTTTCTCCTTGGTGAATATGAGAGATTTGACTCGGTCACATATATTCTCTAGAACCAGCTCGTCCATATGTTGAAACAATGGCACCTGAAAACACAATATGTGAGTGACTTAAGCTTTTTCCCATATTTGGATTCATTCACTCATCTAATATACAATTTTTACCTGTCTGACCAAATCCAAACAAAGATGATATTTGATGTCTCTTCTTAAACCTTCGGGAAGATTTTTTGTCATTTCACATTCATCAACCCCACGCATAGCAGCCCAACGTTGTCTTTCATAGTTACGCACACGTTGTCGAAACCCCTGCGGCAAATGTTTTTTCCTCATCCACCATTCAACATTTCTCATCTTCAATTGCATCACTTGTTTCTTTGATGTTGTTGCATGCAAAAACACCTGCATCATCATTCAAACTCTCATTATAATTTATATATATAAAGGTTACAAAATGTTCAAGGTAATTGATTTACCTTGATGTTTCCTATCAACATAGTCACAAGTAGAAGGCCACTGGTCAAGACTATGATATTGAAAACTACTTCTAGCCAGTCCGTTGTGCTTTCTAGGTTCCCGAAAGTGCTTATCACATAAAAAAAATTGACAAGTTATATTTATGATATGGAGGAATAAACATGCATGTTGTTATACCTGAGATATTTATGATGGAGGACATGCCGTCCCCGAGATTTTGGGTGATTTGTTGAAATTATGAATTTGATGTCTTTTTCTGTTATAATAATAAAAAGAAATTTGGTGCTCTAAAAAACTGGTGTCCTGTGCCACCGCTCCTCCGAACAGCCTCTGGTGGTACTGGAGAAATAAACATGCATGTTATATAGAGATAATATTGTTGTACCTGAGAGTCATTAGGCCCCAAAAGATAGGAAAAAGTATCTTTTCAAGTCTGTTATCATTAGTGACAAGTTGTACAGTCCATTTATAAGCTCCATAGTTGAAGTTATCTGGACCATTTATGCATGTAGACCTTGCTTCCCTGTGCTCTGCCCACCACATTCTTCCAATATCTTTATTCAACAAACTTGTACTTCCATAATATATTGGCTTATGACAAGACAATATTTTTATGCCACAACCATTTGTTTTCAGACATTGCTCTTTCAGACATTTCGTTGCTCTTTGGATCCCCAACAAGTACCAACATGCCCCTGCAGCCTATTCATTTTAACTTTATTAAAAATAGCTATGTAACAATATCATCTTAGATTTTGAAGATATGAAGCTTACATGGGAAGCTACAAAATAGGCGATCATGTTAAGAGCAATACCCCACCAAACTGTTCCAAAAATGTAGCCCGATAGGTTTTGTGTGCGTCTCAGATGGCATACGGAATGATAAATTCTGGGAAGGTATTGGAACAGAAATACAATTAATAATATTGTCATCACCAATGTAACTGAACCTTGCTTCAACAGAGAAGGGATTGCAACCCAAAGCACAATCTGAAACAACAACAACAACAAATTATTAATATTATTATTAAATTGTAAGACAGGTAGATGCATGAGTTTATGACATTAAAAAATATAACACTATTTTTTACAATGGTTCATAATCTCAAAAGATAATATAAAACCCTAGTTTTAAACTACAAATATTTCATAATATCCATAGATAATAATTTATTGTATTGCCATAAAATTTTCTATGCATGTATATGTAAAGTGATTCTTGTATGGACATAGATACTCCCTCCATCATAAAATGTAAGGGAAAAAAATCACATAATTAAGAAATTAAAATTTTATAATTTAACTTGTGATTTTCTTGAAATAAGGTGTTTTAGAAAAATATAAAAATAATTTTAATTGATTTTTAATTATAGAAATGATGAGAAAAAAAATAAATTAAATATAATTTACATTTAATTTTATCTAAAAAGAAATGATGTTCTCTTATATTTTCACGGAGGAAGTACAAATTAAAATTATTTGAACACACTCAGAAAATTTCACTTTATTTAATTATTTCAAAATTAATAATTATATTTTATATTTTCCTTTTCTTATTTTTTTTCCATTTATAAATGTGTGTCTAAATAAATTTAAAGTTAAAATACACTTTTGATGTCTCTATTTTAATTTTTCTAATATTTTAGTATTTTTTAAAAAATTAACTTTTATATCTCTCTATTTAATATTTTTTGACTTTTTTATCCCTTTCATATTTGAGTAGTTAACACTTTATTTTTTGACGTGAAAGTTGGCACATCATATAAAATTTTATGTCATATATTAAAAATAAAAATTATTTTATATTATTACTTAATATATAAATAATATTATTTTTATATTATTACTTAATATATAAATAATATTATTTTTCAAGATTAAAAAAATTATAGAAGAATAATTAAATTATTTTAATTATTACTTTTATAAATATTCTTTTGTTTACAGAAATTATAAAGTGATTAACTAATTAATTTATTCTAATTTTGTGAATATTTTAGGATAGTTTGTAGATTGAAGTGTGCAAATTGAACCAGCTTCAATTCACAATCTGTATTTACTAAAAAACAACTGAGCTCTAGGGGTTGTGTTTAAATTATAAAGGTGTTTCAATTGTTTTCATAAACTATTCTACAAAAATTTGTAAACATAAGTTCAAAAAATTTATAAAAACTATTATAAATTTTTTTAATATATTATTTTAAACAATATTAAAAAATCTATGTCAAATAAATAACTTCATATTAGTCAATTCAAACAAACTTACCACGAATGAATATGTAGATTTGTATTGATATTCTAGGGGACCATATGGTTTGTTACATATAATAATAAAAATATGTAATTTTTGATGAGACATATCATCAAATTTGTTATCGATCTGTGTGGCTCTCCTCTTCTTCGTACATGTAGTATTCTGTTATGCATTTTACATTAATAATTTCATAATTTTTTTTGGTTGCAAAGTTCCACACGTCACACAATACAGGAGGTGCCGTGATGAAGACAAATAACTCTCCACAAATTTTTATTAGATACAATTTATAATAATCTGTGTTAAAATATATATATATATATATATATATATATATATATATATATATATATATATATATATATATATATATATATATATATATATATATATATATATATATATATATATATATTATCTTAATTCTATTTAGGTGAAAATCATGTATCATTAAGTTTTGTCTCAAGTAGTAAAGAAGTTCCGACAAATGACGATACTCGAGAAATATCGAGTTTGGTTCCTGAAAATTGAGAGGAGAAGTAATGATTTTTTATTTATTTATTTATGAATGACAATAAAAGCAAGAGCTGAAAAATATTATAAGGTTGGTTTCTTAATGTTTAATCTTTTCTCTAGTTAAGAAAGCATGAAAGTAACTTATCTTTTTTATAAGCATGAAAGTAACTTATTAATGTTAGATGTAGTTGTATGAAGTAAAATGGTTAATATTGTTGTTGTTGTTATTGTTGATATTTAGTATTTAACAATTCAAGTGATTTTGTTTATTTGTTGTTGTTGAGATTTAATATTTAAAGAATCCATGAATTTTGTTGTTGTTATTGTTGTTGTTGTTGTTGTTTTTTTTTTTGTTGAGATTTAATGTTTAAGAATTCTATTGATTTTGTTTTTGTTATTGTTATTGGTGTTGTTGTTCTTATAGTTGCTAATGTTGATGAGGAAGATTTAGAATTTGTTAGCAAATTTGATGCTTTGCCGATTAAAACGGGAAAAAAAACATGTCAGTTTTTTTTAAAACAAAACTTTACCCCTCAGTTTTTGTTAAAATCGAGGTAAAAAGTAGCAATTTTGAAATTCCAAAATATTATGTTGCCGAGGATCGAATGGCTAGTGCCACTTTACCCCTCGATTTTTGAATAACTGAGGGAAAAAGTGACAGATTTTCATGTCGACATTCGTTACCTCGCTTGTGTAACCGAGATTATGTCATTTTCGCGTCTGAGGTGAAATGTGGGTACTTATAGTAGTGTTAGAGACACAACACATTATGCAGAAGTCTTTACACTCTCTATAAGAGATCTAGTGCATCTGATACTATAAAACTAAAAGTGTCCAAAGAAAATGGTATATGAAAGTGTGTTGATTATTGGAACACACATTCTCATGCTTGGCCACTTTACTTGAAATAACATTGAGAGCCACAGAAACCCTACGGTCCTTGGTCCCATCTGGGGAAGCAGTCAAGTTCACTGGCATGCTTCCCTCTTACCTTCCTATACACCGAAATTTCTATTGGCTTAAGTGTCGATCTTCCTTCTTGTGGGTCAGTTAAAAAATTCATAGGTGTCTCTTTCTTCACACACACACCATGACACGCCAAAATATATCAAATAGAACATCCCTATCAAAGTCATGTTAATATTTGAATCCTTGAAGCTCCTTACAATGAATACCATGTTTCCCAAATATATCCAAGCACGCCTTGCGAAAAATAGGGCAAACCTCATCAATAGGAAATTATATGCCTAGTGAGTGACATCATTAACAAGAATAAGCTTGCAGTGGTCACTTGAGTGGCTATAACGGGTCACCTAGTTGCACTCCGGTGATTGACATAATATGCCCATCTGTAAGGTATAACCATGTTGTCTGACCATAGAGAAACTCAACCCACAAAGAAATAAATGAATATCTCATCCTCACCTATTGCCAAATAGTCTATCAATCTACTAGGTTGAAAGCATTCGTGAAATCTACCATGAGCATAGTCAAAGAACCATCTTCACGTCGGTTGATCAACACTATTTTGGCACTGTGTAAAATGATCTCCGCACCACCCGGTACTCTGACCCCAAATCGAAAGTCATTAAGATATCATGTCACATCCTTAATGACTTCTTTCACTATTACCTTGAATACCGACCACCTCCAAATAGCTCCCATAACAATTGGTCGTATCCCGCCACCAGGCTTCAATAACGACGTCAAGGGTGCAAAAGCACTAAAATCCACCAAACTCATTGGGCATCTCCCTCACATCCATAGGTTAATAGCTAGGGTGATTGCACATAAAAGATATATGGACACAATAGAACATTCTCCACACAATGCATCCAATAAATGTTGTGCTCATAAACCATGACTTCCACAGAAAATCCCTTTTGGGAATGCCTTAATGTACCTGAAGATAGTATAACCTTCAACTATTAGAGGAGCTTCAGAGAATAAAGTGATCAGCCTGAAAGGAGGTGGTTTGTACGAGTGTTTAGCCTCCAAAACCTTTGTAGCATGTGCATTTTAGGGGACTACACCAGATGATCCAACACTTTCACAGTCGTTGTGAAGTGACCATGAAGAATTAAAAAGGAATTCGCCAGATTCAAACTCGTACCCTTTCACTTGAAATCCCACACATATATCAACTGAGATGTCTTAACGAGATTGTTTGTTTATTCGTGAACAAATGTGAAAAATATAGACTAATTTTCTTTTTCTAGCTTAGGAATATTGGTGACGAATTCATATTTTTTTCCTCTTATCGGTTATGGACTATATCATCTGTCTTAACCAGTAGTAATTTAATAGCCTATAAGCTCGTCCCATTAGTTTAATAGCCTATAACCTTGTCCCAAGGTAGTAAAGTGGGTATGGTTGTTCTTCTTTAAAAAATGGTTTATGGTAATTCTAGTGACTTGAGTTGAGCTTTAATTTGTGTCCATTAAAAAGCTGAGATACGTTTGGATTAGCAGTACGGGGTGTGATGAAATGGTAATTAATAAGATTTTATTTTTTTAATTTGTAAATGCTGATGAAATACATGTAGCATGATAAAATTTATTCCAACCCATTCTATATTTTTTATCCATTCAATTTAAAGTATATGTAATGAAATGTGAGATTTTTAATAAAATGATTTATAAAATAAGATCTGTAATTAATTCCGCTATGCTCTATTCCACTGTAACTGTATTATATTTCATCAATTTAAATATTGCTTTAATTTTTTTGATGCCTAGATATTTTTTCAATACTTAATTTTTTTATGACTTTTTTACTTTCGGACCTGACTATCTTGTTTTGTTTTGTTTTAATAAAAATTTATTACATATAATAGAAATAGATAGAATCTCAAAACTAAAAAAGATAACATTAATAGATATATACCAGAAAATTATAATTCTAGATAAAAATATTCTAGACATCAATCACTTATTTATAAACGTACATGTGAATAAATTTACATAACTTATTTTTATAATAAAAGTAAAATAAAATAATTTTTTTTATATATGTTTTAAGAAGTTATTATTATAGATTATAAATAAATTCAAAAAAAAAATTGATAAGTTATGAATAAATTCAAAAACAAAAATTAAAAGATATCCTAAAAATAGTATCATAAAATTTATTCTAGTAGATAAGTTCAAATAAATTTGTTTCAGTATATATAAAATAAGTTTTATCCATGGAATAATTATTTAGAATCACGTAAAGCATATTTTTATTTACTATCGATGAATTATCCTTAAAATTTGTAAAGATTTTTAAAAAAAATTGAGACCTAGGCTACTCTTTAAAAATTTGGGGTAATTTATTTTCAATGATCTATATCAATAAAATTTTATCACGTAAAATTAATTTTTAAAATCACATATTAATCTTATATCTTAAAATATTAGATCGATGTATTTTTTTACTTAAAAAAAAATTAATATCCTCTTTTTCTATCCAATGTGAGAATCATTAATTAAAATTGACATACTACCATCTTACTACTCAAAAATCAAGTTATATAATATTTTCTTAATTTCATTTTGATTCTACAAGATTTTAAAATAATATATGATTTTAAAATTCTACTTTATAAGACAAATTTTAATTGATACATGTCATAAATGATAAATTACTCCTAAATTTGTAAGGAGTAGCCAAGAATTTACCTTAAAAAATCATGATATATATCGATATTTCCATGTAATTTGTACGTTATTTCAGATCAGTTTTGCGAGTAATTAAATTAGCGCTAGTAATCAAACATTTTAACTTGAGTAATATTTTGGACAACCCGAATGGCTGTCGGGCAAGCCATCTCTTCGAGCCCTGTGATGAGTCGAACAGACCGAAAGACCTTCAAAGGGCATCATTACCCGTTGTCCACATGGCCAATACCCTTCTGCTCGACGGATGCCGAGCAGATCAGACTAACTCTCCTTAGCGACGTTTTTCCTCATCTCGTGGATTTCGTCCATAGCAGGGATGGCATGACCGCCTTCCCTGATTCCGACGAAGCTGGCGACCAAGATTCTCCCTTGGATAATAAAAAATTTGAAGACCAGGTAGACGACATCATCACCTTTCCTCCTTCGGTACCATCACCGACCAACAACGATCTAGTCTTGGCAGCTATCTTGTCTGCCCTCAATCGCACCAACAATCTTATCCTCTGGTAGGATCAGCGCATATGGGCCCTCTAAAAGAACAACTCCCATACTCTATCTCATAGACCAAGGATGTTCGGTTCCCGTAGCCCCTCGCCACGAAGACTTGGTCGGAACCAAACCCATGGGCATCCTGAACAATTTTTTTCAACGAAGAGGGAGCATACTCATCCTCGGGAGAATATAGTTTCCCCTTCTCACAAGAAAACCAAGAGCGAGTCACGTCGTCCCCATGACCAAAACCTTTCTCTGCCCCAGCGCATCAAGAACAACCGAGCACTCTCTCTCTCCAAGTCAAAGAGACGAAAATGAGCATCACGGTCCTCTTTGTCGGGCGATCATGGATATTCTCATCTATTCTGGATTGGAGAAAACCCCAAAGCTCGGACAATATGATGACACTACAGATTCGGACAAGCACATCGAAAATATTGATGCCCTGCTCGACTATGGAGCCGTTAGGGGCGCCATCAAATGCAGATTGTTCCCAACAACCTTGAGGAAAGGAGCAATGTCCTGGTACAGAAGCATCCCCAACGAGTCTATCACCTCATGGAAGAAGTTGGGAAATTCACTGCCTCTCGCCGTCACCCAAAGACAGAGGCCTCGCTAGAAGCGATCATAAAAGGAGAAGATGAACCTCTCCAAATGTACATCAAGAGGTTCAACAAAGAGGCCGTCCAGGTCTCCACGACCGACGAGATGAAGAAGTACTTGTTCGAATGAGGATTACGCTCCCGAGGCGATTTTGCCAAAGCAGTTGGCATTGAAACACCGACAACACTTGATGCCCTCCTCCTCAAGGCCCAGTCATACATTCAGTACGAGGAGAAGGAATCCTCCAATTATGCTCGACATTGCAACATAAACGACCTCGCCAGCCTCCCTGACGGGTGGACATAAACTGACAGAGATAATTTTCTTTGTTATTACTGATAGAGAAGTATGTGCTCTTTAGTAGAATACAATGTATCTAGAAAAGGAAATTCCTAATAAAAACTCATCATTGTCCTCATAAATTTTATAGTTAAGAGCCAATAATTTCTATAAATACATACAACTAGTCAAATCCTATTTATAGGATTTTAACATAAAATATACAAATGATTAACACACGCGTAACTAGTTCTGACATAAAAAATCGTCCCCCACAGACAAACTTTCTGGCAGATATATGTTCCTCACGAACATAAATGTCAGGCAGACATATGTTCCCTGCGAACACAACTTCCTGGCATACATACGTTCCCCGCATCCGAGCAAAAATAGAAAGAGGCATACTATCTCAAAAACCTACATAGGGAAGAACTTGCTCGATCATAAAACGCCGAAAAACTTAGACAATACTGTGGTTAAGGCACGAACAATCGACATGCCTTGGAATACCATCCGAGCATCAAGAGCTCGACATCAATCGCACGCCCCAGTACCAACGATGCACCACGAACACGACATTAAGGGATCCTTGCTTCACAGATATAACGAGCCAGATCCTCGCCTTGCCACGGGGGACTCAAACGAGCCCCGTTGTCTAAGTACCTCGCCCGATAGAACACCCATCTCGCGATGGGACATTCACGCCACCGATCTCAGGTCTTTAATCAAGACTTGAGTTCTGGATCAAGCCAGGTAAACAAACTGGCACCCTTCGACTAGTCACCCCACACTAGTGAAGACATACATTAAACGAGCAAACCCCCCGAAACACTTAGCAAAAACAAACTTGTAAGGTAGCTCAAAATTAAGAGCATACAAATGAACAAATCACGTACGAGCATTACAAAACGTATCTATCACAGGTGACAAGCGCCATCAACACACTTTCCTCCTTAATGCACGGGATGACTTTAAGTCGTCGCCACGTGCCTAGAAACAACGACTTAGTGGGCTATTGTTCGGACGGCCGAATGGTTGTCGGGCAAGCCATCTCTTCGATCCTGGCGGTCGAGCGGACGAAAGGCCTTGAAGGACATCATCTACCGTTACGCACATGTCCAGAACCCTTACGCTCGACGGATGCGGCGGATCGGACAAACTCTCCTCATCGAGGGCTATGCCGTTATGTCCCGTCGGTCGACATCGGCTGGTTAGAGCACCATCGCCGACTTTACCTAGTTAGCTCGAACAACTATATTCGCGGATCCGCATATCTCGGCCTAAATATAGCAACCAATGAGAGTCCTTTTAAGATCATTATATAAACCCTCATACCTTTGAGGGCAATGTATCACATTCTTACACTCAAAGCCCTAATATTCTCTTGTTCTCATCTTGATCACTTGCTTACTTTAGCATCAGAGTGCCTTGCAGGTGCATCACTCCCTCCTCAACATCAACATTGCTTGAAGGACTTCTGTTCGCTCCGGTCATCTCTAATTCTGACCATTTGTTTAGATCAAGTAATAAATGAGCTCTTGTACTAAAGAGTAAAGGTTTGAAAAATACTGATTTGATTTCAGGTGAAAATAATATTTGATTACTTTGAGAGAGAATATCTAATAATTTATGTGTTTGGTTTAAATTTTAAGAGGTGAAAGGAGAGATAAATGGAGGGGACCAAAATATCTCCTGAATCACTTTTTGCATCCCTTCGATTTCAAGGGATTTGGAAGGGAGGAGAGGTGTTTCATTTTAATTATAATTGTATTTGCATATCCTTGTATATATTTTTAAATATAAATTTCACTTAAATTTTATCTTCCTTATATAATTCTTGTATTTGTTATATCTCCATCTTATTATCATTATATGTGTTTATATTATTTTAATTTTATTTTCTATATTTTAATATTACTTTTTAATTATTGTAATACTTTTGTTTATAATAATTTTTGTTGGATTTAATTGTATTCAATAATCATTTTAAAATTATATATTATAATCGTTATATTTTTATAAAATCTTTTATGGTTTCTCTGAAAATAATTATATTTCGTCAATGAACTTGTGTTTGAATTATAAATAATAAATATCATGAGTCTTATAATAAAATTATAAAGATATAAAAATAAATTAGTTTTAAAATACATCCTCTCCCCTTGTAAACCAAATGTATTTGTAAATAAAATTGTTCTCCTCCCCTCCTCTCCCCACCCCTTTTATATTTGTAAACACATATGTAATTAAAATTCATTTCATCCTTTCCCATCATCTTCCGCCCCCTTGATAAAAATTCCTCCTCTCCCTTCTATTGAACCAAATATACCTTAAATTATTAGAATCATCGTTAATATGTTTGGTTAAGAGAGTTAAAAATGAATTCGAGATGTGAGTTGGATACTGCGGTATTCCAGTTAAAGAGTGAATTCAAGCTAGTGTAAAAAACATGCTGAATTGCCATAGTATAGGAATAGCACATGGAGATGCAGCATGTCCTGACAACCATCATCAATGATAATGTCCGCATGCAAGCAACGACATACAACAACACATATCGTCTCTATTTTGTCTTCTTTTTTTCTTTCTTTTCCTCTTTCATCAACCAAAATAAAAAACAAAAACCTATCCCTGAAAGGAGCCGTATATATAACCTGCCAAACTTCATAATTGAGTTGGATAACGTAGTTACAATAGAATGTCGTAAAACCAATTATTTAACTTTTTCTTTTCTTTTCAATTTCAACAAAAATGAACTATTCTCAATCATTTTTAATTAATACTTATTTTCTTAAAAATACTTGAAATCGCTCTATACCCAATGTGATATTGTAAGTGGTAGAGTGATTTTACTGTCACAATCCATTTAGATTCAGCCATTTTTGCTTTGATTCGTAAAAAAACTCTCACAACAACTAAGTATTCATGACGTTTTAGACATAACATTAAAACAGTGAGAAAAAAGAATTTAACTAGTAAATGAAGTAGAAATAAATAAAAAAATCTGACCTGAGGTATAGGAAGAATAACGAAGAGATCAAAGAAGAAGCCGCGGCGGGACTTAAGATAAGCAAGAGCGACGGAGCAGCGGGCATCAGGTCCGGCAGTATCTCCGGAGAAAACGAATGAGCTGCGTTTGGCCAACTTAAAGCGGAGGAAGATATGCCAGAGGTGCAAGGCGTCAGTCATGCACCGGAGCACGGTTACAGTGACGGCGAACCAGCCGTCGATGAAGAGGCACATAAATGAGTCGCTGATGGAAAGGGCGTAGAAGAAGAGTGGGTCCACAAACAACCCTGCTCCGCATACTAGCAAGAACACTCTGTTCCATTCTTGCACCCATTTTTCTCTTGGGTCCACAACTCGAGTAATACCTGCAGAATTCACTGGTTGCTCCTCCTCCTCATCTTCTTCTTCTTCTTCTCCACGATTCTGCTCAATTACATCTTCCTCTTCGTCCGTGACGGTGTCGTGCATGTGAAAACCACGTGACATGCTTTGTTCTCTTGTTTGGGTGGCCATGAATATGGTTCGGTGGGAGTTAGTTGAGACTGGAGGTTTTTGTTTCTGAGACTCAATATGAACTGAACAACTCAACTACTCGCTGGTTACTAGTATAATACAAGACTCAAATTTAATTCTACTATTTTCCCATTATTACACAAATGTCATCTTCATATAGGTTCTCACATTTCCACCCCTTACAATTACAATCAATATCAATACTATTTTTTATATTTTTTTATTTTATAAAAATAATTTCGGTTAATACTTTGTAAATTTTTAGTTAATAAAAATTATGACATTAAAAAGTAATTGTAATCATGAAATAAAATAGAATTGCTTAAAAAAATATAAAAGATTAGTTAATATAATTTATAATTTGAATATTGAATGCTCTCATATTAAAAAATAATTTTACATCATAAATTAAAATTGTATAATGACAAATAAAATATTGATTAATAAAATCTAAATTTTAGTCAATGAGTGTTCACATATAAAAATATTCTAAAATAGTAAAAATAAATTTGATTAGTTGAATGAAAGATTGATTAATATTTAATTAATATTTTAATGTAGTTAAAATGGTCTCTAATTTCGTCGCTAAATAAAAATTGCCGCTAAATAAAAATCGTTGCTAAAATTCTCACTAAGTTGTAAAAATCGTCGCTAAATTGTATGAAGGACCAAAAGTTAAAATTTAAAATTTTAGGAGAACTATTCTTTGAAAGAAAATTTTATAGGAACTAAAACGAAATTTTAGATATTTAGAGGGATCAAAAATATATTTAACTCTAAAATAAAAGGTAACACACAGATTTATAAAATAAAATATTTTGATAAAATCAATTATTACGTGAAAAATAAATATATGTTTCTTTATTTAAACAAAAACAGTAAAATAAAATCATTATGAGAGATCGAATAATATATTTTAGAAAATTCAAATGTTAAATCTAGTGAAGAAATTCAAACATTTATGATATATAATAAATCATCGAGCTTTAAAATCAAAAGCTAAAGATACACCGTTAAATCAAATCTTTAGGCACATACTACTTTGCTTTGTATGTCCAATTAACTTCACACACTTTAATGAAGTCGATCTATTTCGCATATCATAATTTCAAATAATATCTACAAGAAAATGAGGTGGATTAGTCCCTCAACTTGTTAATTTTAATCAATAATTATAGTAATAATATAGACAATCTTAATTTAACATTGATAATGTTTGCTACAACTTACATTCTGAGTCCGTTGAGATTTCTATTAATCTCAACACATTTGATTCACGCCCTCAAAAAACACATCTTATCACAACTAATGTAAATATTTCACTTATTCGTGCCTAAAGCACACACCATCCCTCAATGATGAATTTAAATTATCTATATTCTACAACCTAATTGAGTCAGAAAAAATTTTACAGTCTAGGATCTTGACTCGAGTATTTCAAAAATGTGTCATGTGATTTAAGATAACAATATATTAAAATAATTAAGTAATAAGCCCACGTAGGGTGCATGCACTCATAGCTCATTTCATATTTCAAATCTTTTTTTTTAAATACATTTGAATGAACTCAATTCACAACACTCAATTACAACCAATCATACTATTTTCACTTCTTTCTAAATAAATCACATGCAATTTTACAACACAAAAACATTTAGTTATCTTAACTCTATAACATTGTATCATCATCATTTTTTTTTTATAAATATAATTACGGTCAACATCGTAGAAAGAATAGATAATTTAAATACATAAATAACAATAATAAAACTACATCACACATAAACTATGAAAATAATTTAATGCAACAAAGTTACGAATAAAAATACCATACATTAACAAACAAAAAAAGCACCCCTTTTAGTGACAGACAATAGAAGAGATAGTGCAGAAAATAGTTTTTAGTGATAGTCAACAGATTGAAGATTATACATAAAATAACATTTAGTGAATTTATTATAGACTACACATAAAAAAAGATTTAGCGACAGATATTAGTAAAACAATTTCACACAAAAAGATATTTAGTGACATATCATATAAATACAGGTTTACAAATAGACTTTTTGTGACAAAAAAAAAACAGATTATATAGGAAAAAACTTATAGTGACAGACAACAATAAAACAATTTATAAAAATCAAACAGTCTCACAAAAATCATTGTACTAACCTTATAAATCTACTTATAAGTGTATATATCATCACCGAAAAAAATTAAATTATGGTTATCATTTTTTATAAACCTTATTTCTTTAATCAAAACAAATAAGAACTATTACATTTCATACAAATAAATTTTTTATTCAATAACTCAAATAGATTTTACTTCATGATAGAAACACTAATTTACATGATGTAAAAATGCCCACAAAGTCATACCACAACATGCTTACAAATCTCATTTTTTATATCACTCATATACATGCTTACAAATTAATTATGTTTATCGTATTTATTTATAGCAAAGATTCAACACTAAAATCGATCAATTAAATAATTTCATAGTTTATAAATACTATAAAAAAATTCTTCTTTTTCTGACAATAACATAAATACTAAATACCATTTTGAAAAATATGAGTTTGAATTTTCAAATGATGGTAGATACATCTTTCTCTTCTCCACTTTAACTGAAGCTAATACAATTGCCCATCATAATAATCAATAGACAAAAATGATTTTTTTTTATAAATTATAAAAACAATTAAACAATAATAAACTGATCTAAATAAATGATCAAAATCAGAGACGGCTGGAACGGTGGATGATCTTTCGAGCAAGTTGACGTTGAGGAGGGGTGGTGTACCTGCAAGGCACTTTGATGCTAAAGTAAGAAAATCTTCGAAGAAGAAGGTAGAAAATATTGGGGTTTTGAGTCATAAAAAGCGCTTTTCCATGAAAAGCGTTGCCTTAGGCCTATCTTTCACAATGCTTTTTAAGAAAAAGTGCTGCCTAAAAGTATACAAAACGCAGCGCTTCTGAAAGCGTTGTCTTATGTATACCTTAGACAGCGTTTTTTTTTCAAAAAGCGCTTTCTAAAGTAGGTCTAAGGCAGCGCTTTTCTTGAAAAAACGCTGCCTAAATATGCCTACAGAAAACATAAACGGTATACTAAAGTAGGCCTACGAAAGCGTTTTTCCAGAAAAAGCCTACTTTAAAAAGAGCCTTAGGCATACTTTAGACAGCGTTTTTGCCTAAACAAAAAACGCTGCTAAAACCTATAGCAGCACCACCTACGGCAGCACTTTTAAGCGCTTTTAAAGGTCAAAAAAGCTCTTTCGTAGGTCTTTTATGGCTTATTGTGGTGTAATCAGATTTGATTATAGCGGATTAAGTCTTTCTTGAAGAAAAACTACCCGAGAAAGATGGACATGAGTAACCTAGCTAACGGTGAACATGGATAACTAAATGTGTATCTTTATTATTTATTGCATTCTATATTCTTTCATAGATCAATCAAATAAATTTTCTAAAGAAAAATATTTTCGTAAAACTCAATTCAAACGTCCAATTCCTTATGTTTTTTTCTACCTTCATTAATTAAGTTGTTCATCCTGCACATGAATGGTAACCTTGTGATTAAAGTGAATAGCACCACAAATATTATCCTCCAAGAATCATTAATTGCACATGAATTAATGAATACTGTTTAATATTCTTTTTCCTATTGAGGGCCTGAAAATGTTATCAACTACTACACAAAATTAAAAATTGACTTCACAATAGGATCGGGATCTTATCATTCACCTCTTTTGATTACTCTAAGCTGGTATTGTGGTATATATAATATGTAGCACATAACTAACTGTTGGGTTGTAATAATTGTAATAATATTATCATTGAACCATTAATGGATCATAATTTATATATCATTGAACCATTAATGGATCATAATTTATATATCATTGAACCATGAAGTACTAATATCGAAAATATAGTTTTTTTTTTACAACTTAAAATTTAAGTGCTGCGAAAAGTGGATACATGTCTTATGCAAAATTAAAAGAGTCAACCAAACGTGTCTTCAAGTAACTGCGAATAACATGTATATGGAAAGAAATTAAGGAATCAAGAAACAAAGAGTAAAATGCAGTTATTCACTTATTACAGTTCAATATGTGTAGTAACTATAATATTTAGTTTTGATCACTTCTCAAACATAATCAAATAAAAATGAAAGAAATCATAAGCATATATAGTATAAAGAAACAGTAGAAGAAGAAAAACAATAGGCGAAGGAAAAATTATAGAATATAATGGATTGTTATAAAACAAAAATGAGACAAACTCCTGTTTTCTAATACAATAAGAACGCATATCATAGACAATATCTGATACATTAAGGTCTATCTGAACATGCAGAAAATTTCTCCAATTTCTTTTACTTGTAAGACCATCAATTGACAAAGGATTGTCAATAACATTTGCAATTGCAAATAAAGTAGTTGGTTTCTAACACTATAAGGGAAAACCATGCATTCTCAACAATACTTAAGCATGTGTAATCTTAAATTTTCAAGTTTAAAATTTGACGTGGTCTCATCATAGATAAACACATTAGCAAGGGTTTATATTTTATGTCCCTCCACTCTAAATTTTGTTGAGATATTCCATTTATTGGAATGAAAAGTCAAAATAGCCACAGATCAAGGAGTTAAATCACAATTAGGGATTGGTCTCCGTAATTTTATGAGTTTGTCACGTAATTGTGGTGTCTTAATTGGTATGTTGCCTTTGTTTCTCGTGTAAATTATTCATGCAGTGTCAATTAAAAATCAATATGTCACACATTTTGAAGAACTTGCGCAAATGATTTTTTATGCTTGAGATTAGGATGGAGACATATGAGTCATTCGAGAAGAAGAGTCGATAATGGAAGATCTCCATCCTGGTGACCTACACCAAAGGAGCCATGCTGATTAGGTTTTCTTTCAAACTCTAACATAGCATCTCAAAAAACCAGATGTCGTGCGAACACGATATGTCCCTCCTTTGACTTTGTTTTGTAACTGTGAAAGTGCAGCATTGTGTTTCTCAAACCTTATGTCCGAAATTCATTTCAATAATAAATGAATTTGAAATCACTATTATTGTTAACTAATTAGAAAATGCAGGAATGTTTAACCTTAATCTTCAAATTGTTCGTTTTTCTTTGTTAGTTTGTTAATATCTTACTATATTTATATATAAAGTATTTCATGTAATCACTACTTTTCTTTTTCAATATAATTCAATATGTATATAAGTTTTTCTTTGTGTCAAATTTTCAAATTTATTTTTCATGTGAAATTGGTCTTTATCTCTCTTTGAATTTGATACCATTCCTTATAACATATATTATACAAATTATTTTTTTTTTTATATTTAATAAATTTAATATATAATTTTTAACATAATATTTTTATATTATCTCCTATAACATTTTTTGGTTTCTAAACATTTACTTGGTTATCCAGCTATTCCTTTTTCTCTTTAGGTAGAACGATTATCCAACAATTCTTCCATACATTACTACTTTTGTTCTTATATGTAAAACTATTTTGTAAGATTTACGTACACATTTTACCGAATTCTGTTCAAATTATTAGATGTATTATTTTTCACAAAAATATCCTTAATTCAATAGAAAGAATCGTCTAAAGTATCAATTATTTTTATTATAATTTCAAGTGTTAATATTGTAGCAAAAAATTAGCTTAATAATTTTAAATTATTGAATTTTTAAAAAATTGGTATATAATAGTGACACTTTAATTAAAAATATATAAAATAAAAATATTCAAAAAAGACAACATTTATCGCAATAAAAAAAATAGAGAATAATTCTGAAAAAGAAAATGTACGAAGAATTTAAAGTAAAAAATGCATCTATTATTATTAGTTCTTGAGGTTCAATGATAAAATAATCAATAATTAATTAGTTCATTGTTTATTTATTAATAAATGCCGAAGTTATTACTAATTGATATCAAAATTGACTTTTAAATTAGAAAACACTGGTGAAAAGGGAAGAAAAAAAATTCAATGATAAATTCGTTTTTTTTTTTTTAATTTCAACAATATTTTTTAAGAAGAAACAATATATACGGATAGTTTGCAAATTAAGTACAAGATGTGCATAGGGCAAAGATACACAATGTTGAAATGCTACATCAACCTCCAAGTATCTTAAATATGAAGATGAAAGTAATATTATTAAATTAAATGTTTGATGTATATTAATTTAATTTAAAATTTGTTTTTTTTCTTTAGGTAAGAAACGTTTAAATAAATAAGATTTTAAAATTAATTCTGCTAGTTAATTTGATTTTTTGTTAATTTAAAAAAAAATGATAAATTTAACGTATGTAACATTCTAATTAGTATAATATGATTTGACATGATTTTTTTTTTTTAATTTTAAAGTTATTATAATTTGAAAAATAGCAACACAAGAACAAACATTTCAAAAAACATAATTTTTTATTTTATTTTCTTTCTCCTCTTTAGTTTATTAATTTATTATAAAGAAATTAATTACTATGTACTATTAATATAAAAAATAATAGTTTTTATTATTTACTTTTTTTATCCAATAAAGTCATTTTTAAACAAGAAATCCATGTTCTTTTTATTTTCACCACCTTTTCAAGTGATTGGAGTTTTTTAATTTTACTTTCATAGATTTCTAGGTTATAAAAGGTTTTTTTTATTATAGAAAAATACCTACCTTAAGAACCAATACTAATTAAACCTAGCTAGATTAAATATACTAATTGTTTGAATTAAAAATGAGAGACATGAGGGGTAAGAGGTCTATTAAGGGTTTGTTTGTTTTAGTTTAAAAGATATAGATTTTTTTTTTTGGTGTTTATAAATATTTTAAATTTTATTTAAATTTTAATTAAAAAATAATATGTTTTGATCTATACAAAAATTTTGTTTATGTAATTTTAGTGTTAATTATTTTTTAAAATTTTGAAAACTGATTAACTACTCTTATATTTACTAAATGTTAGAATTTTCTTAATGAAAAGAATTAAATATATTTTTTAAACTTTAATTTTTTAATAAAAATAATAAAAATATCGATTTAAAAATTCAATTTTAAATATTTTTTTTCAAGAATTTTTTATAACATTCTAAACATGTATTCAAAATACTCATTAAAAAAATATATATTAAATTAATAATTAAAACAAAAACTACGTGCATAATAATTTTATAGTGACTATAACATGTATGTTTTTTCTTTATAGGGACTAAAAACAAATTTTGATAATTTACAAGAATAACAAATATATTTAACATTTTTTAAATAAATTTTGTAGAATTATTTTTTAAAATATTATAAAAATAATTATATTCCTTTTTTATATTCCTTTTTTATAACATATATATTATTCAAGTTCAAAGTATAATTGAATTTTCAAAATTTTCAAAAATAATTTTTATAAAAGATTATTTAAAATACCTTTAAAATATTGATTTTTTTAAAATTTTAATAACTAAAAAAATTCAATGAAATGATAAAATATATATAAAATAATATTTTAAAAATAATTATTCTAATTAAATTTTTATTTGAAATCATTATGAAAATTTTATTTATAAATTCTTTTACACTGATTTATTAACACTATAAAATTTTATTTTATTTTAAGCTTAAATAAACTTTTGGTCCCCCTATATTAATTTTTTTTAATATTTTAATCCTCTTATAAAAAAAAATTAACTATTAGGCCCCCAATATCATATTTCATTTTTTTTTTGTAGTCCCTCATGACAAAATAGTCTCATTTACATAGGTGACATTTTTTAATTGATGTCACGTCATTAAAAATATTTAACAATTTATTATTTTATTTTTCTAAAGTTTTCTTTATAATAATTAAACGTTTTTAATTATTTTTGTTATTTTTGTTTATAAATATTTATTTAGAAATTATATATTATAAATTTTAATTCTAAAATATATATTTTAGGCCTATTTTTAATAATGTGGCTACAATTAAAAAATGTCACCTCATAATTTTAGTGCCACCTTTGCAAATTATACTATTTTGTCATAGGGGACCTCAAAAAAATATGAAATATGATAGTGGGAGACCTAATAATTTGATTTTTTTTTATAAAAAAACTAAAATATTAAGAAAAATTAATATAGAGGGATCAAAAATACATTTAATCCTTTATTTTAAAACAAAATAGGCGGCTGCTAAGACAAGGTGGAGTGGAGTGCTTTTGATAAGCGAATATATGTATGGTTAGCAATCCAATGTTGAAATTATTATTAGACTCTTCAACACTTGGAGTATTATTTATTACCAACCAAAAAAAAACACTAGGAGTATTATACATGATCCTTAACTATTTTAGGAATTCATATGTGTTTGGGCTTTTTGTTCATCTAAATTATATATGATCGCGACTTTGTGTGTCTTAAAGAATTTAGACCGTAAGTATATAGTCTTATCGTGTGTAGCTTTACAGATTATCGAATCTCAAGAGACTAAATATTGAGATATCGCTATCGTAGGTTATTACGTAAATCTAAGGCTAATAATGTAATTGATTTGGGGTTTTAGAGAACCTAACTGGATATAATCTAGTTTAGATTTAATGGAGATATCGGTATGTAATGGTCGGACTTCGAGAATTTAGCAACTCATTGACTCAACTCGGATTATTAAAACAGTCTTCAGTAGAAAATATTTGTTTGAAAACCCTCTTCTCACACTCTCGTGTTTATTGATTCAGATCATATTATTAAACCTAAGTGAGCGCTCTCGCTGTATCATTTAAAGTTTAAAAATAGTTTTTGAAAACAAATAAGATCTAATTAACTTAAAAGAGCTCTCACTGTATTTTAAGTTAATGCACAATTACTATTGTCCAGTTATTATCTCAGACTCTCGTTTTATTGATTCTAACTTCTATCTGTATTTTACTCTCGTAATAAAACAATTGATATTTAAAATTAGTAATTGAAACCAGAAAATGTTTTTCTAAAAAGAATAGTTCAAATGACGTTGCTAAACTCCGTCGGCTATATGACCTTACATACTGATAAACTAGTCTAGCCTAGCATGTTATAAAATTTAATAATAGCGCAACCGAAATAAATAACATCAGATAAATTAAACCCAAACATTTCAGACAATTCGACAATAATTAATTAAAACAATAAAATCAAACCTGAAAATAAAATTGTGGAATATTTGATTAAACGTCAGGTGTCTCCCACAGGTCAGTGAGATCTGTCATTTATTGCTCCAAAAATTAAATATGAGAAGGAATATAAAAACTCGGTTCTAAAGTAAGGTTGAAACTAACAAAAGTTCGCAGTAATCCCCGAAGTAGAAATTACTAAAAAAAAATAGAAGAAGAAACGAAATAAAAATATTAATGAATCACAACCATTCATATAGTTTTAATATTTATTAAAATAATATTATTTAAAAGATTACGATACTCATAGTGTAAAAACTTTATTCCAACATTATATACTCTTAAATAAATTTTACCCATGGGCGGCAAATATATTTTGCTAGTTAAAGAGTATATATATATAATTCAAAATGTAAAGAAGTTTTTTTTAAAAAAATACTCCTATTATATTTTAATGTTTAATTAACATTATTATTGTTGAAAAGAAAAGAGAAAGAGATATAGAAATGAATGACATGACAAATATAGAATTTATGTCCCATTCAATCTCTCTAATAAGTTAAAGAAAACGAGGTTTCGAGGCAGTTTCATGCTTTTTGTTTGCTTCTTCATGACAAGCATTGCAATTAATAATTAGAATTTTCTTGGTCCACTTGAAGCTAGACGACAGTAGCTCAATCATGCATGTTGTACAAAATGTACTCCTCAATGAGGAGTCAATAACTAGTATGTATACGGATCAAATATCAATCGTAGAATCCTATGTATATTGTGTGGTTTATTTATTTTCCAATATTAATGAGTTATTTGTTTTCTTTTCTTTTCTTTTCTTTAATGAGTTATTTGTTTTCTTTTCTTTTCTTTTCAACAGACTCTATGTTATAGGAGTGTAGTTTGTTATCAATCAAACCAAATTTGGTTTACAAAATACTTTCTATCTACCTAGGCAAAACAAGACTTGAACACGCAAGTGTGCCCATATCATACTTTGTTTCAATTATTATTAGTTTGAATAATTAGAGGTACATACTTTTCCTTAAGTTTCTTATGGTACAAGACATTTTATAGTTTTAATAGAGCTTTTCCTAACAAATGCTATGGAATGTTGTACCTTTAATTTAATAGCTTTACAGAAGGTCAATGTTATTAAAAAGCATTATATTTATTTTTTATTCAAACTACTTAAACTTAAATATCATACTTAAATGAGGGCTAAAATTAGTCGAAAAAGAGTATTAAGAGAAAAAAAAATTTAGGAAAGAAGATGGATCCTTGTGAATTTATATTGTTTTTATAAACTATTATTTTATTTTTTATTATTTATAAATTCATCATCTTACTAAAAAAATTATAAGAGTTTGTCCCTGGCACACTTTGAAAGTGTGTATTAACCAAATTAAAAAATGATAATTATGTATTTTTTATATTGTATAAAAATTCGAAAGGGAGACAGAAAGAGAATTTTTTTAATTATATTTTTTTATTTTAAAAAGTAAGAAAGTTAAATTTTTTAATCAAAAAATGGTTGTGAAATTTGTTACACAATTTATATTATTGTCAACAAATAAAAATATTTAAATTAAATTTATATTTGTGGAATTTATATTTACAAAAAAAAAAAAAATTATAACATTGACCTAATATATTTAAAATATAATAAAATGATCCATTGAATTTTAAGAATACATTAGATATCCATGCATATAAGTTGAAAGGATTGAATTCATTTCATTAACTAAATTTTCATGATGATTTTTTTTTATACAAATACAATTCTTTAGATGTGATTCTTACTATTTTTTAATGAAAATATGACAAGTATATTTAAATATAATATCATTTAAGAAGTGAAAATAACAACAATTTATATATGTATAAAAAAATTATACACTTATCATATTTTTATTGAAAAATAGTAAGAATCACACTTAAAGAATTGTAACTAAATTTTTCCAATTTTTTTAATGGATGAGTATTTGATTAATAGATCCAATTGTCACCCCTAGTTTAGATGTTATTTTTCGAACACACTTTAGATCCATGTGCTTGTTGGTATAATATATGCAACATTCAAATAGCATTATTGGTTTGATGATAATAATTTTGTGATGTGAAGTCTTTATCTGAAGTGGATATCAAGTCCTTGTGGTTTTGAAGACAACAACACTGTAAAGTCTTCACAGATCCCTCATATCAAGTTTCTTGTAAAGAAGATGCAGCAACATATGATGAATCAATGGAGGAAAAATCAAGATATTCATGGAAATATATTTTCACTACAATAAATAACGATTTTTAAGACTAAGCTTTCATCACGTACAATAAAAAATCACGGGTACATGTGATCGGAGCACTTTGTTTTATTTAATAATAATAATAATAATAATAATAATAATAATAATAATAATAATAATAATAATAATAATAAATATGTTATCTCGTATTTAAATAAAATCGTTCAATTTCCAACTCATGTAATTTAATTTTTATATGCACTACAACAAATAACGCTTTTAACCTCGTACGTGAAATGTGTTTTACCTCGGATAAAATAGCGAGGTAATGAAAGTCGTCGTGAAAAGTTTTCACTTAACACCTCAGTGATTAAAACCCTGAGGGATATACTTATGTGCTAATGGGTTCGAACCCTAGCAACTATACTTTTATTATTTTCAAACTAGAGTTTGTTTTATCTCGATTTCTTTTATCATATTGTGCTCTGATACCAACTGAAGGTGAGAAAAACACAAGAAGGGGGTTGAATTGTGTTAAAAAAATTCTTTTAAAATCACCTGTCAAATTTTGATAACAATATTCAGAAACTTGCCAGAGTCTGATGATGAATGGAACAGAATAATGTTGATCAGAAATAAAGAAGAGAGCAAGAAAACACCGAAGCAATTATCCATGAGTAGTCCAGTCCTCTTTCACTTCCAAGAGATTTTCACTATTACCAAATTTAATTGTTGCTCAAGCACACAAGCAAGAAAATTCCAATGCTCAAATACACAATTAAGAGACTTTATTGCTCAAGCACACAAGCAATAGACTTTTGATTGCTTAAGAACGCATGCAAGAGACTTCCTACAATCTATCTGGCAGATAAATGATATTGATAGAGTGATAATTACACTTGATATACAATCAGAGGTATAAACAGAATACAAAATAGAAAAATCTAAAACTTAAGAACTTCTAAGAATGTACAATTAATAAGAAGTTATAAGTTAACCTGTGCTCTCTTTTTTTTGACAGAGTAACTTCTATTTTTCTTGTCAAGATGCAATGTTGTGTATTTCTCCAAATCTTTATATCATTATACTTAGAACCATGAAAGATTCATTAGAGAAAACTTCTAGAACATGAGATTCTTTGAGAAAGCATCACATATCTGCTGCAAAACTTCCTAAAATGGTTAATGCCATTGTAATCCCGTTTGAAACTACTTTGCTACAAAAGGAATTATCAATTATAAATCTTCAAGTTTCTGTAAATTTCTGCTAATTCTTCATGTGAATTGTAGAAGACAAATTAACCTCATAGTCTTATAGCGACCTGTCAAGAAATCCTTGGTTCTTGAGCTTTGACTAGCTCCAGGTCCTGGCTCTTCAGAGTCTATCTGAGTCTTAGCTTCTAATTCTTTCGACTCTAATTCTTTAGAGGTTGGCTTGATCTTTAGAAGTTGACTTGATCTTCAGAAGTTGGCTTGATCAGAGTCTAGAGTCTTCAGGTTCTGATCATTAGAATATGGCTAGATCAAAATTTGATTATGTAGAGTCTGGTCTTTAGAATATGCTTCTTTAGAGCTTCTCTTTCAATGTTCGGTGCAGTATCAGAACTGACTTTTAATCAATATATTAATTTTTATACCTACGCACTTGAACATACATTAGACTATCCAATTGTTCTTTAAATACTTTGTTGTCATCAAAACCTAAGGGATATGGTATAAAAGCAATTTTGTTCCAACATTGAAGTCATTTACTTGTGTGTTTGGGAAATGAAAGTCTATTGCTTCTGTGCTTGAGCAATTTGTAATCAAATTTGGTTATATTAGAAATTACTTGGAAGTTCAAGGGGACTGAACTACTCCTGATTAGTAGAAGGAATCAGGATAGTTGCTTGTGTATTTTCTTGCTCTATTCTTTATTTTTGATCAACTTTATTCCGTTGCTAATCATCAGACTCTAATTAAATTCTGAACATTATGATCAGAATCTGACAAGAGTTTTTGTAAAGAAAAAAAGTTAACACAATTCAACCTCCCCCTATTGTGTTTTTCTCACCTTCATAAATATAAATCAAATTCTCATATTCTTAATTATTCTACACTTACCCTTAACTTATCTTCACTTTCACCATCTTCCCTTATTTTCTCAATATTTCAATTTCCCACCCCATTCTCAAAATTTTCTACTTATTTAATTATTACTTTATTATTTTTAATAAAATACAATAAAATAAATTCTAATTAATTCTCACCACTTTCCACATGCCCAAAAAGGCCAACTAATCGTATAACACACATTATCACAAACACAATTAATTAAAACCATATAAGATACTTAGATAAAAAAATCAATTAAATAAGTTAATTGAATTCAGGGAGTTACAAGAGGCGCCTCTTTTAGAAGAGTTTAATTATGAGTTTTTGGAGACTACTCTATCTGAAGCTCTTCTTAACACAATCACCAAGATGATGGAGAATGATATAAAGATCAACATTCTGGCATGTATGCTCACGTATAGTGGATCTCATATGCATCTGGAAGTATTCAATTATGATAATGATGAGCATTTATAAATAACTTTTTCTTAGTTGTTTCTTTGTTTTCTTTTATGCTTCTTGTTTTTTTTCTTATTATACTTGATTTTCCCTTTTTTTTTTATTCATATTTTGTTTTTAAAAATACTTGTGCATGCTTTAGTGATATGTGTGCTTAAAAATCTTTCTGCTTTTTTATAATTTCAAAGGGAAAGAAGTATACTCTCATCGAAGGAAGTAGGGTAAACTCTCTATATTTTTCGAGGGGAGGTTAATCACTCCAATCTATCGTCGTTGTTTTTTTTAATGTTTATTTACCTCCCTGAGAGGTATATTGTCATTATAAAAAAAGGGAGAATTTGGATCCATGCGCTTAAAGCTATAACATATATAGCAATCAGATAATCTAATTGGTTTGATGATGACAACAATGTAATGTGAAGTCTTTATTTGAAATGTTGATCAATTCCTTGTGGTTTTGAGGATGACAACATTGTGATGTGAATTCTTCATCAGATGTGGCGATCAAGTTGTGGCACTTGAAAATCAAGATGTTAAATCTTATCTTTGAAGGACAACACCTAATGTTAAGAGAGTACACTGAAATCACTGAAGATCTCAGTCAACAATCTCGTTGATGATGGTATCAACCAAGAAGCCTTATCAAGTCTCATCGGACGAAAGTGAATATCAAATCCCGTATGAAATATTGAATTAATGTTGAATCTAGCAAGGAATCTAGAGTCTTATGAGTTGTGAAAGAGAGAAATATGTGAAAGTTCATTGTGTATGTGTTGAGTGATCTTATTTTGTAAAGGTATAAGATCAATTCTTGGAATTATTAAGACAAATGACACGCGCGCACACACACTTTTGTAAAGCCATTCTCCGTTGCTTAAATCACTAGAAAATATTTTTGAATCTAGTTGAATACTATCTCAAGTAATTTTTTATGAGTGTAGTTTAGATTAAATGATTGATTATCACTTTAGGCTTAATTGAGTATTTCTTTTATAATGCCTCATAGTCGAATTTTAGGGCTTATAGTAGATTAGTAACGTCGCGACTAAATAAGCCTCCATTATTGTACTTCATAATTGATTAGTTGTTTTGCTTAATCGATAAGGAGAATTGAAAAGCCCGTGGATATTTCCATTTTGAGCCATACCTTCTCTTATAAATAGAAGGTTTCCCTATTATTGTGAGGAATTTGTTTCGGTTGTGAGTTAAACCATTAAAAACCTATTGTTTGATTGTTGAGACACCCTTCCAAGACATTTGTTTGGTTGGGAGGTCTTCGTAGTTAAAACTCTTGTTTGTTTCGTGAGTTTAGCCCGGTGGTAAAAGCTCTTGCTTGGTTCGAGATTGTCTTGGTGGTCAAATCTCTTGTTGGTTGAAGATCTCTGTAATTAAAACTCTATGTTTTGTTAGGAGGATAGCCGAAGAAGTTATTAAAGAGAGGAATAGATGAAATTTACTTTTCTACCATTTATTTAACTCTGTTGTATTTCTTTCTTTCCACTCTATTTTTTTATTATGTTGTTTTTACCTTGTTGTTTTTACAAACGTATTTTAAACTTTAAGAAAAAAAATTATTGAAACACCGTATTTAAAATCACACAATTTAACCTCGTGTAAGCTAAATATTATAAAGGGTGTAAAGGCTCGTTTGTTTTATCTCTTTTTAAAGATGTTTTTTTATAGTCTTGATATTTTTGTTGAGAAAAAATTTACAAATATTTTTTAAAAAAAAAGCTTTAAATAAAAAATTAATTTTAAAATATTATTTTAAGTATTTCATTATTTTAGATATCAAAATTTCAAAGAAAAACACAATTAAGATTTGAAACTATTTCAAATTACTTTTTATAAAAACCGTTTTTGAGATATATCTATTTAAAAAAAATTATAATTTTGATTATGTTTTAATTTTAAATAAATATATTTATATTATAGGATGTCAAAATTAATCTTTTAATTTATAAAAAAAATTAAAAATTTGTAATATTTTGAAAATCATTTCCATAAAAATCATTTTGAAAATTAAAAAAAAAAAACAACTATTTTTTAAAAGTAAAACAAACCGATCCTAAATATCCCCAAAATAAAATAAAGTTGATTAATTTAACTTTATGACCTTGCTTGAATAAACAGGTCACTTATCAATTATAACACAATTACTTGTCATTTTATTTTTCAACTATAAATAATGGAAAAATGGATTGCGTAATATTTGAGTTGATGTTATTAGTTGTCTAGTTTGGGGGAGAATGGGAAAATGTAAGTAAAAGCTTTAGACCTATAATATGGAGAAGACAATAGTGGTGGGTCATTTGCCAAACAACCATCATAAACATGCCTAATTTCTGAACATGTGACATGTTGTAGGTTAACTTTGGCGTGCACAAATGCAACACTGACGGAAAGAACTAAACTGTATAACATTTGGTATTTTGTTAGAAACAGGTATAACCGAATATTGCATGTTGGGGTCATAACCCACTAACGCTATATACAAGAGTTAGTAGCATTAACCACAAAGAATAAAAGCTTCAATCTAACTACTTTTTTTACCGTCAAAAAACAATAGATTGCTATATACATACTTCATTATCGCAGGTAAATCCTTCTGGCTGGATTAACTGGCTTCTTTGCCTCACCTTCACCATTCACTTTTCCCTGTAATAATGTGATTATGAATTTGCATTAGCCTTGGATGCTTTGCATAAGAGCATTTAAACAAAAACAAACCTCAGCAAAGCGAAAAGAAAGTAAGAAGCACTTTACAACCAAGTCATTAAACTCAAGTCAAATTCTCTATTGCAATGCGTAAGTTAAAACAATGTTGTCAAATAGCACTTATAGCCTATAGCAACATTTTAGTGCGGCGGAATTTGAACAAGTTGTTATTTTTCTGAGCTACAAATTGTTATCTCTCCCAGAACGAATATTAATAAAGATTTGGTAAATAAGTCAAGGCAAAGACCGGTACAAAACATTAGAACATTACAAATTTAAAAGAGAAAATATCATTTAACAAAAGGATAATGGAAACCGACAGACATCTCATGGAAGAACATTTTATTATCTCTACATTCAACTTGAATTCACGATGTATGGTATTTCAGAAGTCTGAAAAAAACTCTAAATAATTTTCTTTCAGATAATGAACAAAAAGTAATAGTTTAATATACTAGAAATACCAGTACTGTCAAAGCCGCCGATCCTGCTTTGTCATCCTTATGTTGTCTAGTTTTCGGACTTTTTAAAACGCCCCTTGTAAGAACACCTTTTTCATTGCAATGTTTATTCACTGTCAATTTCCTGGTAGCATTCTCTTTCCCCTTGGGAAGTGTCTCCTTAGCAGTGGGACAAATGTTGGTTTTGTTGACTTTGCCTGGTAACTTGGTACTTGAACATACAGACTGAGTTTTGATCTGTGAAAATGAATGAGACGGGTCAGATTACCTAAGTCATTCACAATTGATAAAAGATATTATCTTCAAGTTACTAATGATATAGAAAATGCAAGAGTTGAGGAGAGTACAGCTTCTCACCAATGACTTAGCAGCATTGATGTTATTTCCTATTATGCTTCCTTTTCCTTTTCCTTGAGCTGTAAGGGATGATGTCTTGAATTTGTTTCCGAGGTTGGATCTATTCTTATCTGCAAGATTCAATGTGACCACATCTTTCGTATTTGAGATTTTCTTCCTCGGCTCCTTTGATACAAACTTCACTTGATAACTAGGATTTGAACATGACCCAACACTAGACTTCCCAGAAGATGAATTACGACCTCTTGATTTCATGTTATCAACATCCATTTCCACTTTTGAGGCTTTCTTTGTCACGTAACTTTTCCTAAGACTAATACTATTCACGGATGAACTTCCACTTTTCTGAACTCTTGAAGCTTGTGTAACCACACTTTTTCCAAAACTATTGCTTCTTACCGACGAAGTATTTCCTTTCTCATAATTCTTTTTATCGATAGAACTTGAAGTTGCGACGGTTTTTCCCTTGGCATTGTGGTCAAAAGTCAATGCTGATTTAGGGTTGGTAACACCTTGTTTGAAGCGTCCCCTCGAACTTAAACCCTGGTGCTTATCCAACAAAGCATTTAGATTAACACCTTTCCCCCAGTTGGTGTTATTGTTGTAGTGTTTTCCTCTTGATTTAGAGACGGAAGAAGGAAGTCCCGGCGAGGCAAATCCGTCAAGAGAGTGAGCAAATTTAGATTTTAAGCGGCGGGCTGACAACTGGTGGAACCTGAAAATGAATTGATGATGATTGGGTGAACTGAAATTCAATATGGAAAATCCAACAAGTATACTTACAAGTGATTTTGGTGGAACCAGTCATCATCACCATCATCATCATCATATGCAGAGTTGGATTGGAGAGTCAAATCTGCCCACATAGGTGCATCAAAATGTTCCTGAATGTCAAGCAAGTCAAATTCAAAACCCTAAAAAATGTGACCTAATTTTCCAATTGAACATTATCAAAGCAAGCAAGAAAGTGAAGAAGCAAAACCCTAAAATGAAAGGAGAAGAGAGTGTTGTTGCTTACAAGAAAAGCCCAGTGATCGCTGAAAATTCCGCTCTTCGTCATTGATTCTTCACAACTCAGATATCAATACTCATCTTCTATTTTATTTTCATTCATTCCCCATACTAAAATTATTTTTGAACTATTATTACTCTATCTCAAACGGGTTTTGAACTTTCAAAAATATTAAAATGTATATTTTAAAATTGCCAACGTACAAATAAAAATAACAAATTTAGTAATCTAAATGATAAAGAAAGGTTTAAAAAATGCTTAAGTAAAAAGAGGAAGGGAGTATATCTTTAATAAAATTACTCACAAACATAGCTAATATATTATCGAATGAAAAGAAAATTTATAAGTTACTTAAAAAATATAACTTTGATTTTATGCATAATTTTATTAAGTTAATGATGCACTCTATGCTAAGAAACCTCCTAAAATCCTTTCGGTCGAATGTTTTTAGATACGTTTAAGAATGTCAATTTGTACTCGTTTGTGGCTTTAAAAATGAAGTTTTTTTTCCCGCGAAGATGAGATGAGAATAAAGTATCCACGAAGTACTTTGGGATGAGAATGGCGAACGCGTCCTCCGCCCTGTGGAGTTTCGTCTCGTACTATAATTTCATAATATCGTTAATTAATATATAGTTTAACATTTCTATGTAGGTTTATTTATCATTTCAAATAACTTATTAGTAAAATAGAGAGATCTAAATGACTATTTTAATTTTTTTTTAAATTCGAAAAACTGTGTGTTCATGAATCTCAAGATTAAATAATGTTTCAACAATATATTTATCATAGATGATTAGTTTACTAATTTATTGTCGTTAGTTTTTGAATTTTTCTATTAAATTAGTTAAAAATAATAAGTAAAAATTTATGTTTATAAATATCCAAAAAAAAGTGAGGATCTGTCGCGACACGTGAGAATCCACGGGGACGGGGATGGAGGACAAAATTCCCCGTAATAGAGATCCGAAACAGAAATGGGGAATAAATTTGAAGGCAGGGATTGAGATGAGAATGTATTCCCCGCCCCGTCCCATTGATATCCCTGATATGCTCACCCTTTCATTGTCCATTGCCCATAAAAAAGAAAACCATGTCATTAATAATCTTGTTTGTATATAGGATATAAAAATAGTATCATATTTCTACCAAAGATTCATCTAGAAGGAAAAAAATTTCAAAATATCTGCACTTCATGGATAAATCATCTAGTTGTCAAACTCCAAGGTGAAACTATTGGGGATGTACCACTATAAAGGTACGAATTTAAAAAGTTTGAAAAATCAAAATGATTTTGAGAACATAGATGTTGGAAATATGTCTTAAAACCTGTGTTGATGAAGAGAAAGAAAATATATTTCGAGATTGTCAAAATCAGGAAGTAAAAAAATATCATATTTGGTCGGTTCGGTTCATTGATCCATTCATTAATGTTAGAATATTCTATATTAATTTGGAGATCATATAAATTAATATAAAATGATATATGATTTTGGATTTGTTATGGATTTGATGGATTTTGGCCATTATAAATATGTATCTCTTCAGTTATTACAATTGTGACAATCTTATAGCTCGTACCAAAAGGGAAAATAAGGGTTTGAAGGCATTGCATAGGGTTTCGACTATTCTCAAGGGAAACCTCCTTAGAAGGTAAAAGTTTTGGAAACCTTTGGGGCTATCTAAGGTTAAAGGTTTTGGAAACCTTTGGGGTTATCTAAGGTTATTGGGAATTGGGAAACACCGGTTTACACCTTGGATTTGAGTTATTCATATATTAAAGGTTGAAGGGGTTGGGAAACACTTGGGTAGAAAATAGGGTAATTTTTGGGCACCTTCAGGGTTGTTCTTGGGAACCTGAAGGCTAAGACTGTTTTTTTGTAACTCATTTGTAATATCTTGTAACAATTTTCTAAGTATAATGAATTGGAGAGTTGCTCTATCCCCCAGAGTGGATCATTTGCTCGAACTGGGTAAACAAACCTTTTTATTCTTCTCGCCTTATTCTGTTATATTTTCTATGTAAGAATTATTATTGCTGCAGACCATTTATTTTGTTGCTACTATTCTTTTCCCCACAAATTGATATTGAATTTTGTCGTTAATTACAACAAGATTCACAACAATGGACAATAATGATGGTTTTCTACATGATCAAATTTGATCACATTGGTTACAAAGAAAAAGTCATCTTAGAAGAAAAATTGAAGCTTGGTTATTTTAGGTTTTAGGACATTAAGATTAGGATAGGTTTTCACATAAATGTCTCTTTGTAATCTTGGAATGGTATTAATTTAATGACTTCAAGCCATATTGTGAATTCTGTGCTTGACTTTGCTTTGAACATAATGTGATTTTCTTTGACTTAAAGTAATCTTGAATTTGTATTGGAACTTTGAATGTTTTGATTGAATATAATGCTTTTGTTCATGGTTGACCTTTGCATGAATTTTCATTTTTATGTTCCAAGTTCAATACTTAATGTAGCCATGGTGAAATGCTATAAGTTTATTTAGACCCTTTTGAAATGGTATTGGTTTCTTTGTTCTTTGAATCTTTGATCTCCCTCCAAAAGCTTCCTTTTTAACATCTCAAAGTTTTCTTTAAATTACATCTCACCATCTTGAATGAATCATCATATTTTAGAGGTCTCCACATGAATGGATGAGCTTGATTCTTTCTATATTCCTTGATCCATAAAACTCTACTATTCTATAAGAAAACCTTAGAATTCGGCTTGAGGCATTCGAATAAAATCCATGGGAGATAACTTGTATCATAGGTAAACCAATCAACTCGATGAGATACCTTACATTACAATGTATACAAATCTTAATTTGTGAGGAGAAACCACATTTCCCTTTTGTGTGGACGCATGAACACATGCTTTATAATTCAAGTAATGACTGAGCCCTATCATGTGATGAATGAAAGACCGATTGAAGTCCTAGCTTGCAATGAATAAGATACCTTTGAATGATAACCTTCTCGTATTGCACAATGAAACACCTTTGTATCAAACCCTAATTTGTCATGGATACACCAAGATATCTTCAATAACTTGGATTGTAAACCATGATAGAATCCCTTTGAAATTCACAGATAAACCAATCCACATGGAGTCTCTCTTGAAGGCTACATGATTAGGGAAATAAACCCTAAATCATGTGGGAAATGATAGGCATAGGAAGGTCACGAATGCCTTAGCTTATGGCCTTCTGGATGACCTTATATGCAAGTTCACATTCTTGAGAAAACCACTTGATCATATATCATGTAGTTAGAAGAAAACCTCAGATGAAAATTACTTGAAATGTTGGAGGAAATATAGCCACAAAACCAAACTTTAATCCCACACTCCACTGCTTGAAGAACCAGAAGAGTCTGTCTTATTTGATATATGCACCTCAAACCATCTGTGAAAATCTAACTTGCATGATCATTGATCCTTTGAACCTCAGATGCCTTATTCATGAGAGAATGCTATGCAAATGACCAAATGGTATCCAAATGAATGTGAAGCTTAAGCCAAATAAAAGAGATAATCAGGAGTGTAAATTTTGAGGTATTTCACACGCCTTCTTGGAGTAGAAGAGTGTAACATAAAAGCCAAACCCTGCGGGTAACTAATTTGACCCTCCTGCTCTTGCTTTCACTTTTGCTGAGTTCAATTTTAAGGAGATAAAAAATGGAAGGTTGGCTTTCCCGTGCCTGGCTTCTATAACCTAGCCATTGTTGCTGGATAGGAAACACTGGAGAATCTTTTGGATCACATTGACAAGAGACAATTGTTCGTAGACATGACTAAACAGCAAGAATTCTTTTCACTTGCATTGAAGATACCAACACTTGAGTATTAAAATCTTTGAGGTCCGACGCAAGCCATTATTGATTTTGGACTAAACTAGAACAATTAATACAACTATGCTACATATCTACAACTATGCACAACCTATAATACTCCCACCATATAACAAAATTGATAGATATACAATGTCATTTCATTCTCCCACTTTTATCAGGTGTTCAAGCAACATAGTGAGATATAAAGGAAGAAACTTTTCAAAAAGACACTTCATGACAAGAATCATTTTGCCATTGTTGCTGAGTCTTCAACATATATGTACTTCAGCAAAAAGACTGCTCAAAAACTGGGTGCTATTATGCTCTTAAGCTTAATTTCCCCCACCATGTTCGCCGACTTTTTTCAGATTCGGAAAGCCTTGCTTTTGCCTCCCGTAATCTAACCTTATATTGTTTCTTCCATCCCTCAAATCTTTGATTAAGTTTTCGAAGTTCATCAGCGGAACTCGTGCTGGCAGACTGCCCTGGTTTAATCTCATTCAAAGCTTTAACCTCATCATTGAAGGTTTGTTTTCGCTGCTCAAATTCCTTCATCAGATTGCTTACAGTTGTCAAAGTACCATTAGATTGCTTCCCCGCATCAGAGACGGAAAAACTACCAGAAAGCATCATAGGTGTGCTCCCACTAGTTGTTCGAGATCCCATAGAAGAAGCATCTTCAGAATCATAGTGGCGAGGTGACACAAGATCATGCCTTACAGGTTGAACACTTCCATTCTCTGAAGCAAGGCTCTTTCTAGCAGCAACAAGACTTGACTGCAGTGATATTGTAATTAGAACCAGCTATAAAAGTTCAACGTGAAATAAACTCGTAATAGAAAAAATCAACAGAGAAGTAATTTATCAGCCATAATTCTTACTTCATAAAAAAAATTATTTATTTATTCATTTTAAATATAGAAAAAATTACATTATTACATCATAAAAATAGAAATGATAAATTCAAAGTTCAACCCAATACCAAACTAACATGCGATAAAAAATCTGGATTATTTAAGAAAATTGATAAGGTTATCAAAGTTAAAAACATGGTTTTTTTGGGTATACATCTCCTCACGCACCACACTAATAGGCTTACTGCATGATAAATATAGTATGGTGGGCTCAAATACCGTCTTAGATTTTGGATTTTTCCTAACTCTTTCATAAACCAATTGTTATTTTAGGATGTCCTTCATATACTCTTTTCAGACATTATCTCATTTCAATGTGGGACTTGATTTTGCATTGAATATGGTTGATTGGAGCCAAGATAGCAGCATCTAGGCTTGTTGACCCAATCAAAACAAGCAATGCTGACTGTATCAATGTAGCAATCCTGCTCTGTGAGAAATTGTAGTGGAGCACACAATGAAATGGAATAAACGGCGTGATTTGATGATTAGTTCTACTTGCTCCTGCTAGAGCAAGACATTTCTCCCACCAAATTTCTCTGGAATTGAATGCGAGTATAGAGTCTGTAGGAGCCTGAGTCAGGGCCTTAGTCTAATAAGAGTTGGTTAGGATCTTCCCTTAATTTTAGGGATATTCGGTTATAAAAGAGAGGTAAAGGGATTAGAGAATTCATTGAGAAGGTTTTCTAGAAAACAGTTAGGAGAGTCTTTGGATTAGGAGCTTCCAGCTTTGGTTAGGAGTCCATAGAACTCTGGTTTACATTTTCTTCTCCCATTTTCGCCATTGTAGAGCTATTGAGCTCATCTCTTACATTCAATAATATACAGTTGTTTAGCTAAAATTCGGGTCTATCAGAGTCATAGTAAGAAATATTTGATATGCAGAAGTCATCGGAGCAAATGAGTTTAATGGCACAGTATGTAGAGAAGAAGGTTGTGCCACCGTGGCTGATGGCGGTGAAGGAGGCGAAGGAGGAATTTGATATGAGAATGCCATGGGTAAGGACTAGATAGCTCTTGATACAATTTTAGAGTTGTAAGGAACCCAGAGAAAGAGAAAATTGAGAGATAAAATTTCCTTATCATGATTACTAACCAGTTAACAGTGATAGAAATGAAGTACGACTGTAGTATTATTTTATCATATTTTGTATATAGATGTTATTTGGTCATTAAGTGAAGGAGATATGATGAGATTGTTAATGCATCCATTTCAGTAACATCCATGAGTATATCAAAAAATGAGGCCTAGCCTAAACTGAAAACTTACTTGCAAGGATGCCATTTGCTTTTGCCACATCTCCTCCATTGACTTCATCTTTGTCTCATATTCAACCCTCTTTCTCTCAGAATGTTTTAGTTGTTCCCTCAATTCATTATTTTCTTCTTCCTTTTGCTCCACAATTTCTTCTGCCTTGTACACGCGTGTTTGTAGTTCTGCTAAAGCTGAAGGCGTGTTCTGAAGCAGCTCTTGGGACAAATCCTGCTAAACCAACAAGAAGAAAAGAAAGGGGGCCTTCATCATCAGTGGACGAGAATTTTAACAATATCATAGCAAAAAAATATTATATCCATTGAAGCAATATTTCAAATAGTAAATAAGAAAGATGTGTGTTAAATAAATGCATATGCTGATGAAGTTACAATATGTTGAATGGAAGAAAAAAATTGGAATACAACTTAAATCAGTGCTTGGTGCCATTTCCACTAGGAGGATTGCCTAATTGTATAATTACCACAAAAATGAAGACAAAAGAGAATATTTTGGATATTTGGCAGCCGACTAGTAATATCCGGCTGCAACAGAGTTCGATTTTTATGCCGCATAAGCTTAATTCATATTGCTTGAATTACCAAATAAGGAATTAAATAGAATTGGGAGTATTCAAAATTACAAATGAAACCATACTCCAGGACTTCTCTCCATTGGATTCAACTTCGTGCTTTATTCTTACTCATTAGTTTAAGGAATATCCCAAAAGGACACAAGTGGAGTCACTCACGTCAATACTGGGCGAGCGCCCAGCATCGGGTCACAGGTCCCCCACAAGGCATGATAAGCCGCACTATTGGGCCTGGATCTGTCCGTCCTAACCGAACCATGTTTCCTCCTGATTCAACTGGTGGCGTACATGGCACGCGCAGAATCAATCAAGGAGAGAGGAAGAACCACCTCTTCCACAATCGCAGGAAGAACCCAGTCTTCCCACTCCCACATCTTTGACTTTAAGAAGGGGAAAAGAATGACGAAATTCCCTCAGAAACACATATAGCAGTACAAAGTGAATGGTAAAATACCTCAACTTCTGGCATTTTAACACAAAAGTTCCGTCTAGGTTTTTCATTTTCATGATACTTCTTCAATTTATTGATGTAACTAGAATCCCTCCGAACCAAACACCCACGAATCACTGCATGAAAAGGATACAGAATAACCAAATCAGATTCAACACCTACTTGGAAGGTGATAAGCATGGCAGGTACAAAACCATGCTAACCAGATTGAAGTACTATGATTGCATGAATCTCCTCAAGTTTTTTAGAATAAATTGTTATGGAAGATTTCATCAAAACACCATGTTTCCTTCTTACAATGTCTCCAAGTATAACTGCAATGTGACAAAGTAGCAATTAGAAATTTAGAAATAGACTAGAACCAAGGTTATGAATAATCAATTGTGACAAGAATTTTATGATTTCAGTCTACAGTTTAGGTATTTAATTTTCTTAAATTTATTATACAACTACAGGCCAAACTGTAGAGGCGTTTCTATTTCAACCAATATCATCTATGCTTTTCTGATGATAATTACTTGAGGAATTTTCATTTCAATGAAGAAAATTATTCACAATGCCTAATTTAAACTAATATTGCTACCGGCAGTACATGATTGTAATGTTGTCACTCCATTCCTAAGTTTACAGAAATAACAGCGGGCTTGATGACCACGGAAACATTTTTGAATCCTAAGTACTCCCCGCAAAAACTGTTTTCTCTTATCCTCCAGCGCACCAATCTACAAAACAAACCAGAGCACAAGATTGACCATGTAAAAATAAACACAATATGCAAAACTATAAAATCAAATCAAGAAAGAAATAACAGATTATAAGCAAAAATTAATGGTACATAAACAAAATATTGAAAAAAGGGTTGATCATCTTTCAGTGGCACCTCCAGTGTTGAAGTACAGGTTTTAAATTTGCCTTACATGATGCAGGGGGGAAAACAAAATGAAAATACATCCATACGAAGAAAATGTAGACATATACCTGCCCTGCTCGAAGATATAGTTTTGTGTAGCCAACTTGGTACATTTCAGAAGGGATATTAAATTTTTGCAAAACTGCAACTGAGACACTCAACGGATCCCGAGGTAGATCAGTCTCAGAAAGCAGAAACTCGTACCTAGATACATAAAGGAACTGAAATCAACTCATCATTCAAGATACTCTAGAAACCCTGGGAAAGTTTTGAAAATCCAACTACCTTCTGGAAAATTCTTGATGGTTCACTCGAGTAGGAAATCCAGCCTTTGAAATTTTAACAGCTTCTAGAACTCTACAACATCTGAGCTGTTGTAGGACAAGTTCCTTGTCATAAATTCCAGGAAGGTTGTTAGTATTTGGCTTTATGCAGCGAATAAAGTGAGGAGTGGTGCTCTCCAATTGATGCATCAACTTGAACAATTGATCCTAAAAGTTCGGAACTTGTTAGATTTATGTTACTTGGATAATTTAATTGTATATGTAATGTTTGGGATGGCATTTTTGCCCATCATCATGTCCTAATCTTCTGTGAAAAACCAAAATAATAATTTCTTTCCAAAGCCTTATTAAGCTAAAGCAGCTTAAGAAATGCTAAAATTACCTTGAACTTTGTTCCAACACCTCTCTTCTGTGAGTATAGTGCACCAACATGGACAGCGGAGTTTTCTTGCTCCTCGGATTGGTTAATCACTTTGGAGAACAACTTCAGCAATTCACAATCACATGATGAAAGGAGTTGAATAGAATTATAAGACAATGTGTCTCTGTTCTTTACTAGAAAGCCATTTGTATCATACAAAACCTGATAGAAGCCCGTGTGTTAGTAAAATCACAAACTTAAAATAATAATTTCATGGGCACACTGAGTAACCAATGGCTTAGAGACAAAATTAACAAAACAATGTTTGCTCATAGCTACTTGACTATAAGAGTTCCCGCCATAAAACACTTGCCAGATACTTGCATGCTTAACTAAATTACATTTTTATTTGCAGGTAATGAAATAAACTGAACAAAACCTCGTCTTATGTATATTGTAGAAACTAGGAAGGGAGCAAGACATCACGTTCAACAACAACTTATAGGTCATATTCAGAACTCACACCTTTTGCAAATCACATTCCTGATAATATACACAATAAAGAAATACCTATAACAGATCTTAGAACAGGAATTTACATAAGTCATCTATATTGCCATGCATGTATTGTTTAGACACTCTTTTCTTTTCCACTATATGCAATATTCTGGAAAAGAAGGCAAAATTTCCACTATAAATTAAATAAAGTTATAAAGTGGACTTTTGTGACCATATTCATGTGAGTCATATCTTGATTTAAAATAAAATTGAACTCAATATATATGAAACTGTGTGTAATTAATTTATGACATGAATCCTGATCATATTGATGAATCAAAATTTTCTCCTGAAATTTCTGTAGCAAGATACTTCTTGTTTTCATTTTTATGTAGTCAGTCACTTCTTGTTTTGTTACTTTCATATATGACTTGAATTGTTTTGAGGTTTGTGTATAACATATAAGTTTATTATTTTGCACATGTCTTTTGTTTATACTAAAAAAATGTCTTTTCTTCATCATGCATCTTACAATTAAGATTCAATTCAAGATTTGGAAACAGGTCTTTCAATTAATGATTAGAATCTCAAATTCACAATTAGATTTGCAACAACTAAATTCCAGAACTCCTTAGGTGCCGGGCAGAAACTAACCTCCCCTGCATAGTGACGTACACTAAAAGCCCTGCCTCTTTCCCCTTTGAAGCAATTATTAGCTTCCAGGAGGTTCTTAAGTCTGTTGACAAATGATAAATCAGAAGCCTCGGCAAAATTTGATTCATCATCCAATAAAGAGAGTAGACTGATAGGTTTCTGCACATTTTTAACAGATAACAGAATGACTACAGTAATGACAGAATAATGGATTGTACTGGTACAATAATAAACAGTAATTATTCAGTTATTTATTGTATTGGTACCAATTTCTCTCATATAATAGAAGCTCTCAATTTCCAGATAAAATGGAATGAACCTAAATAATTTTGAAAACTAAACCAAATAAGTACCTTCTCAAATAGATCCAAGCACTCTTGATTGTCCCCAAAATCTAATACTGTACAATCAATGCCATCTGATTCACAGTCCTGACAGAAAAAGTAAATTGCATGTCAAGAACTTTTAATAGAGCAGTGTATAAATACAAGAGAATAGAATAGCATATAATGATGTAAGCAGCTAAACTGATAAGTTTAGTCTGCATAATAGTTTTACTATAAATACTCTGTCATAACAGATTTGCAATCGAACTAATCAGAATTAATGTGAGTTTAATTTGTATTTAGTTACTTTGTACATTCACAGAAAAATGTGTAAGTTGTTTCCTTATTAGTATTAGTTATAATGAGGATCAACGCTCCTCCTGATCCTTAGGCCATAGAATTGATTACAGGGTCTGTATTTTCCTCCTCTGTACCATTTAGAATCAATCAAGTGAACATTGTCTTCACATTTCCAGAAATCTAAAATAATATTGCCAAACAATAGACTCAGATAAGATATCCTTGATTAAACTATTTTCTATGAATAGAATACCATTTTTTAATCCCCATCAAATGTATTTTAAATACAGACATTAGCCCACTGCACTTTTTTTGTTAGTATTTGGCAATAATTTTGGAAGTTTGATCAAATCTCCCATTTTGCAAAGAATACGGAAGTACTAGACTTTAAATGCAAGGAATCACTTTTCTAGGAATTCATGCTAAGCATTCTCAGGACAGTAATTCGCACAACAAAAATCACATTATATTGTTCAATACTAATTTATTAAGGTGTTCAGCATCAAAATATCAAGTAATATTGACACCTAAAATAGTTCCTGACCTCCTGCTCAAGTTTAAACAGATGCCGGTTAAAATGTTGTTGAAGCCTTTCATTGGCATAATTTATACATAACTGTTCAAAGTTGTTCTTCTGAAAAAGAGAAACAAGAAACTGTTAAAACATATACCACATTCTTTGAAGCATGAATATATCAATACAAATCGCCTACCTGGAATGACTGAAACCCATAAAAATCAAGGATACTAATGGATTTCTCTGTATGTTTTTCATTCACTTCAAGTGACCTGTTAAGTTGTTGTACAATCCATTCAAACAAGCTGGAATAAATAAATTTGGCAATTGCATCTCTTGTTTCAATGGCCTGAGCATGGAATGTAAAAAAAGATAGGTAAATAAATAAACAGCACACATATGCACATAATGAATAGACCGTTTATAACCATAGAAAATACAAGATTGAAATGTTTGAATAATAAAAAGACCTGCAATAATGTCAAACTTTTGGCAACGGTATCTTTGTCAGATTGGATTTTATGGGTGGATAATGCTGCAATTAAGTCCTGGGAACCGCAACCCATCAGCAGGGCAGCACTGGTTACAGCTGCACAAAAAAAAACATGTATTCTTCAAAATCATTTCCAACACATTACCAAATAAGATACTTTTTGTTGTCCATATAGTATACGGCATTGCAAATAATCCGAGCCCCAGCACGAAATTACCATACACAGCATGAGGTAAAGATAGACCACCAGAAGACATGTGACATGCTATGAACCTTACCTTCATCACCCACAACCTCGATGTGATTTTCACTGTCAGTGACTTTGAATGATATATTTCCCAGCCATAATATTGCAGCAAGCACTTTAAAGATCATCTCTTGGTCCTCTATACAAATTCGAACAGCATCAAATGCTTCCTGGGGAAAAATTATGATGCAAAAGGAGAAAATTAGATGAATTTTAAGAGGCCAGAAATAAAGTAAGAATTTATTATAAACCAAACACGTTGTCAAGTATTATACCATCAGCTGATGAAAGTTTTTAGCATCGTCAATACCACCAATAGTGATGCAGTCACTTTGATTTAGATATTTATATTCATGGGCTGCTCTAAGATTTAGTCTCTCTGCATAGGAAAAGAGAATGGATCAATAAGTGCAAAATATTAAAAATTCAATTATGGTTGAGAAAACACTTTTATATGTGAAAAATTATGCTACTTAATGTGTCATAAATAAATAAAAAATCTCTACAAGACCTTACTAAAATTAATTTAAAAGGGCAAAGGATGTATACTGATAATACTGGATGGCATAGGATAAAATTCCAAACTACATTCAAATGAGATGGTTTTGAGGATGGTACAGTTCAGTTGTCCCAGAATAGTGATATGGTGGTCAAAATATTTGAATTCAGACTTACTCTCTCAACAGTTAAAGTTGTTGTACCAAAACTGGCTTGTAAGGTTAGGGATGCATCTCTCACTTACAAGCATGTTTTCAGGTCATATTTGATCTAATGTGAGACTCTTAACACACCTCCCTCATGCCAAAAAGCTAGACATCTAAAGCATGACCTGACTACCCAGATAATAGGTGGTCCTGCGTGTTTTGGATAGCCTTTAAAACTGTGTAGAGTTTGTAATTTGAGTGTCTAAATCAGACCACACTTAACTCAATTGAGAATATCATATCAAATAAATGCTTATTGATATTATTTGTCAACTAAAATCCTAATCTATAGTACTAATCCTGATAATAAATATATGGATTTGATACCACATTTATAAACACTTTTTCATGTTGCATCTCATCAAATGTAGACTCTCAGTACACCATCGGACACGCCCATGACGCGTGTCTGGACATTTGGAGTGTGACCCAAGTGGCCTGATAGCAGGGGACCCAAGAGTTCTTCGATAGACTCTGATTCCATTATACAATTTTGGATTGTGTCTAACTTAACCCTACAAAACCAACTTACACAGTGAAGGATGTTTCTCCCTTATAAACATTGTTTTTCGTCATATGCCATCTATGTGGAATTCTCAACAGTATTCAACAGAAGATGGTACTCATTGTCTAAGCATGGCAGCTTCAATAATGGTAACATAAGGGTAAGTAAAACCCCAAAAAATATCCTGAAGCTAAGAGCTTCTTCAGCGTCAAAATACTTCAATACTTTCAGAATAACAAAATAATGGGCTACTACAATCCAAAGTAAATGGGCTACTTGGCTCTTTAAAGTAAATGATATGATCATTACGACTTCAACTGATTGCATAAACCCCATAAATAGAAATGAATACACCATATACAAACTGTGAGACAGAAAATTATACAAGTAGACAATGAAGTTAATAGATTGCTAAGAAGACACACCTTTAAGACTAGATGAAGATCCAGCACAAAGTTGATAAAGTACATGATACGACCTCTCACCATTGGCCACTTGAACAACTCTTGACTGCTCACAGAACAGATGATATTTTTCATTAGTGAGAAGCGATAAACATTACAGTTTAAAACTTGACAGTGCACCAGAGATTACCTTTTCCAGCAAATCTGTCCGAGTTAGAATATGGGTTTGAATATGACAAACACAGAGCCATGAAAATAAGTTAACTCGGTAATTACAATAGAAATGGAGTTAAAAAATCAAGCATGAGTGTAGTAAAGTGTATAGCTTGAATCAGCTTACATGTTTGAATTTTAGCCCCGCATATTTTACCCGTGGCACTGAAGTGTATTTCCATACACTTTCCCTGCACCAAATTAAAAATGTATATGAATGAAACGGCTCAGCATTTAAAGATCATCCAAAAGGTGATGCATAGCCTTCAACAATTAAAAGTAGGATTAAAATTTCAAATTTATGGACATACTTGTTGGAAAACCTTTCAACTCAAGAAATCGTAATAAAACAATAGCATGAGTAAGTTCCATTACATTGGGAATAAAATACTCACAAATCTGGTTGAGTTGTCATTCACAGATGTTTTTGCATTCCCAAAAGTTTCTAGTATACAGTTTGTTTGAAGAACATCATTTGCTGTCCCACTACAGCCACTACCAAGAGAAGCTAAGTATTGTATAGCAATTTTAGCTGTCTCTGTCTTCCCAGATCCACTCTCACCACTGCAAACAAATTCTAATAGTGAATTTCAGCAACTGCTAGAATTTATATTTGTTACTACTAGGAAATTTCAATGCCATCAAGCTCAAGAACATATATATATCAGCATGTTTCGATGTGCATATATATATATATATATATATATATATATATATATATATATATATATATATATATATATATATATATATATATATATATATATATATATATATATATATATATATATATATATATATATATATATATATATGTACACAAAAAGAGTCTCAATGTACTAAAATGCTGACCTTATGATAATGGACTGATCTACTTCATCTGCAAGATACAAAAAAGACAAATAGAAAAGCTTTATAAACTTGTAATTCACTTACAAACACAAAATTTGAAACAAAGAGAAAACAGTCCCCACTCACCTCTCATCATTTGGTTATAAGCTGCATCTACGATACCATAAACATGAGGACTATGAACAAGTTGTTGGCTATAATTGGAAACATAATCACTTCCATAAATGTGGAGATGTTTGAAAGGATTGAGTGCAATTAAAAGGGCCCTGCTTTACTCTGCAGACAGAAAGCAAGAGCAGCTTATGAGATGATATACATATACGATCACCTAAGCCAAGGAAAAAGGCGAGCAGGCATACATACATAAATCATGTCGTGAGAATATCTAAAGCTAAGATTGTGAAGAACCGATGGCTCATTCAAAAAAGCGAGTTTAATAAGATCGTCCACGCCATCTAAAATATTGGGATTAGCTGGTACAAGATGTGTTGTAGGCAAATTGAGCACCTGAAGTAAGCAGTGAATAACATGAGAAAGTTGTAAGATCCATGTAACACCGACAACTCTGAAATTATCTGTGTATGCATCTACACTTGTGTTTGAGTTGAATTTATTCATTTTTTTAAATTATTATGCATATGGTCGTGTGAGTGTGGGAGTCATGTATAGAAACTTACTTTTCCATCAGAGAGTGAAACAGATACTTGGTCTCGGGAAGTTGAATTTATCGAGCCTAGGTCCCATAGACCTGTTGGTTGCCTACACCAAACTCTAAGGTTCTGTAGGAAAGAAAGAAAGAAGAAAGATGGTTAAAAGTTGATAGAAAATGCTGACATCAAGAGGATGAGGATGATAAGGTTTTAGGAAAGTAGAGAGTTACGATCGGAATGAAATAAGAAAGAGTGCGAGTATGGAATTGTGAAATAGATGGGAGATAAGGTGAGTCGAGAATGTCGATGGTTGCGTGAGTTTCCACATTGTGATCAAATCCAGCGTTGGAGACCTTAAAATTATTTGGCAAAGAGCGTCTGGCGGGAGGGAGGCGAGCCTTGGAAGGGGGGCGGGAAGGCAAAGCAGGCGGGGAGTCGTTGTTGGTGGGATGGTCGTGATCGTTGCGGCGAAGCGAATCTAACATTTCTTCTAAGGAGCTTCTGGTAAGAGAAGATGGCGAAGCTGATAACCCCATTGCATTGCACAGATTTGGAGACAAGACTAACAAATCAAACAATATACCTTCTTAAGCTTACACTCTGAGACAATGATGGAGAAACAATCGCTAAATTAATTATTTTTTATTATAATAAAGAGGAAAATCTTTTTATTTTTAAAAATTCGTCCGTTCTTTTCATAGTATTAAACAATATCGAAAATATTTATATTTCAATTTGCTTTTTCTTCTGTCGTGGTTACATACAGGATCTCTTTATAAATTCAAATCATTCAGGGAGGTTACAAATCTTTATTTCACTTTTTTGTATCAAAACTATTTGCCTCTCATAATCAAATAAAGTAAAATACGCAAAACTTGGTTCTATATAATTTTAGAAGGGAAGATAAAGAAATGTAGTGGTTTGAGTAAATAAAGCTCACACTTTCGTTAGATGCATGTTCATGTTTAAATAAATTAGGTTAATGATTCTTGGTAGAAACAAGATTTAGTTAATATATCGTCTCTCTCGATTATTGAACCAGATTAGTTGATTCACTATATGAATTAGTACAGGTTGGTTAAATCTAACAAAAAGAAATCGATAAACTTTTCAAATTTCAAATTTGAATGTTTCGACAAGTCATATCGTTGTTTTGGCGCTTTGAACGAAAGAACATGCAAACATCAAACATGGTACTCTTGTAGAGAACAATCGTTATGGTCGAAGTAGTATAAATTAGAATTTTTGTATTAGATTTTTGTGTGTTTACTACTGTACAAATCACTCAAATAAACTCGAAGTACCAAGTGTTAGAGAAAAGAATTACTGAGAATGTATGTATGAAACACCTCTTTTTCATCAAAATCATTTATATTTGAATAAAATCTTTTACGTTTCATTTAAGTTTAAGTCAAAGTACAATAACATTTAAGTTTTTATCTTAGAGTCATTTTTATCTTTATTTTAAAGCTTTTTTTCTACATTGACTTTCGTTATAATCATCTTTTCGAAACATTAGAAAAACAAAACTTAGCACATGTCTTATAATCAATTTAATCGATCATGTAAGTAGTCAAACGATAATTTTATTTTAGAAAACTAGCGGTTGTTTACTACTTCCTCGGTTCCTTTTTAAGTGTCGTTTTAGAAGAATTTTTTTATTTTTATTTAAGTGTTGTTTTATAGTTTAATGTCATAATTTGTCAATTATACCCTTACTTTTTTAATAAATGAGAGAGAGTGTATGAGTAAATTTATTATGAAAGAGAACATAAATGAGGGTATAATAGAAAAAATAACTTTAACACTTCACTATCTTGGTTGAAGAACTTTATGTTAAAATGACATTTAAAAAGGAACGGAGAGAGTAAATTTTAAAATAAACACATACCAAAATATTTATTGAAAATGTTCTGAATCTGTGTATTATTAAAACACCGGAATACTTTTCAAAAATATTTTGATTAACAAAATTATTAAATAAGTTTCAGTAACGATTTAAAAATATTCTCTATTTATTTTAGGTCGCGGTTTTAAAAAAATTATTTAAGAGAATGAACATAAACTTTGTCAAATTATTATTATGTTACTTATACACAATATATTTATTTATCTATGATTTTTAAATTTGAAGGTTACAGAAATAATTTTTATTGAAAAGACAGGAAGATTGATTGCCACACATGAACTAAAACTTTGACCTTTATTTCATAGATTGATATAAGGCGTAACACCTGGTATCAATTTCTTCAATCCCCTTCCAAATCATCACTGTTCTGTTAAAATTTTAATTAAGTTTTAAGTCAAAGTTCACTTAAGATGGTGACATTTTGTAGTGGAGGCCAGTACGAGTTTTGAATAATTCATATGCATTTGTTTTTAAGTTTTTCACATAGTTATATTTAAATGAAAAAGGGCCTTATCTTATCCAAAGCATTAAAAAATAGTAGGAAATTGTTTACCAAAAAATGGCCTAATTGATAAAAAAAAGTGATCAAGTGACGACAAGAAAAAGCAAAATCTGAAAAGTTAATGTTAACGTGCATAGTCACTAGAATTTGAAGGTAATGATTATGTTCTGGACAACCATGTCAGTGAACTCACTTTTCCTAAAATTGAATTGAAAGTAACATCTCACAATTCTCCTTCGAGTGCTATTTATGAGTGATCATCGCTACAACAGAAATGCTTTTATTATACTTTTGTTAAGGCTGAAATAAATGATGTGGCGTCCAAATTTATTTTACAATTTTTACTATTTTTTATGAATGAAGGAAATTCTATACATACATAACAACGTGGCGTACAAACTTTAAAATATCACCAAACAAACACTCCTTAATAGTAATACGTGACTTTAACGAAAGTAAGTATGACATAAATCAATGAATTTAAAGTTTGGGAAATGTTATGATAAGAATATGTGTTAGGAGATTCAATGGTGTTTTAATATAATTTAGGGTTAAATAAGTTTTTTATTCTTATAAATATTGTATTTTTTATTTTTAGTTTCTTTATGTCTTTAGGTAACGATTTTTATAAAAAAAACATTGTCAAAGTCAGTTAAAATCGTTGCTAAAATTTAAGAGGGATTAAAAATAAAACTGCAATATTTATGGGAACTAAAAAATTATTTAATCCTATAATTTATGAATAAACCATCAATAAAAGGAAAAGAGAATTTGTTATGCATTCTATATAAAAGAAATTTAAAATACTTATGAAAATTAAAAATATAGTTTATATATATATATATATATATATATATATATATATATATATATATATATATATATATATATATATATATATATATATATATATATATATATATATATATATATATATATATATATATATATATATATATATATATATATATATATATATATATATATATATATATATATATATATATAGACACACCTTTTTTTAAAATTTATTTCTAATGAAAATAAAAAATATATTTCCGATCTAAACCGGAAATATATTTTCGGAATAAACAAAAGTGTACACTCTTTTTTTAATTAGACTAGTCTTCTTCCTTCCGTATGCCAACCGCCAAGGAAGAATTTCTGAAAGAATTCGACGAACATTACGGTTATCCCAATGGCCCCAAAACCATTCATCGAATTCGAGCTACTGAATTCAACAGATTACAAGGTTCTACTGAATTCGTTACTTGTTTATTCTTTTAGTTTTTAGTGAGTCTCAATGTGATTATGAGTTTATGCTTTTGATTTTGAAGTTGTTTGCTATTATAATTTGTTGATTTTAGAATTACACACATATCTTGTGTACTTGGATCATGTCGGTGCAACTCTGTACTCCGAGCTACAAATGGATTCGGTTTTCAAGAAACGTATATGGAAAACTTTGGAATCCTTATTCATATAATTCATAATTAGAAACCGGAAATGTATTTCCGATTTATACCAAAAATGCATTTCCGGAATCAATTTTACCATAAAATGGAGCGAATCTCAAAACCAAATGAAATATATATTTGTGGGGTGCGCCGGAAATATATTTCCGATTTTAGGGACATTTTTGAAATTCTGATGTGGTGCCTAAGAAACACTTGTGGTGCATTAAGAAAACCTCAAAGAAAATGAGTCAAGATTTTTCATTTTGATCCAAGTTAATGAAGATGGCATGTAATGTAGGATTGCTACCCTTATTTTGATGTTTTTAATTAGGTTAAATAAAGAGGTAGAACTTACTGATAATTGGGTTCCAAATTGGCCTGGTGATACTATTTGACAAGTTGAACATATCCACAGCAAACATAGCTTTGTAGTTGACACATCTAAAAAAACATGTACATGTAAATTTTAGGACTTGGTAAGCATACCATATAGACATGCAGTGGCTGCCTTAGGATTTAGGAACCAACGTCCAGAAGACTATGTGGATGACTATTATTTCAAAGAATCACATGTGACATGCTATGATTTCAATGTTAGCCCAATTAGTGGCCAAGACAGGTGGCTTGAGGTGGATGTAGAGGACATGTTGCCTCTTTCATACAAAAGATGACCTGGTAAGCCCAAGAAATTAAGAAGGAGAGAACCTGATGAGGACCCTAACAAGGAAAGGACACAAACATCATATTGATGTACCAACTATGGTGTACATGGCCATAATGAAAGAAGTTGTTCACAACTAGTTCCCGGCCTTGAAGCTCAGAAAAGAAAGGTAAAATATTAACTCAATAATGTATTCTTACTAACTGTTAGCAACTACCATTAATTGAATTACTGTGTGCAGAAAAACTAAAGAAAAATATTATAGCTAAAGCTTCTATTGAACCAACACAACCTGCTAAAGGTGAAACCTCTGTTGAACCAAGACAACCTGTTGAAGGTGATGCTTCTACTAAACATCAACAACCTAAATAGCAACCAGCAACACAAGGTGAGGTGGACCAAGAGTTTGAAATGCTTGCAACAGATCTTTGTGCAGCTTTTGAAGCAACACAACCTCAACCCAATGTCAATGATATCAATTCCCAAGTTCAAACTAAAGTTGATAGTGAACATGTTCCAACTGTTGAGGTTGCACATGTAATGACTTCACAGGGAGTTGGTGACTCACAACCAAACTATATTTTGTGTAAACTTGTTCAAGATGTTGAGGCTACACGTAATGAACCTGATATTGGGCCCCCTAAACCGGTTTAATTTTTACTTACTAATTCAGTTTTAATTATGTATTCTAAGTTTTATTGTCATTTACATAACTCTGTCTGTCTTTGTTGTGTTAGAAGAAGGCAAATGAGATTCAACACCATTTGTGATAAGAAAATAATACCCCTCAAGACCCAACCAACAAAAGCTTCAACAGAGTCATCTTTCTCTTCCCCTTCTCCAACTTAATCTTCATCTTTGCCCTTTTTCCCTTCAACATATCTGAGCAATTGCACCTAGTTGAACTTCTAACATCACTAGCTGGATTCCGTTCAAGCGCATCGTCCCAAAGGAATAACTTGCAATCAGACATTAACCCTGAATTTAGACACTTCTAAAATCTCCTTTTAGGGTTTTCAAGGGAGTTTGACATAAACATTTTTATGCTTCTATTGCAACCACAAACTAGTGCTTGAACGTCATGAGAGTTTCCAGACGAATAAGAAGCCATGGATGAATGGAAGAAGAAGGTGCAATGAATATGAAGGTGCAGCGAAGAAGAACAAGGAGATTAGTGTGAAAAAAGAACAACAAAATGATTTTTTTTTAATTTGGTCCCTATTTTAAAACACTGTAAAGACATAAATTCTACGTGTTTTAATGAAAATAAAAAACTAAAACTAAAACATTATCCACCTCATCACCGTCTGCCAACTCATCTTTTTTTAACGTCTCATTAACAATAGGGAATGTATCCAATGCAACAAAAAAAGATTTAGGGGCGAAAACCAAAAACACACTAACTTACAGGGACAAAAGCACTATTTAAGCCTTTTAAATAATTTAAAAATAGTTTTAGGTCTTTGAAATTCTTAAAACCTTTTTCTAAAAATATTATAGAGTTTTTATGATTTTAATATGATCCCCTTTGAGATTTATTTGATATTTTGATCATAGTTTTGTATTTTACCTTTTATTTTCACTTTAAAAATGTTTTAAAAATCGGTTGTCATATTATTTTTTGTGGATTAATTGTTCTTAATTGATGTATATTCTAGTTGGCTTGGATCTTGATCATTTAGGTCATAAATTTCATCAACATCAATTGAACTTGAGTGTTGATAGGTTAAAAAATCAAATCCACCAAAATAGATGATTGATTTTGATGAAGTTAGATCTAATTCATGATCCAACTTGGAATTTTATTTTGGCTTGTTAAGTTTATCTTTGCTCCATCTCTTTCTTCTTCTTTTTATTTTTGGATCAATTGGATGATGATTGATTCATCTTTGTTTAGTTGAATTTGAATTGGTACTTGATGAACTTTCATCATTTGAAATCTACCTCTAAGTGATCAATTGATCACTCAAGGTACTTTGGATTAGTGAAAGTTTGTCCTAAGGTATCATGAAGGATTTGGTTGATGTAATGATCGCATCTCCTTGACGTAGGTCTTGATCCACCTTTGTTTTTACTTGTGCTACATGTTTTAGGAGTATGATTTTTTATCATATCTCTAACATGTATGATACATAATTGTTATTGACTGACCTCATATAGTATTGACTTTTACATAAGTTCTTATGTGATTCCTTAACATAGCGCTAAATTTAAATTTAATGCAATTTAATTTTTCCGTAATTTACTTTATGTAATTTAATTTTATCATCTTGTCATTTTATTTTCTTATCTTTATTTTTGTCCCATTTTTCTTTTGCTCGTTGAGCATTTTATCTTTATGTCATTTTCCTTTTGCTCACTTAAGCATTTTATTTTATATTATTTTGTTTTTGCTCACTTGAGCCTTCTTTTTCTTTTAAAGACATTAATAATAAACTTGGACACTAAAAGACTTAAGACTCTCCTTGGACTATGGTTATTATCCCTTTGCATCTTGGAGTATTTGAACCTTTGGACTTAGGATAGAACCTTGAGCTTTGAACCTTGAGGACCTTTTTGTTATTTTGTTTGTGTATTGAGAAATTTTTTGTGTGCAGGTGTTACTTTGAAAAATCATCTAGTGCAAGAATAATTCATCGAAGACATCAAGTTCATATAATACATACCAAGTCATTTGTACCTTTTTTGCTTCATTTGATACAAGCTTTCATCTGAGGCACTATAATTCATCTGATACTTATTACTGCTTTGTGTGACTTTAATCCAAAGGAGTGAGATGCATTGTTTGACTTGTGTCAAGATGATTGTTCTTGTTTGGTTATAACTTTCCTACCTTAACTCTTACTTTTTTACTTTAGGATAATCACTTCATCTCTTGCCCATCTTCTTTAATTTTCAAATCTTCTCCATCCTTTTCAAAAACCTTATTGTTTTCCAAAACTTCAGCAACTTTCATATAAAAATCTTGAATTTGTCAAGTGCATTTTCAAAACCTTTTTGTTAATCAAACTTTAATTCATTTAACCAAAGTCTAACTTTTTTCTTAAAAGACTAAAAAACACAAAAACTAATTCAAACTCTTTTGCCATTTGGATTTTGATTTTAAAACTTTTTCTTAAGATTAGACATTAGTCATCCTTTAACTTGAGTTTTAATTCCCATATCTCCTTGATATTGGTTGATGTTGGTGTTGAATCTTTTTCACTTTAAGGAGTAGTGGCATACTTGTTGAGTCATCCAAGTTGGACCCCTCCTTTCATTTGTGATGCAAATACCCACCTTTTTCATGTTCATGGTGGATTAGTTGAGTACTCTCCTTACGATGACAAAATGTCTCTTTATTTAAAATTAACCAGCAAACAATTTTGTTCGTTTTTAGAAGAACTATGTGGTTCTGATTTCATCATTGTACAATGGTGGTATGTAGGCACAAGGCTCATTGAAGTCTTGTTGGATCAAAAACTATAAAAATCATTTTTTTCGTATCTCCACAAACTTTTTGCAAACAACTCTTTTTTTTTAGCCAAAATACACAGATTTTCAAAGAGGTTTCTGCAAAGTACCACATATGTTTAGGGCGCTAACATCTTCCCTTTGCATAACCAACCCTTACCCGAATTTCAACTTTATTAGTTTTTGCTTTAAAAACTTTTGTGGATTTTATTCACTCTTTTCTCATTTTTTTAGAAAAAATAAAGTGCAGTGAAGACTTTCATTTTGAGAGTTAAGTTAATCGATAGTTTAATCTCAACTTTTCACCATTACAATAGGTGAAATAAGAAGATGCAAAAATACATGCTTTAATATTATTCTGAGTCCTCATGTGTTATTCTCTTGACTTAGTGCATAAGCTTTGATGTTGCAGACATACACCACTAAATCACCTTCTACCTCATATGTCACGAAAGATCTCATCAGACACACACAAAATATGAACTTCATCAGATGGATCATTGTCCAATAAACCTATTACTATTTCAACCTGAACCTGTGACAACTAAATATTATTGTTACCTATTTGCTCATGGTTAATTCAACAGAGTATGCTTTCAAGGCAGTTAAATCTGCAGGGATAACATTGATTGGTGTTAGGGGAAAAGATTCCGTTTTATTTTGCTGGTGGATGCTTAGGTTGGAATGTTGATTGCAGGACAAGCTCTTGGACCATCACAAAGTACCTTGGTTTGCTGGCCATTGGCATCACAGGTATGTATGTGATAAATTGTATGTGATTCCAACCATAGACAATGACAGTGTTGTTTTCTCTTAGTTAACATATGTTTATACATTTATTTTGAACTAAAATAATTTTATTTCTCTCTTCTTTTCAGCTGATGCCAGAACACTAGTTCAACAAGCAAGAAATGAAGCAGCTGAGTATCGCCTCAGATATGGATATGAGATGCCTGTGGATGTGCTGTCTAGATGGTAGGTGGTTCAGTTCTTAACATTAATTATTATACATATGCTGCTATATATATTACTACACCCTAGGACAAGTGCTTATGACTCTCTTTCCAAAACTTGTAAGTCTCCTCGGAACAACTTTACAACTTGTCCAATGTGGATGAGAATTCAATTTTTTTATACTGTTTTTCTTTTCTAGCAACTCTTAAAATTTCTCAATATATATTTTGTGCTATTATGGTTATGAATCTTCATTAGAATTATTTGAAAAGATATTGGATGTGGATGCTGAAGATTGGCTATATTTAGTAAAAGGTGAGAAGTTGGTTAAACACAGTGAAACATGATGCAAGTGATATTTTGCTGACGGGGAATAATGTAGTAAAACCAAACCCCGAATATTTATTCGATCTTTCTGTGTTTTGTTAAAATCTATATTGTCACTGAAGACCGTAGAAATCGTAAATATATATTGGTTATAAATTTTGTTAAACAGTCATCTAATTGTACATTCTCCATGCTTTTTTTTTTATACAGACTATCATTTCTGCCTTGCAATCAGTTCTTCAAGAAGATTTCAAGGCCACTGAGATTGAGGTGGGAATTAACTTTTAATGCTCAAATTATGTCATTGTGTTAACTGAAATGCAGTCAAACAACATCTTTTTAAGCATATATTAATGTGTTCTTGGAGCTTTGTATTCTAATTTTGGTTGTTGTGGGGCATTTTTATTTTATTTTATTGGTTAAAGAATTAGTTTTATTTTTGGTCATTGCCATCTAACAAATACTTTTTCATTTTTATTTTGACGGTATTTTGATTGATGAAAATGACTATTGAGCTTTTTAGGTTAGAGTTGTGCAAAAGGATAATCCAGAATTTAGAGTTTTGTCCACAAAGAAAATTGATGAGCACTTGACTGCAATAAGTGAGCATGATTGAGTTCATTCAAAGAATTTGACTATTCAAATTTTCTGATGTTATATTAAATCCTTCGCATGCTATCTTTGAATTGTTATATCAAATCTAATGTTAAAGATTATGTCATTATTAGATTGTTAGTATTTTAATTTTTTTTTTTTGAATAACTGGTAATGTCATGCAGTGTGGTGCATACATAGTTTTTCAGTATGAGGTGTCACCTATATAGCTTGACAGTTATGTTATTTTTTATTTATTTAAATAATAATTATAAATGTAAACAAAATATTTTATATTAATATTGAAGTTGGAAAAACATTGCACAATACATAGATACATATTTTTATTGACTTTCCTCTCCACCTAAACATTCACCTCTGTGACACAAAGGCTCATGCCTTTGTATAACCTACCTCGATGGTCTTTGTGGAATTTACTGAGGTGTTTGGGGCATGTTCTGACTCACTTGATGATGTGCTTGGTGTGATGGTCCTAGTACATTTAAATGATACATCTGATATATCATTTCTCCCCTATGTGTTGGGCTTCCAAAGAGATCGATGCCCATGTTGTTGAAGTTTGATATTATTGGTTAGAATATGTGTGACTGGACTGGTTGATAGAATTGGGATGTTGAGTCATTGTTGAAATGAAACAATGAGTCTTGCAGTGTCTGAAAGCCGTAGGATGGTTGGATGCTTCGTTGGTGTGATGTTTGATTGTATGTAGTTTGAGTGTTATGGTAGGAATGAGAGGTATCATATATGTTTTTGGTGTTGTGGTAGGATGAGGACGGGGTATATTGTTGGTGGTGGGTCGGGTCATGCTCTTGGTATTATGTTTGTGTGTGTGACATGAATTGATGACAAGTTTGGGTCGAAGGGGTGATGTATGGTTGTTGGGTTTGAGTGAGTTGGTATTGTTGAGGTTGTTGGGCGTATATGCAACTTTTTGGTGCGGGTCGATCAAATATGTCTCTTGAGAGAAAAAAAATTGTTAAAACCCATGCGTACACTCAAATATTGGAGAGTTGGTTTTAAATTATCTTACAAGATTGAATCACGTAGGACCAATTCACGTTGATGCCTCCATTGGCGACATTGATCTCTAGCGAAGTCTCTCAAATCATTAAATTCCCATTGGTCATCAATTCTGAGTATATGACATTGTCCCAAACACGTAGGGGGTCTGGGATACCTTGTGGCATGTCGAACTATAGCTTCACATGGTCACTGTGATGCATCTCTACAACAGTGAATCTGATGAGGGTTACTTTTGCACTCCAAACTTCAACATCTGCAAGGATAATCTCATGGTCGAGATCCTTATACGGCTTCCACATAAACTTTAGAGGAAATATAAGTTAATATAAAATTATAATTAAATTGAATTAACATGTTGGAAGTGTTGTATAAAATATGTAAATTTAATACCTCGTCGGGGCCAACATTATCGATAAGATTTTGATAGACCACTATTGCGTTTGCAGGGGATTTATTGTAGTTCATCCCAGGAATAACCCACGTACATAGAAAATAGGGTAAATAAATTATGTTATGTTGTTTATAGTATAAAGTATGTAAATTGGTGTTGTTGTAAACTTACTTTGTAGCAAAGGGGAACACGAATGACCTTCTGTTTTGTGGGGCGAGTGTTGACATTCTTGATGTCTGGAGCAAAAAGGCGCATGAATAGAAAAAACAACTATTGTTCGATGTATTTTTACACAAAGAACTATATAGATGGACCAAAACAGTTGAGCCCAAACTATATGTGTTTATTTTATCAAAATATCTTAACAAAGGTAAATATATGATATTAACAGTATTACCTGTTGTTTCAGGAAATAAAAAGTGACCAAATAATATCATTATATAACATTGAGCTTTCACTATTTTTTCTTCCTCGGTAGAATTACTGGTTATTTGGATACTTTTATGATGTTCTCTAAGGAGACGAAGATTAATACCTTGGCCTCTTGACCCTTATTCAAATAAAGGAGCTCCTAAAAGTTTCTCGCATATGGCGTTGTCTTGGTTGACTCAAGTATTGGCAACCTTGCCTTCTAATGGTAAACCAAATAACATGTAAACGTCCTCTAGCGTGACAGTATATTCACCACATGGAAGATGAAACGTGTGAGTTTTGAGTCTCCATTTTTCCACTAATGCGATACTAATTTTATAGTAAACATGATAATCGACTATGCTGATTAAATCACTGAACCGACTTGTCGTAAGTACGATTCAATTTGTACGTCGTAAAGAACATATTCATGGACACGACAATAAAATATTTTAACATCCTATTATTCAAAAATAAATAATATGTGAGTTATGATTATGATGAATTTATGGTGTGAAAGTTAGTGGTATTTATAGAGAAACACTATGCAGTCACATGACATTATTTTGCATGCAATAAACACATAGGAGAGATCTTAAAATGTCCTTGTATTTATTACACATAGGCGTCATTCAACATGGCATGTTACTTTTTGCATGCATGCAAAGCTACAGCATGGCAGGGATATGGTTCCAAGGTGGGAGGTGACATAGATCACGTGGCATGCATGCTTTCACGTGACTAGCCTACCCAGGTGGCACATGCTTACAAATTAAAGAAGACAAGCCATCCCGGGTGGCGCCTATGTACAAAAGATAGAAGACAAAACACCCTAGGTGGCATATAAAGGTTATTTTTATTAACTCTATTTAAGCAATGTATTTGACAATAACCAAGTTTCAAACTCATGAACAATTTGGGTTCAATGAAATTGAGTTATATGTTTTATTACAACAACCTGATCAATCTTAGGTGGTAGATCTTAATCAAGTTTTTGAAGAAGATGGCGAATCTAACAAGGATAACCACCCTGAAGTCGATGTTATTGACCAAGAAGAAGATGATGAGGAGGCCATAGTTGATTTTATGGTCAATGATGACGCTGCAAATCAAGAGAATGAACCATTACCTACGAGTCATGCGTATGATCCTCTGTTGGGGGAACATGAACCTGCCTCAGATCTCTTTCACAATCCTTACATGCAGACCAAAGGGTCCTTAAAAGTTGGAGACATATTTCGTACAAAGGAAGAATGTCTTAGAGCTATCAAAATGTATCACATGGATATTTTAACTGACTTCTCTGTAGATCACATTAATTCAGGCAGGTACATCATTTTATGTCGTTAAAAACCAATTTACCAGTTTCGGTTAACTGCTGCTTATAAAAGAGAAGTGATTCATGGGAAATATGTACCATTGATCCACTCCACACATGCATCATCACCGTTCGGACGCAAGATCATCGAAAACTTAGTTCTCAACTTATATGTTAGGAAATATTGCCTCTCATAAGCAAGGATCAATCATTAAAGGCGAGTACAATTATATCTCACATTGCTCAAAGATTCAGTTATACTGTCTCTTACAAGAAGGCATGACCGAGTCGAACACCGAATCAACAACCTCTTGAGATATAGGCTGAATGAGGTACCATTTGTCCTTAAAGTCCCGGTCTGAATTCATATACATCTTGAACAACGTCTTATATTGTTTAAAAGAGACCCAACTATGTTTTCCCCGCCTAGACTGCTGCTTGAGATGAAAACACCAGAAGAACAGGGGAATCGTCACTCCAATCTTAAGATACCAGCACACAATCTAGAATTCCCGTATAAAGGCGACATTTGGATGCAGCTGAGAAGGGGCTAGAGACAAGTGATTGAAAATACCGATCTGAAAGTCACTAAAGGGCAGGAGAATCTCTAAATCTTTGAAGACTATCTCATACATTGGGAAACGGTCGTCTTGGAAAGTCGAGCATACTCTGGCTATATCATTTGGGCAGTAGATTTTCCAATTCAGTTAAAAACCCTCTTGGTCACCGCCATATTCTACGACCGTATACGCCTTCCTTCTGGTAGTTCCAAAGAACGAGGCTATTCCCCGGGGTTCTGGTCTAACCCAATATATCTCAGAGTCAGTAATAGTATCGACCAAATGAGCATCCTCCTTGTTGTCGGGCATTTGAAAGTCCCCTTTCTGGTCGGACATCTCACCTGAAAAGTAGAGGAAAAGCAGTGAATTCGAGTGTCAAATCAAATCCATCCTTCCACCACAAGTTATGTGAAAGGGCGTAGTAAGAGACGAGAATGATGTCCCCGACCAAAACCCTTAGTTGAGATTCTGAAGAAAAAATTAAGGCCGAACCTCCTAAATTAAGATCACGACCCCATCAACCAGAAAAGGCGGGAATACCTTCCCCCCTGAGTAGAAACCTCAGAAAATCGCAAAGTTCATGATTCCTGCGAGGAAACGCATGAAGGGCATGAGCAAGCCATGAATCTTTCAGGCTGACTCATGAATGTCTTGGGAAAACGCATTAACCTTTTGAGGAGATGCATAAATGCCACGAGCGATTCCATGAATCTCGCTGGGAATTACCGTCAGAGAACAAATAGTTCATCATGAACTCATGAATCTTACGAAAATGCACATGAATATCACAGGGAGAAACCCCCCAGAAGACGAAATTCACCGTAAACACAAGAATTTCACAGGAAAAACTTCCCTGAAACATGAAACTCATCTAAAAACTGGGATATATGCAGAAAGAAAGGAAGAGCACTTACTTGATTAAGGTGGGAACGAAATCTGCAACGATAAGCACGACAATAGGTACGATGGAGGATGGTTCAAAAACGGCGAGGCAGAGGGAGAAAACAAAGCTTGAAACATTTCAAATGAACCCTTGAACCATATTTATAAACCCTACACAAAAGACGAAGCAGAACATCGGGTAATGTGTCATTATTTCGTCTCTCTGTCGCCCACACGCATAGGTCATGATGACCTATACTCCCTAAGTAATCATTTCACAGTAAATGATGCGCCACGTGGTCACGAAACAGACATCCCAATTTTTTTATGTCTCCCCGTTGGTCGAGGAGCATGAGATTGCTCTCCACGAGCACACTCTGGCTCCTTGAAATTCTGGTGCTATGCAGACTCAGGATGTCTTGACATCTGACCTGACATTATAAAACAAACAAGGTAGGCATAAAAATAATAGAGCAGGAAACAAAAGAACACACATAATTGTTCACCCATTTGGTTATATTCAACCTACATCTGGGGGCATACCAAGCCAGAAAGGAAGTCCATTATCAATAGTCCTAATTCAGAGTTAAACCTACATGTTTACGCTCTTCACTTAATCCCTACCCAATGTCCCTTCTACCTAAGATGCCTCACTAAGATAAGGGAACCTCCGTTCACTTCCAATCACCTCAGTGATGTCTAGTAGTCAACATCCCAGCCACTGCATCAACAACTTGGCTCCTCAAATACAAAACGAGTTTGGAGAACATCACTTTAAACACAAAACAGTCAAACTAGTGACTCAAACAAACTTGGAATTGCTTCACAGATTCGTCCAAGGACACAACTGCACTCATTGCTTCATAACTTTTGAGTGAGTAAAATAATCCCCTTGCCTGTAGGCTTCGAGGTACAAATCAGTTACCATCCTACAATCCAGGTGGTTCACCTACATGACTAACCCTAAAGATTACATATTTCTAAAACCGGCTAGATTCCTAAAACTAGGTTACAACTGCTTATTTATAACCTATTACCCAACTAGATTTGGGCCTTCAAAATAACAGCTTGAATGTGTAACAAACTTTGGCAGGAACAAACTTTTGCAGAAACAAATACACAGATAACTTCTGCTACAATCAAGGTCTTTGTTGATCTTTCTCCTTAGCTCTTAGACCTCCACATATGCCTTCAAAATCGCACCACGTATGATGCATAATATTCCCAAAATATTATGCACTGATTAAAACAAAACTGTAACAACTTTAACAGTTTCTATAGCATGATGTTCTGATGTCTAATGTCTCGACATCTCATTTGACATGTTGTTTCAGTTGTTGAAAAACTTCAACACAGTATGTTAAGACATTTCTAGATAGGATTATAAGTTAGAAATCCTAATGTACAAAACATTGTTGTTTCAGTTGTTGAAAAACTTCAACACAGTATGTTAAGACATCCATATAAAGCACGAGATGAGCATCATCGTCGTAAATCCCTAACCGCAAACAAGAAGACTCAATATGGAAAATTGCTAACCCAGACGAACACATCGTCCTCGCATGCATCGGTCTAAAGCCGACACCCGTCTTTCGGCCGGGCTCGGCGCATAAGTGACGATGATACTTCGCGACGGGGCTTATGGCCTGACGAACTACATCCTATCGCGCGCACAAGTTGTCCTTAAAGTCATAACTCCTCCACTAAGGAGCAACAAATTAGGGGGCTCTTGTTTTGGGTGGGCCTCTACTAGGCCCAGATGTCCTACAAGGCCCAATCCAATATTTCTACTTGGAAAGTCCAATAAGACGTATACTAGACTAGACCCGCCCCTGGCCCTCCGTCGGGCATGGTCTATCCCTGCTCGACTACTAGGAAGGTCACTGTGTTGGTTCACGTAATCGTGGTCGTTGGACAAACCTCTCCTCCACGAGCATGTCGAGGACTTCTCCTCCACGAGCATGTCGAGGACCTCTCCTCCACGTACTTGTTGAGGACGCTCGCCCTAGGTGCCTGTCGCGATGGCTCCTACCTCTCCTCCACGTACTTGTTGAGGACGCTCGCCCTAGGTGCCTGTCGCGATGGCTCCTCCTCGTAGGGCACGCAACCAACGTCTCTCAGAATATCACAGAGTCCTCCTAACCCAAAAAGACCGTGTCCACCACTTCCATGGTATTTCGGGGCAGTTGACCCAGGATGGAGACCACATGCTAGTCTCCACTACACACGTAGGTCCTGACAGTCTACATTTTGGGCCTGTCCATTTGACCCAGTACGGAGATCTTAGCCCAGTGTTGGGGCTATAAATACTTTCTTTCACTAGAAAATCAGGTTTTACTATTTACTTTCACTTTTTAATTACAATTTACTTCGAACCTCACTTTAATATCAGAGTGTCTTACAGATACCCTCTTCCATTTTCTTCCATCACAACAGAAATTCACCAGAATTGCAGACCATTAACGATCGTCTAATTAAAGTTATTTGCATTGCAAAAATGTTATTTGAATTCCATTATTGAAATATATAAAACATTATGATAATAATTATTTTGATATATTTAAAATTAAGAGAGAATAAGATAATATAATACTAATATTATCTAGTGTCTCTGTTTCATTTTATTTCCAGTATTGTAGAATATAAAATCATAATTTTAAAATTCAGAAATTTACAATGTAAAAAACAAATTAACATACAATTATTAGGTGTCACCCTAAAACATAAATTGCCACTGTTGGAATATTCTATATCTAAAGGCTTATTGGATAAATTATTTGCTAGTGTAAGAATTTATTATTTATGTCTGGAGTATGTATTCTTTCGGAGTAAGTGATTATCCTCTATCATTTAGATTTCCTCTATCAAGTATGCAATGATTGTTCAAACACCTATAAACTATAGGATGCAAATCTGGAATTTGTGGACAATCAGCGTCAGTTTCACAATGTATTGATGCTGTATTGAAAAAAAATAAAAAATATAAATGTCTCTAAAATAGATAAAATATGTTTTTATAAACTACAAAGTATATAGATGAATATTTTAAAAGGAAGAAGAAATGACTTACCGTTAACATTCTTTGCAACAACAAATAACGAAATAAATAAAATTATAGCATAAACATACATATGAGTTTTATCCATATTTTTCTTTTCTATTTGCATTTAAGATATGATTTGATCACTTTATAGTGTATAAACCATAAAGTTCATACAATATTTAAAACAAATATTTTAGCACGTATATTTTGTTTGCCCCTTCAGAAGATTTAAAGGGTTACACACAATTTAATAATCATTATAATTAATAATTTTTATTAACTCATTGACCTTTGGATAGAAAAGAGAATTTTTTTTATGAAGAGAATGTTTTTAATAAACCTTTTTAATTAACCTTGAGAAATCTATCTGTTGGAATAATGCATAATTGACATGTATTTTTTAATATTTTAAAAATAATTTAATTATGAGCTACGAGTATTAAATTTATTAATTTTGTTATTTCTTAACCTCACTTCTTTGATTCACATTTATACATAAAGTATATTAGGATGTCAAGGGCCATACTCCGTTGTTACAAAATTCTTATTCAACTTTTGTATTGATTACAAACCAAAACAATATTAAAAATAAAATGAAAAGTCATCTTTATGATTAATAGACACCTCAACTATGTTAGAGTCCTAACAAACCAAAATTCATCTGTATACCCTAAAATAATTAATTACAAGAATAAAAGTCTAAAAAATTAGAGGTGACATAACCAAAATCCTTTTAAAAAATTAATATAACTCAAAATTTGGCATGTCAAACCTACCACAAAAAATATCATCATTGATAAAATTGATAAAGTTAAGAATTAGTTCTATTCTTCTATATTTGTAAAAGGCCCACGAGAGAATTATTACTTATTTTTAGGACGAAATTTTCACTTTGAACAATAAAAAATTGAGGATATAGATACTGTAAGCGTCATATTTTTTTAAAAGAATATCAATTTTTTCTTTTTTTATCAAAACCGACATAAATAGTTGTTCGTTTATAAAATCTATTGTCCGAGCTATTAAGATCAAGTAAGAAATATGAGCGACTAGGCATATAAAGACAAGGGTATTTATGTCGCGCATACACCCCGGGTTCCGTGATAGACCCCTGCCGAGCTATGTGAGTGGAACCACCAGTGACTTTATGACTAGCTTGTCATGGGAGATTAGCTATAAAATCTAGATTAAAGAGGTTTGACATGATTTATGACGCATGCTGTTGTTTTTGTCAAGAGGAGGAAACTCTGAACCATTTACTGTTTGAGTGTGTGGAGCTCGATGTGATCTGGTCCCGAATCCTTGATTGGATGTAAATCAAAAGACAACCTAAGGAATGAAATGAAGAGCTAGAGTGGATAATTGCATCCGTCCGGGACAAAAGTAAAAAAGCAACTCTCTTTAAATCTTAAACTTCTATTTATACCGATTTATGTCCGATCCGATTTTAATTACCTGTTAATAATTTATTGTATTGTAAAATATAATTTGATATAATTTTTTAAAACTGGCTTATTAAAAACAAAGGAGTATTATTAGTATTTAAGATTAACAAAAAAAATGAAAGAGTGTGTTATTAGTTTAAGGTAACTAAAAATTTGATAATAAAGATTTGGCCAAGTGAGTCATCTTTTTTAATCAAAAAAAGAAGATTAGTCGGTTTCACTAGTTAAATTCAAAATAGAAAAATTAGGTAATAAAACTCACAAACTAAAAATTATTATTTTTTAATATTATTAATAATTTGTCATTAATTATAATAAATTAAAAATAGTGTGTTATAAGTCATGAAGTCACGTCCAAAATTTTAAAATTCACTAGCAAAAAAAGTAATAATGTAATAAAAATAACAAAGTCACTAACTTCTTTGTGCAGAATAAACAACTTTTTATAGACAAAATTTAGACAGAGTGCTACAATATACAAATTAAAAAAAAATTTCAAAATTTTGAGGGGTGCTGTGGCCCCCTCCTGCTCCTCTTAAGATCTGCCTGGTTTGAAACACACAAGTTGTTTGTGGCTAAAAACCACACTTCAAATAATATTTGTTCAAAATAATAGTCACCTCCAAAACCTCATCCACTTCAAAAATATATTTTCTCCATTCAGGTTACAACAAATTTTTTGAGGCCGTTGCTATTTTTCAAACTTCATTTCAGTTTCTACTCTTATCACACTTTTATCAAACCGTTGCTATTTTTCACTTCATTTCAGTTTCTATAATTTCTCACCTCTCTACTTCTTCCTCTGCATGCACTTTCTTGCTTAGTCTTCAACAAACACCTTTGAAAATGGAGATAACCAATGTCATGGAGTATGAGAATGTCGCCAAGCAGAAGTTGCCGAAGATGGTGTTTGATTACTATGCAAATGGTGCTGAAGACCAGTGGACTCTCCAAGAAAACAGAAACGCCTTCTCCAGAATTTTGTAAGTTTTTTTTCTTCTTTCCAGTATATAGTTACTATGTTGGTTCATGTACTGAAAAATATGGTTGATGAACAAACAGGTTTAGGCCGCGGATTCTTATCGACGTGAGCAAGATAGACATGACAACTACTGTCCTCGGATTCAAAGTATCCATGCCAATCATGATTGCTCCAACTGCCATGCAGAAAATGGCTCATCCTGAGGGTATTGAGACGGAGAATTTTGAACTATCTAGTGTCATCGAATAATGTATTGATAATAATCATAACTTTGTTTGATTTTGTGTCACTTGTGCAGGAGAGTATGCAACAGCAAGAGCTGCATCAGCTGCTGGAACAATCATGGTTGTATGTTTTTCATTCAGCAACCTTGTTGATTCTTTCAGACTAAGTTATTTGTTGTTAACTTGTTGATTCTTTCAGACTTTATCATCATTGGCAACTTCAAGTATGGAAGAAGTAGCTTCAACAGGACCTGGAATTCGCTTTTTCCAGCTATATGTGAGCTACAAAATAGTTCCATTTCTTGTTCATTTGTAATTTTGATGCAAAAATAGTTTGTTTTTCTTACATTTTCCCGTATACTGTTTAGATTTTTAAGGACAGGAATTTGGTTGCTCAGCTTGTGAGAAGGGCTGAAAAAGCAGGATTCAAAGCTATTGCTCTTACTGTTGATTCTCCAAGACTTGGACGCAGAGAATCTCAAATCAAGAACAGGTACAAATCTTTCAACTTTAACGTATTACTTTCTCAATGTTAACTGTTGCGTTCATGATGTGATTCTTAATACTGCAAAGAATCGCGGCCTCAATTACTTATGATGTTTTTTTGCAGATTTGTTCTGCCACCATTTATGACATGGAAGAACTTTGAAGGCTTGGTGGACCTTGAAAAGATTAAGCAAGTAAGTAAGATCATTTATTGTAAAATGAATACTGTAGTTTAATTTCTCACATATCTATCACTAATTAGATTTTTACTTTGGTTCTTTTAGGCTAATGACTCAGGACTTGCTTCATATATTAATGGTCAAATTGATCGCACTCTAAGCTGGAAGGTATGACTCAGGTCTGTTTATTCTGTTTTATCTACTGAGAAAAACATGTTTGGCAGCTCTTCAAGAAACTGCTAATGACGTGTCTATAAGTGTTTTCAACTCGTTTTCATGAACTCGTTAAGATAACCTATGATTTATGCAGGATGTGATCAAGTGGCTTCAGACAATCACCAGTCTGCCAATTCTTTTGAAGGGGGTACTCACTGCTGAGGATGGTAAGCAAAAGAAAACCTGTTTGAAAATTCGACTAGATTCACATAGATCATACAGTATTTTATTGATGTGTAGATGCTAAATTTGGCAGCGAGGGTAGCAGTACAAAGTGGTGCAGCTGGAATAATTGTGTCCAATCATGGAGGAAGACAACTTGATTATGTTCCAGCCACCATAAGTGCTTTAGAAGAGGTATATCAATTATACTATATAACAAGATTATTTACATGATAATAATTGCACTGTTGAAATTACTAAGGTGGTGAAAGTTGTTCACGGCCACATTCCTGTGTTTTTGGATGGTGGTGTACGCCGTGGAACTGATGTCTTCAAGGCATTGGCACTTGGTGCCTCTGCCATATTTGTAAGTATACTCTAAATTTCTGAAACATGTGTCTCTAATGTACGTGTTAGTGTCAGTATCGTATCTAATGTCTATCTCAGAGTGGTTCATATATAACTCATTACTTAATTTTAGATTGGACGTCCTGTGGTGTTTTCGCTGGCGGTTGAAGGAGAAGTTGGAGTAAGAAAAGTTCTTGAGATGTTACGCGATGAGTTTGAGACAACAATGGCTTTAAGTGGATGTCGTTCATTGAAAGAAATCACTCGTCAACACATTCTTGTAGACTGGGGCACCTCTCGCACTCATCCATGTGCATTGTAGAGAGAGAAACTGTAACCCAATTTTCTAATTAACTTTCACAGTCTTACAACAAAGTGATTTAATTTATAAACTACAACTCAAATTCCTATGCACCTTAAATTAAAACATACAATGATGAAAACTTGTTCTAACCATCTAATCTTTTGCCTTTAAGGAGAACTCGTTTATATATATATAGATTATTATCACTTTTATTCTCTATTATATAGATGACTTTTTAGTTGAAAAAATTAAATGTTGCAAAGCTCTAAAATTTTAAGGACAATGAGACTTACAACCATACCCCCTTCAATGAATAATGAATGTAAGAGACAATACTACTAGGCCTAGAAGCTAGTTATGATTTATTAATAATAATTTTATCCGTGAGATGCATGAAAATAATTGACCTTATGTAAAATTGTAATATTATAATAATATATTTAATAATTATTAATATGTCTAAATAAATTTTAAAATAAAATACATAAAAGTAATTATAAAAGAGAAAAAATATTAATAACAAAAAAGAAACAGTTCCCTTTTCTTTTATGAAAGGTTGAGAACTTAATTAAAAAATAATGAGATATAGTGATTACCAAATTTTTTAAGTTACCTTTTTACTAAATATGTTGAAGGGACAAACACATTATGTGCTAAAAATATTCAATATATATTGCATGAGATGTATTCATTATAAAATGATCAAATCATTTTATATTTGCTACATGTAAAAAAATAAAAATATGGATAAAACTTTCAAGTTTATTTATGTTATGGTGTTATTTCTTTCAATATTCTTGGTTGTAAAGAAAGTCGATGGTAAGCCATTTTTTTCATTATTTTCAAAAGAATTCTTTACTTTATACTTTTTATACAATCTTTTTATCTCATTTAGTCACATTTCATTCTTTTTTTATTGTAGCACTATATAAATGTGAAAAGGTGGAGGATTGTCCACAACTGTATGAATTTACTACCATAGATTATAAGTGCATACTTGGGACTTGTATACCTTTAGGAGTCGTACGCAAGAAGAGTGTACACAATGATGGTGCAGAAAAGAATGAATTCTTGCACTAGAAAAAATTCTCTTCAATAAACCTTTATATATAGTATTCTGTTGCCATTTATGTTTTATGCTTGCATCTAATAATTGTATCTTCATTTATTTTTTATTTTGTAATTTAATACATCTGGAAATTATGGCTTTGTACTTTACTATGCTGTAAATGAAATTAAATAAGGCACTAAATAATATTATATTATGATTAGATTAATTGGTTTATTCTTTGTGTTGCTCCTCTTAATTGTCTTAAAGCTTGGTTTGTAATTTTTTTTTTGTTTTTTTTCTGGTTTTTGTTATATTCGGCTTGAGTATTATTTATGCTCCAATCTAATATCATCTCTCTTGCTTATAAAATAAACTGATTTTTGTTTCTTAGTTAGATTGGCGGATGTACATATATACGATAATTTTTCCAATTTATCATACTATATGATGTTTTTCTCATATAGAAAGATTAGGGTTACTTGCCTCCATATTACTTTTGTTTTCACCATGCACTCTCACTTTTTTTCATAAGAATGATATACAACCGTCCGAGATACCGCATTAATGAATTTGATTGCAACGATATTTTTCATTTTTTATGCATTACTTGATTGCAACGATATTTTCCATTTCTTATGCATTACTTGTAGGTATCATAATACTAAAAATGTGAGAAGTCGCGCTAAACCTGTGATAAGGACACTACAGATAGCAGGAGAAGATGAAAAACTGATCAAGACAGACATTATTGTAGAGAAAATTATGGATGCATGAAATGTTATAATAACTGCGTCTACAAAATAGTTATATATCGATGATGTTATACATTTTAGAAAGGTGTGCATGAAATATTCTGACTTATTAAAATATGTTGAAAGCACAATTTTAGACAAGGTAAAAAAGAAGATTGTATGTGCTTGGACCAATCAGGTTATGCACCTCGGAAATAGAAAAACAAACCAAGTTGAGTCTGCTCATGCTTGACTAAAGAATTGGTTGGAAAATAACAAAGCTGATTTGTACGCGGATTGAGAATCTGTGAACCAAATGATACCAAACCAGCATAATGAGATACAAACATCATATGATATTTTTTAATATAAGTATTTTGGATTTTGTCCAACAATACTAGCATTCAATACAATTAGATGTTCTTGTTTCTGTTTTTTAATTCCATGGAAATTTCTGGAGATGCATCTCCAAAAAAATAAGGGTGTTTCCGGAGTTACATCTCTGATACATTCTCTATCAGCTGATAGGGTTTGTTTGTTCCGTAGTATCATCTCATTACTGTAAATAAACTCACTTGACATATTGTTTCATACCAAAACACAACAAACCATAATGAACATCAAATGGCATGATGGAAATGTTCACTTTACCGACAATACACCCTCCCAAGAATTTAAGATCAACGAGTACACCCTTCTTGAAGATCTGCAATACATATTGCAGAAGCTCCTACCATATGGTGACAATCAGAAAATTGTGAAGATCGAGTACCACTCGCCATCCGTTGATAAAGAACGGAAATTTGAGTTCAACAATCATGAGCCGAAGATTGCCGCTGATTTAAAGGCTATGTGGAAAACCTTTTTCCGTTTAGAATAAAAAATTCCAATCGAGGTGGATGCGACTATTTTGAGATCGGTTGGGATATTATTAAGATGTTGCAACATCCACTTAGATGTTGAAGAGTATTGTTTGGTCTATATTAAAATCCTTTATGTATTGCTTATTTTATGATATCAATCATATTTTGATTTTGTGAAGTTTATGTATTTTAATTTTGTTTTTTTCATTCGTAAGGCATTATTCTAAAAAAATATTGTTGGTTTGATATAAAAAATGTAACTCTGAGAAGGTTTATGTCTTATTACATCCCGGTGCATCTCAAAGATATATCTTAGAAAGCTATGAACATTTAATTATTTCCGCGTGATGCGCTAGAAAAACATAAGGTGTGATAAGAAATTATCATTCCTTTTAGGTAAATTTTTGGCTACCCGTTATAAAGTTAGAGGTAATTTACCTCTTATGACATGTATCAACAAAAATTTATCATATAAAATAAAATTTTAAAATCATATATTAATCTAAAATCTTAAAGAATCAAAATAAAATGAAGAAATCAAATATAATTTTTGAGTAGTAAGTAGTTTAAATTATTAATACTTTTTTTAAAATTATTTTTATGTTTAAAATAGTAACATATTTCCTATCAATTACTGAAATAAATTTGTGTTTAATTCCTGTAAGTGGATTTTAAGTTTAAAAAAAAAAGAAAAGAGAGAGAGAAATGAATAGAGAGCGTTAAAATGAATCAGATGGGTAGAATGTAATTAAGTGTGCGAGTGCATGATTGTAATGATTGCAGCAAATCAGTTTCCGTTCTGTTCATCTGTTCCAAAATTATAAATAATATTTTAAAGTTAGAAAAGCTAATAAGAAATTGAGATGAGGTACTTGTGCAGCAGTTACGCTCTTCCACCAATTCAATCTTGCAAACTCCCAACTCATACCCATCACGGTAACCATATTATATTTGCTGATTCTCTTTATATTATATTTATCTATTGAGTGTAAATTAGTTTTATATCATCATCAAATAAAATTATTATTTTTTAGTTAACCGTATGATTTGTCTTGATTCATAGTTGTGAGTGGTTTACGGTGTAAAACCCTTCCGTGCATCATCCATTTTCTGTTACCTATTTATTTCAAGCTTCTTATTTTTACTTTTATACCCTTTTTGATATAGACAGGCATATTATTCCCTCCAAACCTATTGAACATGAAAATTTTCTTGGCTCCAACTCAAAGATTAAAGTCATTGCTGGAATTACAGCGGCACAATTGGTTGCTCCACTCACCGCCAAAGCTGTAAGTATATAACAATCTCGAAATCAGTTAAAATGTGTCAGTGATCTCAGAAACAAGAGTAATGTGGTTTTGAATCAGGAAATGGCTGCTTCTGTGTTTTATCTAGCGGACGGAACACTTGGTGACTGGTTTGGAGGCATTTTATTTTCAGCAGGACAGCAGGCCAATGAAGCAGTTTTGGACCAACTTTCATCCCTCAGTTTAACTAGGTGCACTATAACTTCCTTTCTACCTTATTTTATCCCAACCCGGTATCTTTTTTATCTGATTCTTATTCCTCTTTCCAGTTTGGCTGTCATTTATGGGGCAGGCCTTGTAACTAGCCTTTCTCCCTGTACACTTAGTGTCTTACCGCTCACTCTCGGTTACATTGGTAAGCTTCGCTTCTCTTTTGCATTTTTTGGTATCAATCTTTTTAAATGCCTAAAATCTATATCTGTTGGAATATCTCAGGGGCATTTGGCTCTGGTAAAAGCAGAGGACAGGTAACTTACTCTTCTATGTCACTTGTTTTGGATCAATTCTATTTATGAGTTCTCACTTGGAATGATGTCTACTTTCTGTCAGGTTATTGGAGATTCCATTGCATTTTCATTGGGTCTTGCAACCACATTAGCGCTACTTGGTGTAGGAGCATCATTTGCAGGAAAGGCTTATGGACAGATTGGCCAAGGATTACCTTTGGGTGCTTCTGCTTTGGCTGTAATTATGGGTCTCAACCTTCTTGAGGTACTGAAACTATTTCTATTCTAAACGTCACAAACTATAAAAACTTTCTTGACTAGAATTTTTGGATGTTTGTATTCACCTTGACAAAAAATTTCAGATCATTGAATTACAACTCCCCTCATTCTTCGACAGTTTTGATCCACGTTCAGTGGCTGCCAATTTTCCATCAAGTAAGTCAATGCCCTAATGCTCACTTGTTTGTTTAATTTTATCAGTATGTATTTGAATGCAGAGAATTTGACATGAAGGAGTTCTACTCTTTAGGTGTGCAAGCATATTTGGCTGGGCTTACATTTGCATTAGCTGCCTCACCCTGCAGTACACCTGTTCTGGCTACCCTTCTGGGATATGTCGCTGCATCCAAGGTACTTCTTGTTAGTAACCAATAATGTTTCTTGATGGTGACATTTATATGCTATGTTGGAAAGAGAACCAAGGGGAAGCCAGTGCTGTTTTCTCATTAGTTTCGGCTTAAAAACTCACCAGTCACGTAGACTTTGTTGGTTGCATTTTAAATCGAATATGTCAAGTAACCTATGTTTGTGATATTTTTGCACCCGGTGACAAATGGCTTTCTAGTGCATTGAATATTTGATCATGCAATTTTTGCTGCATATCAAGAAATATATGTACGAATCGTGGTTATTAATATCTTACAATACATGCTAGTCGTGTTTTGATTGGATACAAATCCCTATTGTTTTAATATTTCTGACATGAAATTCATTCAAATGAATCATTACAAAAACTTAAGTGTAGTCAGCCACGCATTTTGTTAACTTTGCCTCCGATGAATATTTCTTTGCAGAATCCAGTGATTGGAGGCAGCTTGCTTTTGACATACACAACAGGATACATTTCTCCCTTACTTTTGGCTGCTTCTTTTGCTGGGGCATTACAGGTTCATAAACATGTTTTTTGGTTTTATAGAGTAACCTTATATATATATATATATATATATATATATATATATATATCATTGAAATCAATATTTCTCATTCAAATCTGTGTTGACAGAGTTTGCTTTCATTTCGCAAGTACTCCGCATGGATCAATCCTGTAAGGTAATTTTTTTATTTTGAATTTTCATAAGCACTTGAAGGTAGCACTGTTGTTCCACTTTACACATCATCACACATTGACTACTTGGTAGTTTCAAGAGTATCCACTTGTTAATTGAATAACTTATATATTTTTCATGTTTCTGATTTTTGCTTCAACAGCGGAGCAATGCTGTTAGGAGGTGGTGTATATACCTTCTTAGACAGGCTCTTCCCAGCCACAATGGCAATGTAGAAAATCTCGTGTAGTGATATTTTACTTGAAAACAGTTACATATGTGTATGTGTGTATGTTACATATATATCATACAACTAACTACTCTTAAAAGGTAAAAATGAGTGTAAATCCTTCCTCTTGACCCTCATAGATTCAAAATTCAGATGTGTAGGCACATAAGATAGAAATTATTGAATCATGTCGCCCCAATTATTATCGTTACTAAAAAAATAAGTAGTGCACAAAATAATCAAAACCAGAACGGTTATCTAAAAATACGTGATTATTATTGACAATCTCATATATTCAGACAAAATATTTTTTATTCAACAAACAATCAAATACATCAATTTTTATTGTTTAATAAGGGACTCCGACTATATCATTTTTTACCAAAAAAAACACAAATATTTAAATACTATTTTTACTTTATATAGTTTCTATTAAGTGTTAGTAACCGTTATTTATCTACTCTTTTGCAAAGTTTTATATAGTATAAAATAAGCACCAAGAGTTTGCTATGATAGATTTGAGAGCTGTCTTGTTCAATTGCAATTTGTTACCAGCAAGTATTATCCTTCTCTATTCATCTACTTTAAAGCCCCTGATTTGGTGTACATGTTAGTGTAGGTTGATGATATCATCATAACAAAAGAGAACTCACTACATTAAATGAATTGTACCTAAGCTGCACTCGGTATTTTCTCTAAACAACTGTAACTTGATTATTTTATAGGCATTGAGGTCAAAAACAAATCTAATGGCTCTTTGTCACTGTGTGGGATTCTTGTCTATCCCTTCGATTGAACTTGCAAGGCCATTGACTCATATGACATAATCTTTGCTATAGCTATTGAACACTAGCGGCACAAAATGCTTGCCATGTATAAATGACTCTAACTATCTAAAAAATTTCTTAACATCTAGGAGCTAACTAATTCTGTTAACTACGTGAGTCTATAAATAGAACACATCATAATGATTAATGGGCATATAACTAACAAAAACATTATATTCATCATATTCTAACTGTGCACAATTAAGAATAATCAACAATTACTAAACTTCAAGAAATATAACTTTCATGTTTTTGTACACCACAGTGAAAGACGAAACACCTGTAGTCCATAAAAGGAAGGAAATACAGGCACATTTAATAACACTGAATTTATTGTGAATACACCTATCAGTACAAATTATGCAATCACCCCCAAACAAGAGAAAAAATTGAACTAACTCATTAGCTCTACAAATGGTATACAACCCAATGACGACACAAAGGAAAGGTGAAAAAGAAATTGGAATTTTCTGTAATTTTAACTAACATTCCATGGTATATTTGACGACGTCGCTGGGCGCCAATCAGGGTTTTGCAAACATTCCTTGTGTTAATGAGGAAAAATCATAATCGTTTGCTGTCTGTGTAGTGGTTGATGATACTGGAGTTTTTGACTGAGGTTTACTCGCTACTGCCGTTGCTGCACCATTAACTGGAGCAGCTTGTGCCATTGTAAAAAAACTGCACCAAGTGGTAATTCGTTAAGCCAATAGTGAATTATAAAATTTTGAAGACTAAATAAATGTGTCATACTATTTGTTATAATGATTAACACTATGTGAAAACATAGTCTTCAGCACAATGACATCTTCCTAACCTATAACCCTGGTAAATTGTAACAAATGTTTGAAACAAACGAATGTCTCTCTAGCATGTGTTATCAAATTTGAAGTGGCATATTAGGCAGCAAAAACAGCAGTTGATTCGTATGAACATTATTCCAACGGTACTGGGGTCAAACCTCAATTATGAAAGAAAATTATTAAAAATAATGATGATAATAATAGAGAATTTCTTATTCCACCCCATGCTTTTCTTAGGCACCATGTGAAATTTCAAAAATACTCCTAAAAACCAGAAATATACTTCCGGTGCGTACCGTTTTTAAATTACATTTACAAAAAACTGGAAATGCACTTCTGGTACAAACCGGAAATACATTTCCGGTTTCTAATAAAAGCAAATCTGTTGCCATAACAACAAAAAGTGGCATGAGGCACTTGGGGTGCATAGGTTTTCTTTGTTGAAAACCGGAAATGTATTTCGAGTTTGTACCGGAAATGTATTTCCGGTTCCATTTTTTGCCTTTTGAATGGTGTATCTCAAAACGAATGAATTATAAGTGGTGAGGGTGTAAACCAGAAATATATTTCTGGTTTTCCGGGGGTATTTTCGGAATTGCATAGGGTGTTTTTCACCCATATGGGGTGGAATAAGAAATTCTCTAATAATAATCGGATCAACTTTTGACTGTCATAAATCAATGGAAAAAAGAACCCCCATAAATAGCCCCTCTTAACACCAGTTTATGCTCACTATATATTGATGATTTGTGGAACCAATGTTTCCTTCTGATTGGCACCTAGCATAAGATTATTCAAAATTTTGTGCAGCAAGATAGCCACATTCAGATCTCCCTATCAGCTATCTATGTTCTATACTGGAATTTAACGGGCTTTTAAATACACAGACTAGTAGCATACCTAGACGGTGGATACTGGACTGAGCTCTCTGCTGGATGCGCGGAAGTCATGTTCATTGTCTGATCCAGAAGGAAGAAGATAAACAAATTGCAGAACAGATAAGAACAAATCATTAATCAATTAGATTAAGGCTCAAATTGATCATTACCTGCATAAGTTTCTGCAATTCTCCTTGACCACCCACGGGAATTACTCCTGGAATTGGGTAGCTTGAAGCTGGCCAACTTTGGATAGGAATATTGAGATCAGGTTGCTGTACATTAGCAGGATATTCACTAGCAGATTTAGCAGCAGCAGCCGCCGCTGCCATTATAAGAGACTGTTGTTGTGCCAGCATAGCCAACTGCTGTTGATGCATAGCAAATGGAGACGCTATATTGTTCTGCATATATCCCATTTACTGTGTCAGGAAAATCATATTGACATATCATAACAAAACAACCCATCTTTAGATAGAGATCAACAGCTAAATTCAACCGCAATGTTTCATAGGACATGAAGGAAGTCAATAAATAAGACTAACGATATCAACTCATAGAAGGATCTCACAATCTTAAAAAGCATGTACTAACCGTTTCAAAGAGGCTCATAATATCATTTTTTATATCTTTTTGTGGTTTTCCAAGAGCAGAGCTTGGCGTTACTGAAGATGAGTCTGTAAATAGATCTTCAATTCCAGAGCTGGGCCGGGGTGTACTCTCAACCGATTTCCTGGTGTCAGTTTTCTCAGCTGTTGACGTCTCTGTAGCAGCTGCAACAATTATAGTAAACAAAATGATCATATGAATCTTCTCCAAATCCTCAAAAAAGTAAAAAGTCTGAAACACTATTGTTACATGCTATCAAACAAATCAAATCAAAAACAACTACAAAAATGGAGATCATTTAGCAAATAGCACGGGATCCTGAGAGACCTCGGTTTTTGGTTGCAATGACATCTTTTAAATTCTAAAAGAACATAACACAGGAGTTGGAAAAACATTTTTCTATATATTGGGTTGCCAAAGATTAAAATGTAGATAATATATAACATACTGCTATCTTAGAGCCAACAAATAATTTTCCATTAGTAGAAATGTTAATGTGTTGAATAAACCTCTCATTCAATTCAAAGACATCACTATTAACATAATGTTTTTTCCATAAGCTACATACACCTATTCTAGCTTGTATTCTTATGTAAGATATCACTTAGACAAATATATTCTAACTGCGCAACATGCAGATCATCATCCATTCAAAGAAAACTGCACGGATCATCATCTAATTGCATTTTTTAAAGTTATACCAAGAACATACACTGAAAACCTGCCCAGTTGTTATCATCATCAGCATTAGCATCAGCTGTGTCAGAGCCCTTTTCATTTGGATCATCCATAGACAACATGTCAAAAAGGTCCGTTGAAAAATCAACTTTGGGAGGGGAGTCATGAACTGTGCCAGTTGTCTGTGATGTTTCAGCTTGCACTTGTGGCACCAGAGGTTCCACTTTCTGAATATGCTGATGTTTAGCCACGGGAGCTACCTGTTTAGAAGTTGATCATTTATTCATTTTATACCTCTAGAAACTAAACACATATACTTGCAAGAAATTTTTTTCCTTTTGATAAGAAAAGATAAGATGTTAATTGCTCAGTATCATAATTTATCATATAAGCTATTGAAAATGCATGTCAAGCTAAATCATTTTTTGTAAAACATGTCAAAATCATCTTTGATAATATTTTCCAAACATCCATCGCCATCAATAAGTACCTCAACCAATTGAGATCAGAGAGCAAATAATGGGGAACTATACTTCTAATTAATTCATTCTTTACAAAGAGCAGATTAGTCCTTTCTGGATAGCGGCGGACCACAAAAAGTGGGATAGTGGGATGAGCGCTCTATTTGATCATTTTTAGGACAAATTACATATGATAATTATAAACACATATTTAATGTAAAACTAAATAAATAACTTAACTCATAAAATATGTACAAATCAAAACACACATGACTCTTGAAGTACATAAACGACAATGAAGGAAGGATAAGGTTGAGTCTCAACTCAAATTTGATTAAAATGCCCAAAATTATACTTAAAACGTTGTACATTAAGGGTAATTTCGGTTTTAAGGGGAAAAGGATAGCGGGCCAGAAACCACTCTGGGCTGGGAACTGCTCTGCTCCACTATCCCGCTATAATGTTCAGCACCGCTAAGGCTCTTCCCATAGCGGTTGGCCTCCGCTTCGCTATAAGTGGGATAGCGCCACTATAGAGTAGTCAAATATATACATACAAACCTTCAAAATTATTTATAGGGATGTTTGGTTGGAAGTCTAATAGGATAAGTTCTCTATCCAACAAAAGATGTTTATCATCTTTCCTAATGATCATACTAGACTTTGTTGGGTATATTAAAAGAAAATTTTAAGATATGACAAATTGTAAAAAAAATATCTATAAATTGGTGAAGACATAGGTTAATTCCCAATATACAGGTTTTCAGATTGAAGGTGAGGTACTGGAGCAAAGAACTACATGCTGCTATCTAAAGCTCGGGTAACTAACTGGCTTTCCTAGGAAACACTAAAATTTGTAAGTCGTAACATATCTCTAGCAGTAAGTCGGAATTTAAGATATGCAAAACACAAGTAATGTGTGTGACAACATTGAGGATACATTCCAACTTGTTACAAAGTTAACTAAGGTATTCCTTCTTTCTAGATTCCTTCTTTCTAGATTAAAAAAATGTTATTTTATGATGTGTGCAAATCCACAATTAAAACTTGGGCATTTAGGATACTACATACATATTGGGACAGTTTTCTTAAAAATAAAGGGGTAACCAGTGTAGTCAAGATGGAGTGTTGGATCGTAAGATCTTACGCGCTAAGGATGTTTGAGAATGCTTTGATCAGAGAAAGATCGTTTTTGTTGCCAGCATGGTCAAGATCGAGCTTTCTGAAGCAAGATAGTAAAAAAAACATCTTGGGGATTTTTTTGGGGGCATGTGTACTATAACTTTCATGTTTTTGTGTAGTATATATATATGTATGAAATTACCGTTTTCCTCTCGGTAGGATCTTACGTGCCATGCTAACAATCCGAGTTTTACGAACTTTCATAAACCGTCTGATCCTACTTGAGATCTCGTGCTTGACTACATTGAGGGTAACTACCTAAAATTTAAGAAATGTTTTTGTTCCCCTAAGTTGATAAGGGAACTCTGTTATGTTTTCCCTTCTTATATTACTTAGATACAGTGACTCATGCTCATGTGTCTATTGTGACTGCAGAAGAACAGAGTTTACAACTAAAACACCCACACAATTAATTAACCACAAGAATATGAAAAATCAAGAGAGAAAGAGACCTGAACATGTCCTTTAGGAGGAGCAAGAATACTAATTCTAGTAGCAGTATTTGCATTTGATTGTTGAATTTTCCTCCTTTCTTCAAATGTATTGTCTGCAACATAATTATGCCCAACTCTTTCAACAGGTGGTTTTTGCCATTGTGAATGATTTTTCTCTTCTAGCAGTCTAGAAGGTGATTTTGGCTTAGTGTCCCTTGCAACCCATCTCTTGTCTTCATACCTTTAAATATACATGTAATGAAAGCAAAGAGTCGGCTTCAGCAGGTGCACTTAGCAAGATATTTAACAAAATGAAACAGTCTGGTTCAAGGTATCAACAAACATACTTTGCACGAATGAAGTTTTCAATACCAACTCTGTCATAATTTGGAGGTAATTCTGCTTCCCAATAACTATTTGCTTTCTCATTTCCCATAGCTTTTTAAAATAAATCACAGAAATTCAAATAGAGTGAGAAAACTATATAACAAACGTACACTAAGAAAACTATAGTTATTTAGATTGACTTACATTGAATAAATGCAACCTGCTCTGGGAGCCAAGTGTCCAAAGTAGCAGAGCGAACCTGCAGAAAACAATTTAAGTAAGCATATAAGAAGTGAAGCAGTTTCAGCAGAGTGGAAGGAACATAAGATTATTATTACCTTTGAAATATGTACCCCGAGACTTCGATGTATTCCTGAACACTGCATACAAATAAAGATGCCAAGATTGACACTAGCCCATCTTGGTCCTCTGCAAATGAAAACAAAAATAGAAAATATGGTGAAAATGCTTGTACAAAGATAATTCAATATTGTTGAGTTTTGTTCTGTTTCAAAATGACTGTCGTTTTAACAGATAAAATTTATTTCAAAGTGCCTGTCATTTTGTGAAAGTGACAACATTATTTCATTTCTTAATCTGTGTGCAAAAATCTTAATTAGAGTCATTTTGAAACGGAGGGAGTGCATACTTAGCTTTGCAGTCAGCACATTCTCTATTCTCTGGTAATTTAAGAAGTCCTTCTAGTATCTGCATGGAATTTAACAAACAAGTATACAAATTCAGGATCTTAAATATGAAAAACCAATTCTAACAAATGCAAATTGAACAAGATTGGATAATTATTTTAGTTGAAATCAAATCGGAGAATGATTGAATCGAATCTGAAGAAATAAATAGGATTGATGAGAAGAGAACCTTTTTGTGCCTGGCGTTGAGCTCCTTAGAAACGTTGGCTTTCTCGTTCATGGTTACAGGAATGGGATCGAGCGAGAGAGAGGAAAACCAAAAGGATATCGATGATCAAATTGCTCTTTTAACCAACTTTCTCTCTCCTCTCTCTCTCTCTCTCTCTCTCTCTCTAGGTTGCGATTTTTGTTATATTAAGATTAAGATGACCAAGGAAGATGGCTACTTTCCTCCCTGCCTTCTAATATCTGCGCTTTTCATATGTATATTTTTTACAAATATCCTCTCTAGAATGTAAATCAAATTTATTATTCTCTCATGTCTCATAAAAGTGTCTATTTGCAGTTATTTTATATCTCTAAATAATTTATTTTTTTTAGAATATCAATGCAATTTTTTTCTAATACTATCCTTATTAGAACATATGCATATTTATATTTTCTTTCTAATTTTATGTCATATTCTCTATTTTCTATGCATAATGATTAAAAGTATTTTAGTAAACACATACATTTTTATCATTAAAATCAACACATTCAATCATTTTCTTAAGAACCATGCATTGTTAAAAGGGAATTTCTTTCCCCACCTAGTGGTGTTCTTCTTCACCCCCGGTGAAAAACCAAAAATACACCTAAGTTTCGTAAGTTAACTTACGAATTCATTTCGGAGGTGGACTTCGCAAGTTAACTTACGAAATAATCCAATAATTTCTAAAAATAAGGTGAATTCGCAAATGCATATGCGAATTCACCTTGTTTTTTTTTTAAAAAAAAATAAGGTGAATTCGCAAGTTAACTTACAAATTTACCTTATTGGGTGAATTAGTAAGTTAACTTACAAATTTTTGGCTGGGCTAATCTAATGTCCCGAAATAGTCAAAAACAAACACAATGAAGGAAATCGATTAAAATAAAATAAAAAAAGTAAACTAACACCGAAATTAATCTAATGACTTAAAAATACATATTTTGGACCTATTTTTAGTGACGTGACAACAATTAAAAAATGCCACCTCATAATTTCAATGCCACACATGTAAATTAGACTATTTTGTCAGGAGAGACCTTAAAAAAACATGAAATATGATATCGGAGGATCTAATAGTTGATTTTTTATAGGGGACTAAAATGTTAAGAAAATCAATATAGAGAGACCAAAAGTGCGTTTAAGCCATTAAAAAAATCATAAACAAAATTAGAAGAGGAGAAATATTTGTCAAAATTAATAAAGATAGAACATTGAGGGACTCTTGAAACTCATGAATAAAAAATTGTTGAGAGGATTGCATGCAAGTCGAAGAGTGACGTGGCTTTGTAGGCACTTTCAGGAAAAAAAAGTAAAGACAAAAAAACTGGTTCGAAAAAGGTAGAGATAATTACAACAACTAAACTGGTAGAGGAAACCAGCATGAAAAAATTGTGTCGAATTAGAGAAGACTCATATACCAAGTCAACCAAAGAGGTGATGTTGGAGGTAAAGGAAGAGGTGGTGGTCGAAAACCTGACAAGAGTCACATTCAGTGTTTCAATTCTCAGAAGTATGGTCACTATTCTAGTGATTGTCCAGAAAAGCGAAAGACTCTAGAAAGTGATGCAAAATTTATAAAGTATGGAGAATAAGAGATGATATTAATGGTCACAACAAGAGATGAAGAGAAATTCAAGGACCAATGATACTTGGATTCGGGATGCTCATCACATATGTCTAAAAGGAAAGATCGGTCTGTCAACATAAAACCCTACATGGTAAATTTATTAAATGACAATATTCTAGCAGTTGGAGATATCAGAGACATTCTGATTATGAGGAAAGATGACAAGAGGTCAATAATTTCTAATGTATTGTACATACAATGCATGAAGTGAAATTTTCTTAGTATAGGGCAGTTGGTAGAAAAGAATTACAAAGTGTCAGTAGAAGAAAGATGCTGAGATGCGTCAACTTTCATCAGACTTTCTTAAGATTTATGTTCACTTCAATTTTCACCAGATTTTCTGAAGACTTATATTCACTTCAAATTTCATCAAATTTTCTTAAGATTTATATTCACTTCAAATTTGAAGTGATTTTCTCAAGACTATGTTAAAATTGAAGTGAACATAAATTTGAAGCGGGCATAAATGTTAACAAAATATGGTAAAATTTTAAACGAGCATAAATCATAACAAAATATGGTGAAATTTGAAGGGGGCATAAATCTTAAGAAAAATATGATGAAATTTGAAGTGCGCCTAAATCTTAACAAAATATGGTGAAATTTGAAGGGGGCATAAATCTTAACAAAATATGGTGAAATTTGAAGCGGACATAAATCTTAATAAAATATGGTGAAATTTGAAGTGGGCATAAATCTTAACAAAATATGGTGAAATTTGAAGTGCGCATAAATCTTAACAAAATATGGTGAAATTTGAAGCGTACATAAATCTTAATAAAATATGGTGAAATTTGAAGGGGGCATAAATCTTAAGAAAATCTCATGAAATTTTAAGCGGGCATAAATCTTAATAAAATATGGTGAAATTTGAACTAGGCATAAATCTATATTGACTTCAAATTTCACCATATTTTGTTAAGATTATGCCCGCTTCAAATTTTTTCTTAAGATTTATATTCACTTCAAATTTCATTATATTTTTTAAATATTTTTGTTCACTTCAAATTTCATCAGATTTTCTAAAGATTTATATTGATTTCAAATTTCATCATATTTTCTTAAGGTTTATGTTCACTTCACATTTCACCAAATTTTCTTAAGACTTATGTTCACTTCAAATTTCATTAAATTTTCTGAAAAATTATGTTCACTTCAAATTTCATAAGATTTTCTAAAGACTTATGTTCACGTCAAATTTCATCATATTATCTTAAGATTTTCTAAAGATTTATATTCACTTCAAATTTCATCAGATTTTCTTTAGACTTATATTCACTTCAAATTTCATCAGATTTTCTTAAGATTTATATTCACTTCAAATTTCATCATATTTTCTTAAGATTTACGTTCACTTCAATTTTTACAAGATTTTCTGATGACTTATATTCACTTCAAATTTCATCAGATTTTCATAGTTCCACATATTTTTTTAAGATTTATGTTCACTTTAAATTTTACAGTTTTATAAAGACTTACATTCACTTCAATTTTCATCAGATTTTCTCAAGATTTATATTCATTTAAAATTTCACCATATTTTTGTAAGATTTATATTCAACTCAATTTGCACTAGATTTTCAGAAGACTTATATCCACTTCAAATTTCGTCAATTTTTCTTAAGATTTATTTTCACTTCAAATTTCATCAGATTGTCTTAAGATTTATATTCGCTTCAAATTTTATCAGATTTTCTAAAGATTTATATTCACTTCAAATTTTGTCATATTTTCTTAAGATTTATGTTCTCTTCAACTCTTACCAGAGATTTTCTGTACACTTATATTCACTTCAAATTTCTTAAGATTTTCTTAAGATTTATATTCAATTAAATTTCTTCATATTTTCTAAAAAAATTTGTTCACTTCAAATTTCATCAGATTTTTCTAAAGATTTATATTCATTTCAAATTTCACAAAATATTCTAAAGATTTATGTTCACTTCAACCTTCATATAATTTTTTAAAGATTTATATTCACTTTAAATTTCACCAAATTTTCATAAGACTTGTGTTCACTTCAAATTGCACCATATTTTCTTAACATTTATATTCACTTCAAATTTCACATCGCTTTCTGAAGACTTATATTCACTTCAAATTTCATCAGATTTTTTAAAGATTTACATTTATTTCAAATATCATCAGATTTTCTTAAGATTTATATTCACTTTAAATTTCATCAGATTATCTTAAGAATTATGTTCACTTTAATTTTCACCATATTTTCTGAATATTTATGTTCACTTCAAATTCATCATATTATCAAAAGATTTATGTCCACTTCAATTTTCACTTATATTCACTACAAACTTCATCAGATTTTGTAAGGATAAATATTAATTTCAAATTTCGCCAAATATTCTTAAGATTCATGTTCACTTCAAATTTCATCATAATATCTTAAGATTTATGTTCACTTCAATTTACACCACATTTTCTGAAGAATTATATACTCTTCAAATTTAATCAGATTTCTTAAGATTTATATTTAACTTCAAATTTCATCATAGTTCTTAATGTAACACCCCTTCTAATTACCCGCGATTTTATAAATAATAATCAGAGTATATAACACATATCAAGAGGCATCACAATTTTTAATATAATTCAAAACAGTTGTCATGCTTTCACTGAAGAAAATTCATTAAATGAAACATACTTAAGGTTATGTTTAACAGCGGAAATGAAACATAACGGATTCCGAATACAACATCCATAATTATTCCAGGACATAACATCAAACATGATTCAAAACCATTAAAATATCAAACATTAAAGTTACATCTACGAGCAACATCGACACGCGAACTAATTAAGCGACTCATTGTAGAGCTATCCTCACCAACTCAAGCGCTAATCACCGGATCAAATTGTTAAAGTAAGGGTGAGATTTCAATTCAATATAATATGTATTATCGTTTTAAAATGCAACGAGAATAATCGGATCGTTAATCCATTAACCAAACACAAATCATAACCAATTCACAAGGCGGTTCACACAATGAACATGTATATAACAAACAATGGAAATTGCAACTGGAATCCATCCTAGCATGTTACAATCCCATATGCAATGCGGACTCATGCATGTGGTACCAAACGTGAACCGAGTTCACCCACCGCTCCGTTACATGTGGAAAGGCGGTGTATATCCATGATTCGCGGAACGAGTCAAGAATCCAATCTCGATTCGCCCATAACCAGGGTCAAGAATCTAGCCTCACTACCTCTGCACCGGTAAGTCTATTGGCTCGCCGTTCGCACAATGGGAATGAACCAATTTAACAAATGCTCATGCATGCATCATAAAAGCATGCACATCAATTCAACGGAATATGATAACAACATAATTCCACATAAATACCAATACCAATCTATCACATGATAACAACATAATCATAAATTAAATTATCACAAAGCATAAACATGCCAAACGCTTACTCTTCAATCAGTAAGACTATCACCAGTATTATAATAACAATAACACATGATACCAATACAATCATGAATAAACCACAAGGGAAAGAAACATCACATGAACGTCAATCTCCATTCAAATTGTCAAACAATCTAAACCAATTCATAGATTACGATCCCAACATAATTCACTTATTGCCAATCACCAATGTATCACATTCAATCACAATGAATAATCAACACAACATTGTAAGCATTAGTCCTCGACCGATAACTCAGGCCATTCATATTAATTCCCCATTATCCTTAATTAATCCATACTTTTCAAAATCGGAAGCTCGACTATTTTTAAAATAATTTTAGCAAAATAATATTTTTCTCTTTTCAAAGGTAGTATTTTAAATTTAGAAACAACGCCGAAAACGGCACTCGAATCGGAGTTACGGTTTAGAAAATATGAATTTTTGAATTTTTAGAAATTTTAGAAAAATACTCGCTCCTTGGTTTTTGTATGGGAACCCGGTTCCTACCTATTCAGATTTTCTGAACACTGATATTCACTTCAAATTTCATCAAATTTTCTTTAGATTTATATTCACTTTAAATTTCATCAGATTTTCCGAAGACTTATATTCACTTCAAATTTCATTATATTTTCTTAAGATTTATGTTCAATTAAAATTTCATCAACTTATCTTAAGATTTATGTTCACTTCAAATTTCACCAGATATTCTGAAGACTTATATTCACTTCAAAATTCATCATATTTTCTTAAGATTTATGTTTACTTTAAATTTAATCATATTTTCTTAAGATTTATGTTTACTTCAAATTTCAGCAGATTTTCTGAAGACTTATTTACATATCAAATTTTGTCATATTTTCTTAGGATTTTTGTTTACTTCAAATTTCATCATATTTTCTTAAGACTTATGTTCACTTCGAATTTCATCATATTTTCTGAAGACTTATATTCACTTCAAATTTCATCATATTTTCTTAAGATTTATGTTCACTCCAAATTTAATCAAATGTTCTTAAGATTTATGTTCACTTAAAATTTGACCAGATTTTCTGAAGACTTTTTTTCACTTTAATTATCATCGTATTTTCTTAAGATTTGTGTTCACTTCAAATTTCATCAAATTTTCTTTAGATTCAAGTTCACTTAAATTTTCACAAGATTTTCTGAAGATTACATTCACTTCAAATTTCGTCGTATTTTCTGAAGATTTATGTTCACTTCAACTTTCACCAAATTTTTTGAAGATATATATTCACTTTAAATATCATCATATTTTCTTAAGATTTTTGATCACTTCAAATTTCATCATATTTTCTCAAGGCTTATATTCACTTCAAATTTTATCAGATTTTCTTAAGATTTATATTCACTTCAAATTTCATCAGATTTTCTGAAGACTTAAATTCACTTCAAATTTCATCATATTTTCTTAAGACTTATGTTCAATTCAAATTTTATCATATTTTCTGAGGACTTCTTTTCACTTTAAATTTCATCATATTTTCTTAAGATTTATGTTCACTTCAAATTTCATCAATTTTTCTTAAGATATATGTCCACTTAAATTTTCACAAGATTTTCTAAAGACATATATTCGCTTAAAATTTCATCATATTTTCTTAAGATTAATGTTCACTTCAGGCTTCATCATACTTTCGTAAGATTTAAATTCACTTCAAATTTCATCAGATTTTCTGAAGAATTATATTCACTTAAAATTTCATCATATTTTCTTAAGATTTATGTTCACTTCAAATTTGATCATATTTTCATAAGATTTATGTTCACTTCAAATTTCATCAGATTTCATGAAGACTTTTATATACACTTAAAATTTCATCATATTTTCTTAAGATTTTTGTTCACCTCAAATTTCATAATATTTTCTTAAGACTTATGTTCACTTCGAATTTCATCAGATTTTCTGAAGGCTTATATTCACTTCAAATTTTATCATATTTTCTAAAGATTTATGTTCACTTCAAATTTCTCCAGATTTTCTTAAGACTTATGTTCACTTCAAATTTCATCATATTTTCGTAAGATTTATATTCACTTCAAATTTCATCAGATTTTCTGAAGACTGATATTTACTTCAAATTTCATCACATTTTTTTAAGATTTATGTTCAATTTAATTTTCACAAGATTTTTTGAATACTTATATTAGCTTCAAATTTCATAATATTTTCTTAAGATTTATATTCACTTAAAATTTCTCCAGATTTTCTGAAGACTTATGTTCACTTCAAATTTCATCATATTTCCGTAAGATTTATATTCACTTCAAACTTCTTAAGATTATGTTCACTTCAAATTTCATCAAATCTTCTAAAGACTTATATTCACTTAAAATTTAATCGTATTTTCTTAAGATTTATGTTCACTTGAATTTTCACAAGATTTTTTGAAAACTTATATTCACTTCAAATTTCAACAGATTTTCTTAAGATTTATATTAACTTCAAATTTCATCAGATTTTCTTAAGATTTATAATTACTTAAAATTTCTCAAGATTTTCTTAAGACTTATGTTCACTTCAAATTTCATCATATTTTCGTAAGATTTATATTCAGTTCAAATTTCATCAGATTTTCTGAAGACTTATATTCACTTCAAATTTCATCATATTTTCTAAAGATTTATTTTCACTTCAAATTTCATTATATTATCTTAAGATTTATGTTCACTTCAATTTTCTGAAGATTTTCTGAAGACTTATATTCACATCAAATTTCATCATATTTTCTGAAGACAGATATTCACTTCAAATTTCATCAAATTTTCTTAAAATTTATATTCACTTCAAATTTCATCAGTTTTTCGAAAGACATATATTCACTTCAAATTTTATCATATTTTCTTAAGATTTATAATAACTTCAAATTTCTCCAGATTTTTCTGAGACTTATGTTCACTTCAAATATCAACATATTTTCGTAAGATTTATATTCATTTCAAATTTCATTTGATTTTCTGAAGACTTATATTCACTTCAAATTTCATCATATTTTCTAAAGATTTATGTTCACTTCGAATTTCTCCAGATTTTCTTAAGACTTATGTTCACTTCAAATTTCATCATATTTTTGTAAGATTTATATTCACTTCAAATTTCATCAGATTTTCTGAAGACTGATATTTACTTCAAATTTCATCATATTTTCTAAAGATTTATGTTCACTTCGAATTTCATCATATTTTCTTAAGATTTATATTCACTTCAAATTTCATCAGATTTTCTAAAGACTTATATTCACTTCAAATTTCATCAGATTTTTTGAAGACTTATATTCACTTCAAATTTCATCAGATTTTCTTAAGATTTATATTCACTTCAAATTTCATCAGATTTTCTGAAGACTTATATTCACTTCAAATTTCATCATATTTTCTAAAGATTTATGTTCACTTCAATTTTCTGAAGATTTTCTGAAGACTTATATTCACATCAAATTTCATCAGATTTTCTGAAGACTTATATTCACTTCAAATTTCATCAGATTTTCTGAAGACTTATATTCACTTTAAATTTCATCATATTTTTTAAAGATTTATGTTCACTTCAATTTTCTGAAGATTTTCTGAAGACTTATTGTAACGCCTGTTTTTATTTAATATTATATTATATTAATATTTATAAGTACCGTTTGACGATTGTTTTGGCGACGAAAATAATTATATTAATTAATATATCTATTAATTTATCTGGCGACGTTCCGTTCGGTCCGGTAAAATATTATTCGGATCCGATATTTTAATTCCCCAGAATGATTTTAATTGATTGAATTAATTATATTTATGATATAATTAGAAAGAGGTGTGGGAAGCATTTTGTTAGAATTGGGTTTTTCACCCTTGGCTTACTAGTAAGGAAAATACCATTATAAGAATCATTTTCTCCTCATTTTCCTTCCATTCCAAAATACCAAAAACCAAACAAGAGCATGTGAGGAAGCTAGTAGAAATAACTTATAAAAGACATTTTTCGTCATTTCTTCCCATTTGAAAAACAAAATCCAAGAATAGAAACTTGAGAGAGAAAAGAGAGGGTTTTGAGAGAAGAAGAACAAGAGGAGAAGATGAGGAAGATCTTGAGCAAGAGCTTGAGGTTGGGTTGTTGGATCATCAAGAATAATCCAAGCTAGAGGTAAGGGGTTTGATTTCTTCCATTCATTATAGTTAGGGTTTGATGAATATGTTAGATTTGAGAGAAAAAAAATTGATAGTTGGTTTTAGGGTTTGGTGGGTTGAATTGTTGAAAATGTTTAAGGAAGTTGTATTAGGTGTAGAGATTTTGGATGTGTTGTTATCAATATTGTAGTACTTGAATTATAGAAGTGGAAATAGAAATGAAGTTAGGAATGAAAATTGGAAATGAAAACTAACAGTAACATAAGAAAAACAAAAGAAAAATGGAGACTGTATGTTACAAAAAAACGCAGGGAATGAAAATATAATGTAAGAATGGAATGGGAGGCAAAGGGGTTGAGGCGCCCACCCCCAAGGTTGAGGCACCCGCCTCCCTTGTCCTTAGGTGAGTGGGACGCCCGTCCCCAAGAAGTGAAGAGAAACCGGGAATTGAGAAATCCATCCGTTTTGCTGTAAACCAAATTTTGCTGTTTTTTGTCATGGAAATCTTTCCTGCATAATTCCCTGTATGGCTACTGGTTTTCTTATATTTGCCAATTCTATCTAGTAGTATTGGGTGACCAAAAAAATATAATTAGGAGATAAGATAGCCGATTAAATTTAGAACCCAATTATGTTCCGATTTTCTGATTTCGGTAAATTCGACGACGGAGCAAGTTGCTCCGAATTCAACGAAAATTGACGTGCTAGCTAAGTTTGACGTGTAGAACGTAGTGGTGAGGTTAGTTTTTAGAAATTACGAGTTTTTACGAGGCGACCCGAAACAAGCCAATTTACGGTAAAATTGAATCGGATTGTGTTTTAGTGGATTTAAGGCACGTATGGACCAACCGATTTCGACGTCGACGATTATGATTAATACCAGTTGTTAGGAATGGTTTTCGTGACGATTATAGGTGTTTGATTATTTTCCCGTGTTGGGAATTTAGTGAATTAATTAATAATGATGCGGTAAGAATAAACGTAAGATTTGCGACGGTGTATTTATTAACGAATACTTGTTGATATGCAATGCGATGATATATGTTTTGTACATGATGATGTGATGATTAAATTGATGTTGTTATTATATGCTTCCGATTTGTGAATGCATGACTTTTGGTGAATTTATTAGTGATGTTTGCTTAATGTAATTATGATGCGATGATATATTTATCTTGTTTTGGATAAATTATGGCGATGTGGGCTTTATGCCAATTTGGATGAGCGATGATGTTGTTTTTGTGTTGTGTTGTTTTATTGTCGAGTCACATACATTTCATAAGTGAAGAGGGATTTTATGCCAAGCGATGATGACTTTTATGCCAAGCGATGATGGATTTTATGCCGAGCGAAGATCGGCTTTATGCCAAGTGTCCCTAATTACGACAAAGCGATGGGTACCACATGCATAACATAGTCGTGTCTCATGGAGTCGGTTATGTTTATGTTTGAGTTGTTTGTCGTTGGGTTTTGTTGATTGATGGATGATATTGAATTGCGATGATATATGATGTGATGATGTTTGTGATGATGTTGTGATGATGGGCTTTATGCCAAAAGCGAAGATGGGCTTTATGCCAAAAGCGACGATGGGCCTTAGCCAATTTGTGATGATTTCAATTATGTTGTTTATGTTATTAGTGTTGTTTGATATTGTTGTTTGATGTCGTTGTTGATGATTGTTGTGATAATTTCGTGGTGATGAATGTTTATGTGTTGTTGTGACGTTTCATGCCGATGAGGTCATGGTGATAAGGTGTAGATTATATACACTAGAATGACGAGTAAATTAGTGAATTTTAATTATGTGTTGGAATTACACTTATTAATCTATACCCTTTACAATTCCAAAACTACATATATATATATATATATATATATATATATATATATATTTTATCATGCCTTTAATTATATGTTTTGGAGTATCTCACCCTTTACTTGTTTCGCCGTTACCTATATATTGGTAACATGCAGGTTATGAAGACGGAGTCTATAGCTGCCGTTAGTCGAGTCGGTGTCGCTCTGATACGTAGCACTCGGGGGGAAATATTTATGTCGTCTTGTTGTTGTTGTTTTATTACTATTCCTTTTGTGAATAAGAACCATAATTCATAAAAACATGATTTTGGTGAGGAAGTTTAATAAATGAGATGTTTTGATTTCTATGAATCAATTTATGTTTTCCTGCGATGCTATGTATCCGAATTTTATACTTTAAAGTGAACTGTTTTAAAGTGAGTTGTTTTGTTGGTGTAACGCCTCAGTATTTAATTTATGAAATTTTAAAATTACTCTGATTTTTGCATATTAAACTTTGGGTAGAATTGGGGTGTTACATTAGTGGTATCAGAGCAGGTCGGTCTGTCGACCAAGTTATTGGTGTGTTTAATCCTGTTGTATGTGACATGTGTGTGAAGCACTGTCGGTACTTGTTTGTTTCAAATTTGTTTGTCTGCAGAGATGAGTTTGAAACAAGTGGGGGAGAAGTTTTACTTCTTGGTGGCGCTTGTGGCTTAGGATGGGGCCTCAAGCAGTGTTACGCTTCGGTAACTTGAAGTGTAAGTTTGAAGACGCTGTTGTGGCTTGGTAGAGATGGTTTATGTCACCATCATGATTGTCGACTGTCTATTGACAAATTGAGGGACTGATCATCCTTAATCTCTTATTGATAGTAGCCGGGAATTGTGTTTGTTGGGATAGACTTGTCTTTCCAGCTTAATAGTGTATGAAGCAGGCGTGTTGGCACATGATGGTGCATGGTTACTTGTGTTGTAGGCGAATTTGGATTTTGGGGAGAAACAAGATTTTGGCAAGTGAGCTCCTTGTAGTGATTCTTCTGAGGTGTATTGTGAAGATGTGGGTGAATTACCGCAGTTGGGCAAAGTGAAGTTTGATGGATTTAGTTTCTGGAACTAGTTGTAATTCGAAGTATCCTTAAGGGATGTTTGCTCCGGAATTAGAGTTGAGGAGTCAATTTGAGGATTGGTTTTAGTAGAGCTTGTTTGTTTATTCGAGCGGGTCACCGTGGAGTGCTACTGTTGTGTTGTTCGATAAGAGCAAAGGTTGCCCCGAGTTGGTGTGTTGTTTACAGTCAAGGAGCGAAGTGGATACTGAGAGCGAGTGTCTGCTTCCGAGCGAGGAATGATATTTGGATGAATCAGTCAATTGGAGTTTATGTGTTTAGTAAGATCGATGTGGAGTCTGGCTGTCTACGGGTTAGTGAGAGAGCTGAAGATGTTTAGATAATGCTTTTCAAGATAGTGTATGGTCCTGACGAGTGTTTGTGGATGACATTGGTGTGACTAATGCGTCAGGTATGATTTTGGAATGTTCAGACAGTACTCTCATGAGTAGCTGTAAGCGTTATTTCGTGTTTATGGATATTATTTGGTTCATATCAAGTTAAGGGATTGTAGAAGCATTCGAGTGTTGCATTGTCGGTAGTGAAGTTAGATCGACGCATGTCAAGTATTCTAAAGAAAGAGTTTTGAACTGTTGAACGAGAGTGCTTTAAGTAAGTGACTTAGACGGGGATATTTTGGACAATTCCACGAAGATTTATTTGTATCTTGTAGAAGACTTCAAGGAGTTATTCCAGAGCTTAGAAGTTCCTTTGTTTTGGATGGTTAACTTTGTGAGTTTGACGGAAGATCTTTTTATAAGTTGGTTTTGATCGTGAGTACTTTGACTTGAGATGGTTGAGTCGCTATTTGGACTTCGCAGTGGGAAGCGAATTTGTTTAAGCCAGTGGAAAGTTTAGCGAATGCGTTGATTTTGGTTTTGTTTTGTACTGAAGAACCTTGTGCGGCGTATTGTGATATTCTATTTTAGACTTAAGTTGTATTTCGACGTAGAGTGGAGAAAGTGTATTACTACTTTGGAACAATTTGATTTTTCTTAAGGAAAAAATCGTCGGACGCGTGAGTTAGAGTTTGATGCGGTTGTGCTCATTTGAACTCTTTTGGTGCAGATGTTAACGACGGGGGGATTGGAATTGTTGAAGACAATTCAAGTTTGAGTGCAATCTTTAAAGAGACTTCGTCTGTTGTTGAGCTTAGTATGTCGATGTCGCGGATAACCCAAGTATATCTGATTTGGGATTTTACTACTGTGAAGAATGTTGCATGTTGTTTTGGAACAATTTTTGAGATTAAGTCCAGAAGATTATTAGGGATTTGTTCACTACTAACTTATGGATTTCGTTGGATACTAATAGTCGCGGTGGATTATTAGATTACGACTAAGATAAGTCTTGACGGTAAAGAATTTTGTGACGGTTTGGTAGCCACAGGTACCTTAAGATGATTGATGTTTTATAAAGGAGAAGGTTCTATCTGTGATTGAAGTTGGTCGCGACGGTGTTCGTGCTGGATTCCAGAAATTTATGTCAGGGTTTTAAGTCCAACTTGTGTTGTAATTGCAGGGGTAAGAGATGGCGTTGATAAGTGGAGTTCTCGAGAGAGTGTTGTGATTGAGTTACCACTTGGGACGATGGAAAGTTATGAAAGGTGTTTCAAATGAGAAGCCTGTGTATTGATCGTTGCGACGATGCGAGGATGGTGATTACTTTTTACATAATTTGGGAATTGTTATAAGGGAAGACTTCGTTGAAGTCAAGTATATACGTCGAAGTTTCACAAGTGAACAGTATTTGAAAAGGTCAACTATGTCGTGTATGTTAGAGGACCAATGGACGTTGATCAATCGGGAATGAAAGAGTGATTCTTCGGGTTGATGAAGCTGATGTTGCGAGGTGTCTTGATAGGTGTACGCTTGAACGTATCCATTTTGAGTAATTGCGAAATTGAGGAATTAGCCAAGTTGTTTTACGGTTGGCATCTTATGCATAGAAGTGAAGAACCGTGGTGTAGAGTTTGAGCATTGAATTGTTAGCGAGTATGCAAGATTGTTGGATTTGGACAAGTGAGTTATAGTCGCAAGTGGTCTGTTTAAACCCTAGAGTGAGTAGTGTATCGCTGTCTGTTATGTTTGAGTAACTTGTTTTGTTCAAGGGTTGTACGTTGGTAATCTACAAGGACGATGTGACCTTGTGACTTCTAGAATGAGGGCGATAACTGCAAGTGTGATTTTTGAGTTCGTATTTATGCGTGGGTGAAGGTATCTTTTTCGTGGTTGCGTAGCACGCGTGGTTTTATCCTTTCTGACTGTTTCAGTTTTGGTTTGTATAACCATTTTGTTGTTTTCGTTTTAGCAATGATACTGGTGTTGTGTCGTAAAGACTTTATGTTCCTATCTTTGGTGACTCGTTTCCGAGGTGTCGGTTCGAGTGTATGACTAATTCTTTGGTTGAGACATTAGGATAGTATCGATCTTGTTTGTTTGGCTCTCGAGTGAACCGATGTGTTTACGGCTTGTTTAGTTGTTGGGTGTTAGTTGGTTGTCGGGTGCATTGTATGGGCTTTGCATCTCGGCATGGTTATTCTTGTCTAGACGTTGTGGTTAGGGAGATACCCTTGTGTTTGGTGTATTCTATATGTTGTTTAATTAACGCGAGGATTAAGTAGACGATTGCGTAGGCATGTCTCGTATTGTTCATTTTGGTCGAAATTTCGAGGACGAAAAGTTTTTAAGTGGGGGAGAGTTGTAACACCCGTTTTTATTTAATATTATATTAATATTTTGAATTACCGTTTGACGATTGTTTTGGCGACGAAAATAATTATATTAATTAATATATCTATTAATTTATCTGGCGACGTTCCGTTCGGTCCGGTAAAATATTATTCGGATCCGATATTTTAATTCCCCGGAATTATTTTAATTGATTGAATTAATTATATTAATGATATAATTAGAAAGAGGTGTGGGAAGCATTTTGTTAGAATTGGGTTTTTCACCCTTGGCTTACTAGTAAGGAAAATACCATTATAAGAATCATTTTCTTCTCATTTTCCTTCCATTCCAAAATACCAAAAACCAAACAAGAGCATGTGAGGAAGCTAGTAGAAATAACTTATAAAAGACATTTTTCCTCATTTCTTCCCATTTGAAAAACAAAAGCCAAGAATAGAAACTTGGGAGAGAAAAGAGAGGGTTTTGAGAGAAGAAGAACAAGAGGAGAAGATGAGGAAGATCTTGAGCAAGAGCTTGAGGTTGGGTTGTTGGATCATCAAGAATCATCCAAGCTAGAGGTAAGGGGTTTGATTTCTTCCATTCATTATAGTTAGGGTTTGATGAATATGTTAGATTTGAGAGAAAAAAATTGATAGTTGGTTTTAGGGTTTGGTGGGTTGAATTGTTGAAAATGTTTAAGGAAGTTGTATTAGGTGTAGAGATTTTGGATGTGCTGTTATCAATATTATAGTACTTGAATTATAGAATTGGAAATAGAAATGAAGTTAGGAATGAAAATTGGAAATGAAAACTAACAGTAACATAAGAAAAACAAAAGAAAAATGGAGATTGTATGTTACAAAAAAACGCAGGGAATGAAAATATAATGTAAGAATGGAATGGGAGGCAAAGGGGGGGTTGAGGCGCTCACCCCCAAGGTTGAGGCACCCGCCTCCATTGTCCTTAGGTGAGTGGGACGTCTGTCCCCAAGAAGTGAAGAGAAACCGGAAATTGAGAAATCCATCCGTTTTGCTGTAAACCAAATTTTGCTGTTTTCTGTCATGGAAATCTTTCCTGCATAATTCCCTGTATGGCTACTGGTTTTCTTATATTTTCCAATTCTATCTTGTAGTATTGGGTGACCAAAAAAATATAATTAGGAGATAAGATAGCCGATTAAATTTAGAACCCGATTATGTTCCGATTTTCTGATTTCGGTAAATTCGACGACGGAGCAAGTTGCTCCGAATTCAACGAAAATTGACGTGCTAGCTAAGTTTGACGTGTAGAACGTAGTGGTGAGGTTAGTTTTTAGAAATTACGAGTTTTTACGAGGCGACCAGAAACAAGCCAATTTACGGTAAAATTGAATCGGATTGTGTTTTAGTGGATTTAAGGCACGTATGGACCAACCGATTTCGACGTCGACGATTATGATTAATACCAGTTGTTAGGAATGGTTTTCGTGACGATTATAGGTGTTTGATTATTTTCCCGTGTTGGGAATTTAGTGAATTAATTAATAATGATGCGGTAAGAATAAACGTAAGATTTGCGACGGTGTATTTATTAACGAATACTTGTTGATATGCAATGCGATGATATATGTTTTGTACATGATGATGTGATGATTAAATTGATGTTGTTATTATATGCTTCCGATTTGTGAATGCATGACTTTTGGTGAATTTATTAGTGATGTTTGCTTAATGTAATTATGATGCGATGATATATTTATCTTGTTTTGGATAAATTATGGCGATGTGGGCTTTATGCCAATTTGGATGAGCGATGATGTTGTTTTTGTGTTGTGTTGTTTTATTGTCGAGTCACATACATTTCATAAGCGAAGAGGGCTTTTATGCCAAGTGATGATGGGTTTTATGCCAAGCGATGATGGCTTTTATGCCGAGCGAAGATCGGCTTTATGCCAAGTGTCCCTAATTACAGACAAAGCGATGGGTACCACATGCATAACATAGTCGTGTCTCATGGAGTTAGTTATGTTTATGTTTGAGTTGTTTGTCGTTGGGTTTTGTTGATTGATGGATGATATTGAATTGCGATGATATATGATGTGATGATGTTTGTGATGATGTTGTGATGATGGGCTTTATGCCAAAAGCGAAGATGGGCTTTATGCCAAAAGCGACGATGGGACTTAGCCAATTTGTGATGATTTCAATTATGTTGTTTATGTTATTAGTGTTGTTTGATGTCGTTGTTGATGATTTTTGTTATAATTTCGTGGTGATGAATGTTTATGTGTTGTTGTGACGTTTCATGCCGATGAGGTCATGGTGATAAGGTGTAGATTATATACACTAGAATGACGAGTAAAGTAAGTGAATTTTAATTATGTGTTGGAATTACACTTATATATTCACATAAAATTTCATCAGATTTTCTAAAGACTTATATTCACATCAAATTTCATCTTTTTTCTGAAGACTTATATTCACTTCAAATTTCATCAGATTTTCTGAAGACTTATATTCACATCAAATTTCATCAGATTTTCTAAAGACTTATATTCACTTCAAATTTCATTAGATTTTCTGAAGACTTATATTCACTTCAAATTTCATCAGATTTTCTTAAGATTTATATTCACTTCAAATTTCATCAGATTTTCTGAAGACTTATATTCACTTCAAATTTCATCATATTTTCTAAAGATTTATGTTCACTTCAATTTTCTGAAGATTTTCTGAAGACTTATATTCACATCAAATTTCATCATATTTTCTGAAGACTTTTATTCATTTCAAATTTCATCAGATTTTCTGAAGACTTATATTCACTTCAAATTTCATCAGATTTTCATAAGATTTCAATTCACTACAAATTTCATCAGATTTTCTAAAGACTTATATTTACTTCAAATTTCATCATATTTTCTTAAGATTTATAATCACTTCAAATTTCTCCAGATTTTCTTAAGACTTATGTTCACTTCAAATTTCATCATATTTTCGTAAGATTTATATTCACTTCAAATTTCATCAGATTTTCTGAAGTCTTATATTCACATTAAATTTCATCAGATTTTCTGAAGACTTATATTCACTTCAAATTTCATCATATTTTCGTAAGATTTATATTCATCAAATTTCATCAGATTTTCTAAAGACTTATATTCACTTCAAATTTCATCAGATTTTCTAAAGACTTATATTCACTTCAAATTTCATCAGATTTTCTGAAGACTTATATTCACATCAAATTTCATCAGATTTTCTAAAGACTTATATTCACTTCAAATTTCATCAGATTTTCTAAATACTTATATTCACTTCAAATTTCATCATATTTTCTTAAGATTTATAATCACTTCAAATTTCTCCATATTTTCTTAAGCCTTATATTAACTTCAAATTTCATCATATTTTCGTAAGATTTATATTAACTTCAAATTTCATCTAATTTTCTTAAAATTTATATTCACTTCAAATTTCATTAGATTTTCTGAAGACTTATATTCACTTCAAATTTCATCAGATTTTCTGAAGACGTATATTCACTTCAAATTTCATCAGATTTTCTTAAGATTTATATTCACTTTAAATTTCATCAGATTTTCTAAAGGCTTATATTCACTTCAAATTTCATCATATTTTCTTAAGATTTATAATCATTTCAAATTTCTCTAGATTTTCTTAAGACTTACGTACACTTCAAATTTCATCATATTTTCGCAAGATATATATTCTCTTCAAATTTCATCAGATTTTCTGTAGACTTATATTCACTTCAAATTTCATCAGATTTTCTGAAGAATTATATTCACTTCAAATTTCATCATATTTTCTTATGATTTATAATACTTCAGATTTCTCCAGATTTTCTTAAGACTTATGTTAACTTCAAATTTCATCATATTTTCGCAAAATTTATATTCACTTCAAATTTCATCAGATTTTCTAAAGACTTATATTCACTTCAAATTTCATCAGTTTTCGAAAGACTTATATTCACATCAAATTTCATCAGATTTTCTGAAGACTTATATTCACTTCAAATTTCATCAGATTTTAGAAGACTTAAATTCATCAAATTTCATGATTTTCTAAAGACTTATATTCACTTCAAATTTCATCAGATTTTCTGAAGACTTATATTCACTTCAAATTTCATCATATTTTCTTAAGATTTATAATCACTTCAAATTTCTCCATATTTTCTTAAGCCTTATATTAACTTCAAATTTCATCATATTTTCGTAAGATTTATATTAACTTCAAATTTCATCTAATTTTCTTAAAATTTATATTCACTTCAAATTTCATTAGATTTTCAGAAGACTTATATTCACTTCAAATTTCATGATTTTAAAGACTTATATTCACTTCAAATTTCATCAGATTTTCTTAAGATTTATATTCACTTCAAATTTCATCAGATTTTCTGAAGACTTATATTCACTTCAAATTTCATCATATTTTCTTAAGATTTATAATCATTTCAAATTTCTCTAGATTTTCTTAAGACTTATGTACACTTCAAATTTCATCATATTTTCATAAGATATATATTCTCTTCAAATTTCATCAGTTTTTATATTCACTTCAAATTTCATCAGTTTTAGAACTTATATTCACTTCAAATTTCATGATATTTTCTTATGATTTATAATACCTTCAGATTTCTCCAGATTTTCTTAAGACTTATGTTAACTTCAAATTTCATCATATTTTCGCAAAATTTATATTCACTTCAAATTTCATCAGATTTCCTAAAGACTTATATTCACTTCAAATTTCATCAGTTTTCGAAAGACTTATATTCACATCAAATTTCATCAGATTTTCTGAAGACTTATATTCACTTCAAATTTCATCAGATTTTCTGAAGACTTATATTCACATCAAATTTCATCAGATTTTCTGAAGACTTATATTCACATCAAATTTCATCAGATTTTCTAAAGACTTATATTCACTTCAAATTTCATCAGATTTTCTAAAGACTTATATTCACTTCAAATTTCATCAGATTTTCTGAAGACTTATATTCACATCAAATTTCATCAGATTTTCTAAAGACTTATATTCACTTCAAATTTCATCAGATTTTCTGAAGACTTATATTCACTTCAAATTTCATCATATTTTCTTAAGATTTATAATCACTTCAAATTTCTCCAGATTTTCTTAAGACTTATGTTCACTTCAAATTTCATCATATTTTCGTAAGATTTATATTAACTTCAAATTTCATCTAATTTTCTTAAAATTTATATTCACTTCAAATTTCATTAGATTTTCTGAAGACTTATATTCACTTCAAATTTCATCAGATTTTCTGAAGACGTATATTCACTTCAAATTTCATCAGATTTTCTTAAGATTTATATTCACTTCAAATTTCATCAGATTTTCTAAAGACTTATATTCACTTCAAATTTCATCATATTTTCTTAAGATTTATAATCACTTCAAATTTCTCCAGATTTTCTTAAGACTTATGTTCACTTCAAATTTCATTATTTTCGCAAGATATATATTCTCTTCAAATTTCATCAGATTTTCTGAAGACTTATATTCACCTCAAATTTCATCAGATTTTCGAAGACTTATATTCACTTCAAATTTCATCATTTTCGAAGACTTATATTCACTTCAAATTTCATCTGATTTTTTAAAGATTTATGTTCCCTTCAATTTTCTGAAGATTTTCTGAAGACTTATATTCACATAAAAATTCATCATATTTTCTAAAGACTTATATTCATTTCAAATTTCATCAGATTTTCTAAAGACTTATATTCACATCAAGTTTCATCATATTTTCTAAAGACTTATATTCACTTTAAATTTCATCAGATTATCTGAAGAGTTATATTCACTTCAAATTTCATCAGATTTTCTGAAGATTTATATTCACTTAAAATTTCATCAGATTTTTTTAAGATTTATGTTCCCTTCAATTTTCTGAAGAATTTCTGAAGACTTATATTCACATCAAATTTCATCATATTTTCTAAAGACTTATATTCACTTCAAATTTCATCAGATTTTCTAAAGACTTATATTCACTTCAAATTTCATCAGATTTTCTGAAGACTTATATTCACATCAAATTTCATCAGATTTTCTGAAGACTTATATTCACTTCAAATTTCATCAGATTTTCTGAAGACTTATATTCACTTCAAATTTCATCATATTTTCTAAAGATTTATAATCACTTCAAATTTCTCCAGATTTTCTTAAGACTTATATTCACTTCAAATTTCATCATATTTTCGTAAGATTTATATTAACTTCAAATTTCATCTAATTTTCTTAAAATTTATATTCACTTCAAATTTCATTAGATTTTCTGAAGACTTATATTCACTTCAAATTTCATCAGATTTTCTGAAGACTTATATTCACTTCAAATTTCATCAGATTTTCTTAAGATTTATATTCACTTCAAATTTCATCAGATTTTCTAAAGGCTTATATTCACTTCAAATTTCATCATATTTTCTTAAGATATATAATCACTTCAAATTTCTCTAGATTTTCTTAAGACTTACGTACACTTCAAATTTCATTATGTTTTCGCAAGATATATATTCTCTTCAAATTTCATCAGATTTTCTGAAGACTTATATTCACCTCAAATTTCATCAGATTTTCTGAAGACTTATATTCACTTCAAATTTCATCAGATTTTCTGAAGACTTATATTCACTTCAAATTTCATCTGATTTTTTAAAGATTTATGTTCCCTTCAATTTTCTGAAGATTTTCTGAAGACTTATATTCACATAAAAATTCATCATATTTTCTAAAGACTTATATTCATTTCAAATTTCATCAGATTTTCTAAAGACTTATATTCACATCAAGTTTCATCATATTTTCTAAAGACTTATATTCACTTTAAATTTCATCAGTTATACGAAGGTTATATTCACTTCAAATTTCATCGATTTCGAAGATTTATATTCACAAAATTTCATCAGATTTTTTTAAGATTTATGTTCCCTTCAATTTTCTGAAGAATTTCTGAAGACTTATATTCACATCAAATTTCATCATATTTTCTAAAGACTTATATTCACTTCAAATTTCATCAGATTTTCTAAAGACTTATATTCACATCAAGTTTCATCAAATTTTCTAAAGACTTATCTTCACTTTAAATTTCATCTGATTTTCTGAAGACTTATATTCACTTCGAATTTCATCAGATTTTCTGAAGACTTATATTCAATTCAAATTTCATTATATTTTCTAAAGATTTATGTTCACTTCAATTTTCTGAAGACTTATATTCACATCATATTTCATCAGATTTTCTGAAGACTTATATTCACATCAAATTTCATCATATTTTCTGAAGACTTATATTCACTTCAAATTACATCATATTTTCTTATGATTTATAATACCTTCAAATTTCTCCAGATTTTCTTAAGACTTATGTTCACTTCAAATTTCATCATATTTTCGTAAGATTTATATTCATTTCAAATTTCATCAGTTTTCGAAAGACTTATATTCACATCAAATTTCATCAGATTTTCTGAAGACTTATATTCACTTCAAATTTCATCAGATTTTCTAAAGACTTATATTCACATCAAATTTCATCAGGTTTTCTGAAGACTTATATTCACTTCAAATTTCATCAGATTTTCTAAAGACTTATATTCACTTCAAATTTCATCAGATTTTCTAAAGACTTATATTCACTTCAAATTTAATCAGATTTTCTTAAGATTTATATTCACTTCAAATTTCATCAGATTTTCTGAAGACTTATATTCACTTCAAATTTCATCATATTTTTTAAAGATATATGTTCCCTTCAATTTTCTGAAGATTTTCTGAAGACTTATATTCACATCAAATTTCATCAGATTTTCTGAAGACTTTTATTCACTTCAAATTTCATCAAATTTTTTGAAGAGTTATATTCACATCAAATTTCATAAGATTTTCTAAAGACTTTTATTCACTTCAAATTTCATCAGATTTTCTGAAGACTTATATTACTTTCAAATTTCATTAGATTTTCTTAAGATTTATAATCACTTCAAATTTCATCAAATTTTCTGAAGACTTATATTAACTTAAAATTTCATCATATTTTTTAAAGATTTATGCTCCCTTAAATTTTCTGGAGATTTTCTTAAGACTTATATTCACTTCAAATTTCATCGAATTTTCTAAGGACTTATATTTACATCAAATTTCATCAGATTTTCCAAAGACTTATATTCACTTCAAATTTCATCAGATTTTCTAAATACTTATATTCACTTCAAATTTCATCAGATTTTCCAAAGACTTATATTCACTTCAAATTTCATCAGATTTTCTGAAGACTTATATTCACTTCAAATTTCATCAGATTTTCTAAAGATTTATATTCACTTCAAATTTCATCAGATTTTCTGAAGACTTATATGCACTTAAATTTTCATCATATTTTTTAAAGTTTTATGTTCTCTTCAATTATTTGAAGATTTTCTGAAGACTTATATTCATCAAATTTCATCAGAATTTCTGAAGACTTAAATTCACTTCAAATTTAATCAGATTTTCTGAAGACTTATATTCACATCAAATTTAATCAGATTTTTTAAAGACTTATATTCACTTAAAATTTCATCAGATTTTCTGAAGACTTATATTCACTTCAAATTTCATTAGATTTTCTTAAGTTTTATATTCATTTCAAATTTCATCAGATTTTTTGAAGACTTATATTCACTTCAGATTTCATCATATTTTCTAAAGATTTATATTCATTTTTTCGAAGATTTTACGAACATATATTCACATAAATTTCATCAGTTTTCTAAAGACTTATATTCACTTCAAAGTTCATCAGATTTTCTGAAGACTTATATTCACTTCAAATTTCATCAGATTATCTTAAGACTTATATTCACTTAAAATTTCATCAGATTTTCTAAAGACTTATATTCACATCAAATTTCATCATATTTTCTAAAGACTTATATTCAATTCAAATTTATAAGATTATCTGAAGACTTATATACACTTCAAATTTCATCATATTTTCTTAAGATTTATAATCACTTCAAATTTCTCCAGATTTTCTTAAGACTTATGTTCACTTAAAATTTCATCATATTTTCGTAAGATTTATATTCACTTCAAATTTCATCAGATTTTCTAAAGACTTATATTCACATCAAATTTCATCAGATTTTCTGAAGACTTATATTCACTTCAAATTTCATCAGATTTTGTGAGGACTTATATTCACATCAAATTTCATCAGATTTTCTAAAGACTTATATTCACTTCAAATTTCATCAGATTTTCTGAAGATTTATTTTAACTTCAAATTATATCAGATTTTCTTAAAATTTATATTCACTTCAAATTTCATCAGATTTTCTGAAGACTTATATTCAATTCAAATTTCATTATATTTCCTAAAGATTTATGTTCACTTCAATTTTCTGAAGTTTTTCTGAAGATTTATATTCACTTCAAATTTCATCAGATTTTCTGAAGACTTATATTCACATCAAATTTCATCAGATTTTCTAAAGACTTATATTCACTTCAAATTTCATCAGATTTTCTAAAGACTTATATTCACTTCAAATTTCATCATATTTTCTTAAGAGTTATAATCACTTCGAATTTCTCCATATTTTCTTAAGCCTTATATTCACTTCAAATTTCATCATATTTTCCTAAGATTTATATTAACTTCAAATTTCATAAAATTTTCTTAAAATTTATATTCACTTCAAATTTCATCAGATTTTCTGACGACTTATATTCATTTCAAATTTCATCAGATTTTCTGAAGACGTATATTCAATTTAAATATCATCAGATTTTCTTAAGATTTATATTCACTTCAAATTTCATAAGATTTTCTAAAGGCTTATATTCACTTCAAATTTCATCATATTTTCTTAAGATTTATAATGACTTCAAATTTCTCCAGATTTTCTTCAGACTTACGTTCACTTCAAATTTCATCATATTTTCGCAAGATTTATATTCACTTCAAATTTCATCAGATTTTCTGAAGACTTATATTCACATCAAATTTCATCAGATTTTCTGAAGACTTATATTCACTTCAAATTTCATCAGTTACGAAGACTTATATTCACTTCAAATTTCATCAGATTTTCTAAAGACTTATATTCACTTCAAATTTCATCAGATTTTCTGAAAACTTATATTGACTTCAAATTTCATCAGATTTTCTTAAGATGTATATTCACTTCAAATTTCATCAGATTTTCTGAAGACTTATATTCACTTCAAATTTCATTAGAATTTCTAAAGACTTATATTCACATCAAATTTCATCATATTTTCTAAAGACTTATATTCACTTCAAATTTCATCAGATTTTCTTAAGATTTATATTTACTTCAAATTTCATCAGATTTTCGGAAAACTTATATTTACTTCAAATTTAAACATATTTTTTAAAGATTTATGTCCCCTTCAATTTTATGAAGATTTTCTGAAGACTACTTGAAATTCACATGGCAGATACTTAATATCCTGAAGAGAATGTTATGACCACGATTTCGACTTTGCTTTTGACAATTCTACGGTAAATATAGAAAGCGATAAATAACTTACAATAAGTTGTTCACCAGTTCGGTTCTAACAAACCTACGTGCAGAGCTACCAAGCAGGGGAGGAAATTCACTATTATTAGTATCAATTCGGAGGTTAAACTCACCCGTTTACAACTCCTCACTTAATCCCTACCCAATGACACTTGACCTAAGTCCTACTTTATACGAGGTTCCTACTCACTCCCCTCAATCACCAGATGAACGATATATTATTCACTAATTGGTGTGAAGACATTTCAATAAAATATCTTGATCTTGCTTCAAAGCTTTTAATCAAAGACAAACACTCGTGCTTTAAAGCTTTTGGTGATAAACTTCTGCCACAACAAATCTAGTCCAATGCACTTATCAATTGATAGTTGCTTGGCTCACAAGAGAAAACTAAATTACACAATACCAACATATTCCAACCTCGATAGTACACAAACAAAAGCCTTCAATGTCTTCAATGGAATCCAGCGTGGGCGTAGAGTAAGGTTGAATTCTTTATATAAAGCGATCCACGAATCTTGATTTGGGCTTCATAAAGATAGCTAGGGTTTACTTAATTCTCTCCTAAAACATGGTTTGTTCAACAACCAATTTAGGTTTTAGTGGAATTAACCTAGCAGCCACGTAAACATCTTTCTAATAACAGAAAAACATAAATAAAATGCTCAACAAACTTCACGAAAATAGGGAAAAAGCGATTACCATGAGCAGTCTTCAAATTTCATAATTTTCGGTATGACATTCATACATTTCGCAATTTCCAACCTGACTTTAACTTCCACATTTCATTGTACTTTTACCATCCTTGTCAGTAGGTTTATCTTCAATAAGATGTCATGACATCTATCAAGACATTTCTAAAGCTAGTTTTACCAAAATTGATGCCAACAAAACACTAACAAACTCCCCTTTGGCATTTTTGAAAAAAACTACTAGACCTATCAGTACAAAATTACAGAAGAAGACTAACAACCTAGTTCCAAGTTTTCCTAAAGCTTCCTAAGCTTCAAGTAACTAGAACTAAGAGAGATAAATTCTACCCATACAAAGTCCTGATTTCCCACATCTAATTGCCCTCACAATTGTTAAACAAGCAGACCATACAATCCCTAACATACAATACAAGTTCCCAAATCCCATACTACATTAACACAGTAGTTCTTCTAACACAGCCATAAAGGGCAAAGGAAACTCTAATTTCCCCGAACCTTTTAATCAAAGTGTCATCAGCAACAAAAATAATATACCGACAAGTAATTAAGTACCGACAAGTATATGAGGATACATCACGGTCGGGACAATGTTTACAGTCATCCAAAAAAGAAGAACAAATGGACACAAAACAGAACATAATACAAAATAACGACCTGGAAGTAGACCCTAATACAAAAGAGATAAAAAGCTTAACACGGCAACAATTAGGAGTTGCTCTCCTGCTGTTGAAGAGAGCATCTTCTTTGTCAAGGTTACATCAGCATCATCTGCCTTATCAGAAACTTATTAGGAGCTTTGCGAGGTTCAAGGGAGCTTTCCTTTTCTTGGCCATTGGTGTCACTTTTTCATTTTGAACAACCAACAAATTTAGCTCTATATACTTCTTTGAGAAGTTTCGATTCTGTTGTTGCTCAACGAGAAGAAATACCTCCACTTTGCTTTGGCAATCAGAAGAATCGGGGTTCCACATGAGTTGCACGGGCGTGATCATCTGATGTCATGACATTCTTTGTGACATCTGGATCATCTTCTAAACTAAATTTAGCGGTCTTTGATTAAGGGAGCGAAATTCGAGGAGCAGTGATGTTCATCTAGGATTCTGGTGACTATCCTAGCAATGGCTTCCTCTACATACTTGGTACCTTCCACTATTTCTTATCTCGAGAACGAAGAAGCGATGGTCTTACGGTGAGCGATGATGAACCTTGATCACCATGCATCTTGATTAAGTCGGTTGCCATTGAGCGCTGAGGGAACCTTCCAGGGTTCAATATCCATGGCTTGACAAATGCCCTAATCTCGACCATGGTGGGAGATGGCACGATCAATGCGAGGAGGATGAGAAGACATATTTCTGGAAGGTTGAGAATTTGAAGACCAAGGTAATGGTTGAGTATCTGTTGGATGGAGAAGGTATGATACTTTCAAGTGAAAGAGCTATTATATGGAGGTCTTTTCATTCTTGAATATAAAAATAAGGGCAAATAATCAAGTGACCCACTTATAATTAATAAATGGTCTCTTCCCTTTCTTGGAGCAATCTTAATTGCTACAATTCCTCATCTGACAAATGCCCATTTGCTCCTTAAGTTTCAAATTGACTTACATCAGAGCCTTGGTAAAAATATGTCATTGATTGAGATTACTGTGACTACATGATCCAGTTTAATCACCTTCTCTCCTCCACAAGTTCTCTGATGAAGTGATGTCTGATTTATGTGAATCCTCTGTGTTGTCCATGGATTCTTTGATATATTAATAGCATTGATTGTCACGATTACAATGTCATGACATCTACATGACATTACTCAACATTGCTTCATCGGACCATTTGAGAACTGCGCTACCAGCTGCATGTGTTCAGCTTCAGCAGTGGATAGGGACACACAGTTTTGCTTTCTTCTAAACAAGAAACAAAGATTGTTTCCAAGAAGAGCATCCTCAGTACTTTTCACATCGTACATCAAGCCCGGTCGGCATCACGATTATCCGAGGCAATTGGTTCACATCCATGGAAATATAGGATACCATAATTGCAAGTTCCACACACATATTTCAGGTTCACCAGGTTAATGTGACTTACTGACTCAGCTTGATATCTTGCACATACCCCATTTGCATAAGCAATGTCGGTCTGTTGGTATTAGGTTCACAAGCTCCCTATCGTAGCTTATATATAAACTTTCGATCAACTTTTCTCCGCATCCTTGGTCAACTTCAATGTGTGGAGCAGGAGGTCCTTTTATGGCTGGCATTCTCCGTTTCAAACTTCTTGACAATATTCATACTTGCTTTGTGAAAAATGTTGAATCTTCCATACGTGTGACTTGCAATCAAGGAAGTAAGTTAACTCTCCCATGAGACTCATTTCAATCTGCAACACATTTGATTGGCAAATTGTTTCACCATTGTCCTCGACATTCCTCCAAATACTATGTCATCAACATAGATTTGAGCACCATAACCTTTCACGCTGTTCTTGACAAAGAGGTTTATCGATCCTCCTTTCTGTGTCAACTATGCATGCAAGAACTTGGTCAACCTTTCATACAGGCCCTAGGGGCTTGTTTTTAGACCATATAGGGCTTTCCTTAATCTGTAGAACGTG
>CM038796.1:8230347-8366661 GCA_021764765.1 Vicia sativa
GAAATATAAATTGATTCATAGAAATCAAAACATCTATTAAACTTCTCTTACAAAATCATGTTTTTATGAATTATGGTTCTTATTCACAAAGGAATAGTAAAACAACAACAACGAGGCGACATAAATATTTCCCCAAAGTGCTACGTGTCGGAGGCGACAGGCTCGACTAACGAATTTATGAACTCAGTCTTCATAACTTGCATGTTACCAATATAAATGTAATGAAACAAGTAAAGTTGAGATACTCAAAACATATAATTAAAGGCATGATAATATATATATATATATATATATATATATATATATATATATATATATATATATATATATGTGTGTGTGTGTGTGTGTGTAGTTTTGGAATTAAAGGGTATAGATTAATAAGTGTAATTCCAACACATAATTAAAATTCACTAATTTACTCGTCATTCTAGTGTATATAATCTACACCTTATCACCATGACCTCATCGGCATGAAACGTCCAAAACACATAAACATTCATCACCACGAAATTATCACAACAATCAACACGATATCAACAACAATATCAAACAACACTAATAACATAAACAACATAATTGAAATCATCACAAATTGGCTAAGGCCCATCAATTTTGGCATAAAGCCCATCTTCGCTTTTGGCATAAAGCCCATCATCCAACATCATCACAAACATCATCACATCATATATCGCCAGCAATTCAATATCATCCATCAATCAACAAAACCCAATGACAAACAACTCAAACATAAACATAACCGACTCCATGAGACACGACTATGTTATGCATGTGGTACCATCGCTTTGTCGTAATTAGGGACATTGGCATAAAGCCGATCTTCGCCGGCATAAAAGCCATCATCGCTTGGCATAAAAGCCATCATCGCTTGGCATAAAATCCTCTTCACTTATGAAATGTATGTGACTCGACAATAAAACAACACAACACAAAAACAACATCATCGCTCATCCAAATTGGCATAAAGCCCACATCATATAATTTATCCAAACAAGATAAATATATCATCGTCATAATTACATTAAGCAAACATCACTAATAAATTCACCAAAAGTCATGCATTCACAAATCGGAAGCATATAATAACAACATCAATTTAATCATCACATCATCATGTACAAAACATATATCATCGCATTGCATATCAACAAGTATTAATAAATACAATCGCAAATCTTACGTTTATTCTTACGCATCATTATTAATTAATTCACTAAATTCCCAACACGGAAAATAATCAAACACCTATAATCGTCACGAAAACCATTCCTAACAATTGGTATTAATCATAAATCGGCGTCGAAATCGGTTGGTCCATAATACGTGCCTTAAATCCACTAAAACACAATCCGATTCAATTTTATCGTAAATTGGCTTGTTTCGGGTCGCCGTAAAAACTCGTAATTTCTAAAACTAACCTCACCACTACGTTCTACCGTCAAACTTAGCTATACGTCAATTTTCGTTGAATTCGAACACTTGTCGTCGAAAGGAAATCGGAACATAATTGGGTTCTAAATTTAATCGGCTATCTTATCTCCTAATTATATTTTTTTGGTCACCCAATACTACTAGATAGAATTGGAAAATATAAGAAAACCAATGCTATCTGAGGAATTATGGGGAAAGATTTCCATGACAAAAACGACAAAATTTGGTTTCTGACAAAGCGGATGGATTTCTCAATTCCCGGTTTCTCTTCACTTCTTGGGGACGGGCGTCCCACTCACCTAAGGACAATGGAGGCGGGTGCCTCAACCTTGGGGGTGGCGCCTCAACCCCCCCTTTGCCTCCCATTCCATTCTTACATTATATTTTCATTCCCTACGTGTTTTTGTAACATACAATCTCCATTTTTCTTTTGTTTTTCTTATGTTACTGTTAGTTTTCATTTCCAATTTTCATTCCTAACTTCATTTCTATTTTCAATTCTATAATTCAAGTACTATAATATTGATAACAACACATCCAAAATCTCTACACCTAATACAACTTCCTTAAACATTTTCAACAATTCACCCACCAAACCTAAAACCAACTATCAATTTTTTCTCAAATCTAACATATTCATCAAACCCAACTATAATGAATGGAAGAAATCAAACCCTTACCTCTAGCTTGGATGATTCTTGATGATCCAACAACCCAACCTCAAGCTCTTGCTCAAGATCTTCCTCATCTTCCTCTTGTTCTTCTTCTCTCAAAACCCTCTTTTCTCTCCAAGTTTCTATTCTTGGCTTTTGTTTTTCAAATGGGAAGAAATGAGGAAAAATGTCTTTTATAAGTTATTTCTACTAGCTTCCTCACATGCTCTTGTTTGCTTTTTGGTATTTTGGAATGGAAGGAAAATGAGGAGAAAATGATTCTTATAATGGTATTTTCCTTACTAGTAAGCCAAGGGTGAAAAACCCAATTCTAACAAAATGCTTCCCACACCTCTTTCTAATTATATCATAAATATAATTAATTCAATCAATTAAAATAATTCTGGGGAATTAAAATATCGGATCCGAATAATATTTTACCGGACCGAACGGAACATCGCCAGATAAATTAATAGATATATTAATTAATATAATTATTTTCGTCGCCAAAACAATCGTCAAACGGTACTTATAAATATTAATATAATATAATATTAAATAAAAACAGGCGTTACAATAAGTCTTCAGAAAATCTTCAGAAAATTGAAGTGAACATAGATCTTTAAAAAATATGATGTAATTTGAAGTTAATATAAGTCTTCAGAAAATTTGGTGAAATTTAAAGTGAATATAAGTCTTCAGAAAATCTGATTAAATTTGATGTGAATATAAGTCTTCAAAAAATCTTCAGAAAATTGAAGTGAACATAAATCTTTAGAAAATATGATGAAATTTGAAGTGAATTTAAGTCTTCAGAAAATCTGATGAAATTTGAAGTGAATATAAATCTTAAGAAAATCTGATGAAATTTGAAGTGAATATAAGTCTTCGGAAAATCTGATGAAATTTGAAGTGAATATAAATCTTTAGAAAATCTGATGAAATTTGAAGTGAATATAAATCTTAAGAAAATATGATGAAATTCGAAGTGAACATAAATCTTTAGAAAATATGATGAAATTTGAAGTAAATATCGGTCTTGAAAACGATGAAATTTAAGTGAATATAAATCTTACAAAAATATGATGAAATTTGAAGTGAACATAAGTCTTAAGAAAATCTGGAGAAATTCGAAGTGAACATAAATCTTTAGAAAATACGATGAAATTTGAAGTGAATATAAGTCTTCAGAAAATCAAATGAAATTTGAAATGAATATAAATCTTACGAAAATATGTTGATATTTGAGTGAACATAAGTCTCGAAAAATGGGAAATTTGAAGTTATTATAAATCTTAAGAAAATATGATAAAATTTGAAGTGAATATATGTCTTTGGCGATGAAATTTGAAGTGAATATAAATTTTAAGAAAATTTGATGAAATTTGAAGTGAATATCTGTCTTCAGAAAATATGATGAAATTTGATGTGAATATAAGTCTTCAGAAAATCTTCAGAAAATTGGAGTGAACATAAATCTTAAGATAATATAATGAAATTTGAAGTGAAAATAAATCTTTAGAAAATATGATGAAATTTGAAGTGAATATAAGTCTTCGAAAATCAGTGAAATTTGAAGAATATAAATCTTACGAAATATGATGAAATTTGAAGTGAACATAAGTCTTAAGAAAATCTTGAGAAACTTTAAGTAATTATAAATCTTAAGAAAATCTGATGAAATTTGAAGTTAATATAAATCTTAAGAAAATCTGTTGAAATTTGAAGTGAATATAAGTTTTCAAAAAATCTTGTGAAAATTCAAGTGAACATAAATCTTAAGAAAATATGATTAAATTTTAAGTGAATATAAGTCAATAGAAGATTTGATGAAATTTGAAGTGAACATAATCTTAAGAAGTTTGAAGTGAATATAAATCTTACGGAAATATGATGAAATTTGAAGTGAACATAAGTCTTCAGAAAATCTGGAGAAATTTTAAGTGAATATAAATCTTAAGAAAATATTATGAAATTTGAAGCTAATATAAGTATTCAAAAAATCTTGTGAAAATTAAATTGAACATAAATCTTTAAAAAAATGTGATGAAATTTGAAGTAAATATGGTCTTAATCGATGAAATTTGAAGTGAATATAAATCTTCGAAAATATGATGAAATTTGAGTGAACATAAGTCTTAAGAAAATGGGAAATTTGAGTGAACATAAATCTTTAGAAAATATGAAATTTGAAGTGAATATAAGCCTTGGAAAATCGATGAAATTAAGTGAACATAAGTCTTAAAATATTATGAAATTTGAGGTGAACAAAAATCTTAAGAAAATATGATGAAATTTTAAGTGTTTAAAAGTCTTCATGAAATCGATGAAATTTGAGTGAACATAAATCTTATGAAAATATGATCAAATTTGAAGTGAACATAAATCTTAAGAAAATATGATGAAATTTTAAGTGAATATAATTCTTGAAAATCGTGATGAAATTTGTGAATTTAAATCTAAAGTATGATGAAGCTGACAGTGAACATTAATCTTAAGAAAATATGATGAAATTTTAAGCGAATATATGTCTTTAGAAAATCTTGTGAAAATTTAGTGGACATATATCTTAAGAAAAATTGATGAAATTTGAAGTGAATATAAATCTTAAGAAAATATGATGAAATTTAAAGTGAAAAGTCCTCGAAAATATGATAAAATTTGAATTGAACAAGTCTTTAGAAATATGATGAAATTTGAAGTGAATTTAAGTCTTCAGAAAATCTGATTAAATTTGAAGTGAATATAAATCTTAAGAAAATCTGATAAAATTTGAAGTGAATATAAGCCTTGAGAAAATATGATGAAATTTGAAGTGATCAAAAATCTTAAGAAAATATGATGATATTTAAAGTGAATATATATCTTCAAAAAATCTGGTGAAAGTTGAAGTGAACATAAATCTTCAGAAAATATGACGAAATTTGAAGTGAATGTAATCTTCAGAAAATCTTGTGAAAATTTAAGTGAACTTGAATCTAAAGAAAATTTGATGAAATTTGAAGTGAACACAAATCTTAAGAAAATACGATGATAATTAAAGTGAAAAGTCTTGAAAATCGTCAAATTTTAAGTGAACATAAATCTTAAGAACATTTGATTAAATTTGGAGTGAACATAAATCTTAAGAAAATATGATGAAATTTGAAGTGAATATAAGTCTTCAGAAAATATGATGAAATTCGAAGTGAACATAAGTCTTAAGAAAATATGATGAAATTTGAAGTAAACAAAAATCCTAAGAAAATATGACAAAATTTGATATGTAAATAAGTCTTCAGAAAATCTGCTGAAATTTGAAGTAAACATAAATCTTAAGAAAATATGATTAAATTTAAAGTAAACATAAATCTTAAGAAAATATGATGAAATTTGAAGTGAATATAAGTCTTCAGAATATCTGGTGAAATTTGAAGTGAACATAAATCTTAAGATAAGTTGATGAAATTTTAATTGAACATAAATCTTAAGAAAATATAATGAAATTTGAAGTGAATATAAGTCTTCGGAAAATCTGATGAAATTTAAAGTGAATATAAATCTAAAGAAAATTTGATGAAATTTGAAGTGAATATCAGTGTTCAGAAAATCTTGTGAAAATTCAAGTGAACATATATCTTAAGAAAATATGAGGAAATTTGAAGTGAACATAAATCTTAAGAAAACATGATAAAATTTAAAGTGAAAATAAGTCTTTAGAAAATCTGGTGAAATTTTAAGTGGACATAAATCTTAAGAAAATTTGATGAAATTTGAAGTGAAAATAAATCTTTAGAAAATATAATGAAATTTGAAGTGAATATAAGTCTTCAGAAAATCTCATAAAATTTGAAGTGAATATAAATCTTACGAAAATATGATGAAATTTGAAGTGAACATAAGTCTTCAGAAAATCTGGAGAAATTTTAAGTGAATGTAAATCTTAAGAAAAGATTATGAAATTTGAAGCTAATATAAGTATTCAAAAAATCTTGTGAAAATTAAATTGAACATAAATCTTAAAAAAATATGATGAAATTTGAAGTGAATATAAGTCTTCAAAAAATCTTGTGAAAATTCAAGTGAACATAAATCTTACGAAAATATAATGAAATTTTAAATGAACATAAATCTTAAGAAAATTTGATGACATTTGAACTGAACATAAATCTTAAGAAAATCTGATGCAATTTAAGGTAAAAATAAATTTGTAGAAAATATGTTGAAATTTGAAGTGAATATAAATCATAAGAAAATATGATGAAATTTGAAGTGAATATAAGCCTTCAGAAAATATGATGAAATTCGAAGTGAACATAAGTCTTAAGAAAATATTATGAAATTTGAGGTAAACAAAAATCTTAAGAAAATATGATTAAATTTTAAGTGTATATAAGTCTTCATGAAATCTGATGAAATTTGAAGTGAATATAAATCTTAAGAAAATATGATGAAATTTGAAGTGAACATAAATTTTAAGAAAATATGATGAAATTTTAAGTGAATATAATTCTAAAAATCATGAAATTTGAAGTGAATTTAAATCTTACGAAAGTATGATGAAGCCTGAAGTGAACATTAATCTTAAGAAAATATGATGAAATTTTAAGCGAATATATGTCTTTAGAAAATCTAGTGAAAATTTAAGTGGACATATATCTTAAGAAAAATTGATGAAATTTGAAGTGAAAATAAATCTTAAGTAAATATGATGAAATTTAAAGTGAAAAGAAGTCCTCAGAAAATATGATGAAATTTGAATTGAACATAAGTCTTAAGAAAATATGACGAAATTTGAAGTGAACAAAAATCTTAAGAAAATATGATGAAATTTGAAGTGAACATAAATCTTAAGAAAATCTGATGCAATTTAAAGTGAATATAAATTTGTAAAAAAAATGTGAAATTTGAAGTGAATATATGTCTTTCGAAAAACTGATAAAATTTGAAGTGAATATAAATTTTAAGAAAATTTGATGAAATTTGAAGTGAATATCTGTCTTCAGAAAATATGATGAAATTTGATGTGAATATAAGTCTTCAGAAAATCTTCAGAAAATTGAAGTGAACATAAATCTTAAGATAATATAATGAAATTTGAAGTGAAAATAAATCTTTAGAAAATATGATGAAATTTGAAGTGAATATAAGTCTTGTAAAATCGTGAAATTTGAACTGAATATAAATCTTACGAAAATATGATGAAATTTGAAGTGAACATAAGTCTTAAGAAAATCTTGAGAAATTTTAAGTAATTATAAATCTTAAGAAAATCTGATGAAATTTGAAGTTAATATAAATCTTAAGAAAATCTGTTGAAATTTGAAGTGAATATAAGTTTTCAAAAAATCTTGTGAAAATTCAAGTGAACATAAATCTTAAGAAAATATGATTAAATTTTAAGTGAATATAAGTCTTTAGAAGATTTGATGAAATTTGAAGTGAACATAATCTTAAGAAGTTTGAAGTGAATATAAATCTTACGGAAATATGATGAAATTTGAAGTGAACATAAGTCTTCAGAAAATCTGGAGAAATTTTAAGTGAATATAAATCTTAAGAAAATATTATGAAATTTGAAGCTAATATAAGTATTCAAAAAATCTTGTGAAAATTAAATTGAACATAAATCTTAAAAAAATGTGATGAAATTTGAAGTAAATATCAGTCTTCAGAAAATCTGATGAAATTTGAAGTGAATATAAATCTTACGAAAATATGATGAAATTTGAAGTGAACATAAGTCTTAAGAAAATCTGGAGAAATTTGAAGTGAACATAAATCTTTAGAAAATATGACGAAATTTGAAGTGAATATAAGCCTAAAATCGATGAAATTAAGTGAACATAAGTCTTAAGAAAATATTATGAAATTTGAGGTGAACAAAAATCTTAAGAAAATATGATGAAATTTTAAGTGTATATAAAAGTCTTCATGAAATCTGATGAAATTTGAAGTGAACATAAATCTTATGAAAATATGTTCAAATTTGAAGTGAACATAAATCTTAAGAAAATATGATGAAATTCTAAGTGAATAAAATTCTTCAGAAAATCTGATGAAATTTGAAGTGAATTTAAATCTTACGAAAGTATGATGAAGCTTGAAGTAAACATTAATCTTAAGAAAATATGATGAAATTTTAAGCGAATATATGTCTTTAGAAAATCTTGTGAAAATTTAAGTGGACATATATCTTAAGAAAAATTGATGAAATTTGAAGTGAACATAAATCTTAAGAAAATATGATGAAATTTAAAGTGAAAAGAAGTCCTCAGAAAATATGATAAAATTTGAATTGAACATAAGTCTTAAGAAAATATGATGAAATTTGAAGTGAATTTAAGTCTTAAGAAAATATGATGAAATTTGAAGTGATCAAAAATCTTAAGAAAATATGATGAAATTTGAAGTGAATATATATCTTTAAAAAATCTGGTGAAAGTTGAAGTGAACATAAATCTTCCGAAAATACGACGAAATTTGAAGTGAATGTAATCTTCAGAAAATCTTTGAAAATTTAAGTGAACTTGAATCTAAAGAAAATTTGATGAAATTTGAAGTGAACACAAATCTGAAGAAAATACGATGATAATTAAAGTGAAAAAAAGTCTTCAGAAAATCTGGTGAAATTTTAAGTGAACATAAATCTTAAGAAAATTTGATTAAATTTGGAGTGAACATAAATCTTAAGAAAATATGATGAAATTTGAAGTGAATATAAGTCTTCAGAAAATATGATAAAATTCGAAGTGAACATAAGTCTTAAGAAAATATGATGAAATTTGACGTAAACAAAAATCCTAAGAAAATATGACGAAATTTGATATGTAAATAAGTCTTCAGAAAATCTGATGAAATTTGAGGTAAACATAAATCTTAAGAAAATATGATGAAATTTCAAGTGAACATAAATCTTAAGAAAATATGATGAAATTTGAAGTGAATATAAGTCTTCAGAAAATCTGGTGAAATTTGAAGTGAACATAAATCTTAAGAAAAGTTGATGAAATTTAAATTGAACATAAATCATAAAATTGAAGTGAACATAAATCATAAATGTTAAGAAAATATGATGAAGTTTGAAGTGAATATGAACCTTAAGAAAATCTGGTGAAATTTAAAGTGAGTATAAGTCTGAAGAAAATCTAATGAAATTTTAAGTGAACATGAGCTGTGAGAAATTATGATTAAATTTAAAATGAATATAAATCATTAGAAATGTAAAGAAATTTGAAGTTAATATAAATCTTAAGAAAATCTGATGAAATTTGAAGAAAATATAAGTTCAGAAAATCTTGTGAAAATTGAAGTGAACATAAATCTTAAGATATTATGATGAAATTTGAAATGAACATGTATCTTAAGAAAATATAAGGAAATTTGAAGTGAATATAAATCTTAAGAAAATCTGATAAATTTGAAGTGAATATAAGTATTAAGAAATTATGGTAAAAATTCAAGTGAACCTAAATCTTAAGAAAATATGATGAAATTTGAAGTGAATATAAATCTTAAGAAAATCAGATGAAATTTGAAGTGAATATAAGTCTTCAGAAAATCTATTGAAAATTGAAGAGAACATATATCTTAAGTGTGACACCCCGATTTAATTAAAATATTAAATAAGTGGGAATTTAATTATTTATTTAATTAAAGTCTTAAGTATTTATAATAATGGATTAATTGGATTAATTAAAGAGAAGAAGAGATGGAGGTGTGAGGTGTAATTAGGGTGTGAGGAGTAAATTACTCTACTCTTTCTAATTACCATTTATTTTATTTATTGAATAAATAAAGGAACATTAAAAGGAATATAAAAAGGAAAAGAAAGAAAAATAGGTTTTTTGGAGAAAAGCTATTATCGTAAGTGGAGAAAGAAAGAGAGAGGAAAAGTCGATGAGAGAAATCGAAGATCATCATGAGGTAAGGGGTGATTTCGTTCGGTTAATATGCTTTATGGGTTTGGGAATCAAAGGGATAATTGGGTATGTTAGGAAGTTTGAATGTTGATGATTATAAGTTATGAAATAAACCCTATTTTGTGCCTGTTTGGAATTAGGATCATTTGTATGTCAAATAATTGATAGGAATGAATAAATCATGTCGTGTGATGTTATAATGGTGTGAAATGATCATGAAATAGTGTTCCTAATGTCCCAATTATATTGAAAGTTTGGAAATGATAATGGTGCAAAATCTTGTCAAAAGTTGAAAATGATGTTATAGGCGTGGGAACCGGTTCCTGGGGAGGAACCGAGTTCCATTAAATTGGCAAAAATGGGATTTTACTCGTGAACCGGTTCGAATAGGTAGGAACCGGTTCCCATACAAAAACCAGGAGCGAGTATTTTTCTAAAATTTCTAAAACTTCAAAATTCATATTTTCTAAACCGTAACTCGATTAAGTCCGTTTCGTTGTTTCTTAAATTTAAAATACTACCTTTGAAAAGAAAAATATTATTTTGCTAAAATTATTTTAAAAATAGTCGAGCCCGATTTTGAAAAGTATGGATTAATTAAGGATAATGGGAATTAATATGAATGGCACGAGTTATCGATTAGGACTAATGCTTACAATGTTGTGTTGATTATTCATTGTGATTGAATGCGATACATTGGTGATTGGCAATAAGTGAATTATGTTGGGATCGTAATCTATGAATTGGTTTAGATTGTTTGACAATTTGAATGGAGATTGACGTTCATGTGATGTTTCTTTCCCTTGTGGTTTATTCATGATTGTATTGGTATCATGTGTTATTGTTATTATAATACCGGTGATAGTCTTACTGATTGAAGAGTAAGCGTTTGGCATGTTTATGCTTTGTGATAATTTAATTTATGATTATGTTGTTATCATGTGATAGATTGGTATTGGTATTTATGTGGAATTATGTTGTTATCATATTCGTTGAATTGATGTGCATGCTTTTATGATGCATGCATGAGCATTTGTTAAATTGGTTCATTCCATTGTGCGGAAGCGAATGGCGAGCCAATAGACTTACAGTGCGGGTAGTGAGGCTAGATTCTTGATCCGGTGGTTATGGGCGAATCGAGATTGGATTCTTGACTCGTTCGCTAATCATGGATATACACCGCTCCACATGTAAGCGGAGCGGTGGGTGAACTCGGTTCACGTTTTGGTACCACATGCATAGAGTGCATTGCATATGGGATTGTAACATGCTAGGATGGATTCCGTGTTGCAATTTCCATTGTTTGTTATATACATGTTCATTGTGTGAACGCCTTGTGAATTGGTTATGATTTGTGTTTGGTTAATGGATTAACGATCCGATTATTCGTTGCATTTAAAACGTATAATGCATATTATATTGAATTGAAATCTCACCCTTACTTTAACAATTTCGGATCCGGTGATTAGGCGCTTGAGTTGGTGAGGATAGCTCTACAATGAGTCGGTTAATTAGTTCGCGTGTCAGTGTCGTGCTCTGGTAGATGTAACACTGGGGAAACGGTTGTTTGAATCCTTTAATGGATATTTTTAATGGTTTTGAATCATGTTTGATGTTATGTCCTGGAATAATTATGGATGTTGTATTCGGAATCCGTTATGTTTCATTTCCGCTGTTAAACATAACCTTAAGTATGTTTCATTTAATGAATTTTCTTCAGTGAAAGCATGACAACTGTTTTGAATTATATTAAAAATTGTGATGCCTCTTGATATGTGTTATATACTCTGATTATTATTTATAAAATCGCGGGTAATTAGAAGGGGTGTTACATTAAGAACTATGATGAAATTTGAAGTTAAAGATAAATCTTAAGAAATCTGATTAAATTTGAAGAGTATATAATTCTTCAGAAAATGTGGTGCAAATTGAAGTGAACATAAATCTTAAGATATTATGATGAAATTTGAAGTGAACATGAATCTTAAGAATATTTGGCGAAATTTGAAATTAATATTTATCCTTACAAAATCTGATGAAGTTTGTAGTGAATATAAGTGAAAATTGAAGTGGACATAAATCTTTTGATAATATGATGAATTTGAAGTGAACATAAATCTTAAGAAAATATGATACAATTTAAAGTTAATATAAGTCTTAAAAAATTGATGAAATTTGAAGTGAATATAAGTCTTTAGAAAGTCTGATAAAATTTGTAATATATGTAAATCTTAAAATAATCTGAGGAAATTTCGATTGATTATAAGTCTTCAGAAAATCGAATGATATTTGAAGTGAACATAAATATTCAGAAAATATGATGAAAATTAAAGTGAACATAATTCTTAAGATAATCTGATGAAATTTAAAGTGAATATAAATCTTAAGAAAATCTGATGATATTTGAAATAAATGTAAATCTTTAAAAAATCTGATGAAATTTGAAGTGAATATAAGTCTTCAGAAAGCGATGTGAAATTTGAAGTGAATATAAATGTTAAGAAAATATGGTGCAATTTGAAGTGAACACAAGTCTTATGAAAATTTGGTGAAATTTAAAGTGAATATAAATCTTTAAAAAATTATATGAAGGTTGAAGTGAACATAAATCTTTAGAATATTTTGTGAAATTTGAAATGAATATAAATCTTTAGAAAAATCTGATGAAATTTGAAGTGAACCAATTTTTTTAGAAAATATGAAGAAATTTAATTGAATATAAATCTTAAGAAAATCTTAAGAAATTTGAAGTGAATATAAGTGTACAGAAAATCTCTGGTAAGAGTTGAAGAGAACATAAATCTTAAGAAAATATGACAAAATTTGAAGTGAATATAAATCTTTAGAAAATCTGATAAAATTTGAAGCGAATATAAATCTTAAGACAATCTGATGAAATTTGAAGTGAAAATAAATCTTAAGAAAAATTGACGAAATTTGAAGTAGATATAAGTCTTCTGAAAATCTAGTGCAAATTGAGTTGAATATAAATCTTACAAAAATATGGTGAAATTTTAAATGAATATAAATCTTGAGAAAATCTGATGAAAATTGAAGTGAATGTAAGTCTTTATAAAATATGGTAAAATTTAAAGTGAACATAAATCTTAAAAAAATATGTGGAACTATGAAAATCTGATGAAATTTGAAGTGAATATAAGTCATCAGAAAATCTTGTAAAAATTGAAGTGAACGTAAATCTTAAGAAAATATGATGAAATTTGAAGTGAATATAAATCTTAAGAAAATCTGATGAAATTTGAAGTGAATATAAGTCTAAAGAAAATCTGATGAAATTTGAAGTGAATATAAATCTTTAGAAAATCTTAAGATAATATGATGAAATTTGACGTGAACATAAGTCTTTAGAAAATCTTATGAAATTTGAAGTGAACATAATTTTTCAGAAAATTTAATGAAATTTGAAGTGAACATAAGTCTTAAGAAAATTTGGTGAAATGTGAAGTGAACATAAACCTTAAGAAAATATGATAAAATTTGAAATCAATATAAATCTTTAGAAAATCTGATGAAATTTGAAGTGAACAAAAATATTTAAAAAATATAATGAAATTTGAAGTGAATATAAATCTTAAGAAAATCTGGTGTAATTTGAAGCGGGCATAAATGTTAACAAAATATGGTGAAATTTGAAGTCAATATAGATTTATGCCTAGTTCAAATTTCACCATATTTTATTAAGATTTATGCCCGCTTAAAATTTCATGAGATTTTCTTAAGATTTATGCCCCCTTCAAATTTCACCATATTTTATTAAGATTTATGTACGCTTCAAATTTCACCATATTTTGTTAAGATTTATGCGCACTTCAAATTTCACCATATTTTGTTAAGATTTATGCCCACTTCAAATTTCACCATATTTTATTAAGATTTATGTCCGCTTCAAATTTCACCATATTTTGTTAAGATTTATGCCCCTTCAAATTTCACCATATTTTGTTAAGATTTAGGCACTTCAAATTTCATCATATTTTCTTAAGATTTATGCCCCTCAAATTTCACCATATTTTGTTATGATTTATGCTCGTTTAAAATTTTACCATATTTTGTTAACATTTATGCCCGCTTCAAATTTATGTTCACTTCAATTTTAACATAGTCTCGAGAAAATCACTTCAAATTTGAAGTGAATATAAATCTTAAGAAAATTTGATGAAATTTGAAGTGAATATAAGTCTTGAAAATGGTGAAAATTGAAGTGAACATAAATCTTAAGAAAATCGATGAAAGTTGACGATCTCAAGATCTTTCTTCTCGACACTTTGTAATTCTTTTCTACCAACTGCCTATACTAAGAAAATTTCACTTCATGCATTGTATGTACAATACATTAGAAATTATTGACCTCTTGTCATCTTTCCTCATAATCGAATGTCTCGATATCTCCAATGCTAGAATATTGTCATTTAATAAATTTACCATGTAGGGTTTTATGTTGTGAGACCGATCTTTCCTTTTAGACATATGTGATGAGCAATCCAAGTATCAAATTTCTCTTCATCTCTTGTTGTGACCATTAATATCATCTCTTATTCTCCATACTTTATAAATTTTGCATCACTTTCTAGAGTCTTTCGCTTTTGGACAATCACTAGAATAGTGACCATACTTGAAATTGAAACAGAATGTGACTCTTGTCGGTTTCGACCACCACCTCTTCCTTTACCTCCAACATCACCTCTTTGGTTGACTTGGTATATGAGTCTTCTAATTACACAATTTTTTCATCTTGGTTTCTCTACCAGTTTAGTTGTTGTAATTATCTCTACCTTTTTCGAACCGTTTTTGTCTTTACTTTTTTTTGAAAGTGCCTACAAAGCCGTCACTCTTCGACTTGCATGCAATCCTCTCAACAATTTTTTATTCATGAGTTTCAAGAGTCCCTCAATGTTCTATCTTTATTAATTTTGACAAATATTTCTCCTCTTCTAATTTTGTTTATGATTTTTTTAATGGCTTAAACGCACTTTTGGTCTCTATATTGATTTTCTTAACATTTTAGTCCCTATAAAAATCAACTATTAGATCCTCCGATATCATATTTCATGTTTTTTAAGGTCTCTCCTGACAAAATAGTCTAATTTACATGTGTGGCATTGAAATTATGAGGTGGCATTTTTTAATTGTTGTCACGTCACTAAAAATAGGTCCAAAATATGTATTTTTAAGTCATTAGATTAATTTCGGTGTTAGTTTACTTTTTTTATTTTATTTTAATCGATTTCCTTCATTGTGTTTGTTTTTGACTATTTGGGACATTAGATTAGCCACCAAAAATTTGTAAGTTAACTTACTAATTCACCCAATAAGGTAAATTTGTAAGTTAACTTGCGAATTCACCTTATTTTTTTTATAAAAAAAACAAGGTGAATTCGCATATGCATTTGCGAATTCACCTTATTTTTAGAAATTATTGGATTATTTCGTAAGTTAACTTGCGAAGTCCACCTCCGAAATGAATTCGTAAGTTAACTTACGAAACTTAGGTGTATTTTGGTTTTTCACCGGGGGTGAAGAAGAACACCACTAGGTGGGGAAATAAATTCCCTTTTAACAATGCATGGTTCTTAAGAAAATGATTGAATGTGTTGATTTTAATGATAAAAATGTATGTGTTTACTAAAATACTTTTAATCATTATGCATAGAAAATAGAGAATATGACATAAAATTAGAAAGAAAATATAAATATGCATATGTTCTAATAAAGATAGTATTAGAAAAAAATTGCATTGATATTCTAAAAAAATAAAATTATTTAGAGATATAAAATAACTGCAAATAGACACTTTTTATGAGACTGATGAGAGAATAATAAATTTGATTTACATTCTAGAGAGGATATTTGTAAAAAATATACATATGAAAAGCGCAGATATTAGAAGGCAGGGAGGAAAGTAGCCATCTTCCTTGGTCATCTTAATATTGCTACCATTCCTTAATTTATTATAACAAAAATCGCAACCTAGAGAGAGAGAGAGGAGAGAGAAAGTTGGTTAAACGAGCAATTTGATCATCGATATCCTTTTGGTTTTCCTCTCTCTCGCTCGATCCCATTCCTGTAACCATGAACGAGAAAGCCAACGTTTCTAAGGAGCTCAACGCCAAGCACAAAAAGGTTCTCTTCTCATCAATCCTTTTTATTTCTTCAGATTCGATTCAATCATTCTCCGATTTGATTTCAACTAAAATAATTATCCAATCTTGTTCAATTTGCATTTGTTAGAATTGGTTTTTCATATTTAAGATCCTGAATTTGTATACTTGTTTGTTAAATTCCATGCAGATACTAGAAGGACTTCTTAAATTACCAGAGAATAGAGAATGTGCTGACTGCAAAGCTAAGTATGCACTCCCTCCGTTTCAAAATGACTCTAGATTAAGAAATGAAATAATGTTGTCACTTTCACAAAATGACAGGCACTTTGAAATAAATTTTATCTGTTAAAACGACAGTCATTTTGAAACAGAACAAAACTCAACAATATTGAATTATCTTTGTACAAGCATTTTCACCATATTTTCTATTTTTGTTTTCATTTGCAGAGGACCAAGATGGGCTAGTGTCAATCTTGGCATCTTTATTTGTATGCAGTGTTCAGGAATACATCGAAGTCTCGGGGTACATATTTCAAAGGTAATAATAATCTTATGTTCCTTCCACTCTGCTGAAACTGCTTCACTTCTTATATGCTTACTTAAATTGTTTTCTGCAGGTTCGCTCTGCTACTTTGGACACTTGGCTCCCAGAGCAGGTTGCATTTATTCAATGTAAGTCAATCTAAATAACTATAGTTTTCTTAGTGTACGTTTGTTATATAGTTTTCTCACTCTATTTGAATTTCTGTGATTTATTTTAAAAAGCTATGGGAAATGAGAAAGCAAATAGTTATTGGGAAGCAGAATTACCTCCAAATTATGACAGAGTTGGTATTGAAAACTTCATTCGTGCAAAGTATGTTTGTTGATACCTTGAACCAGACTGTTTCATTTTGTTAAATATCTTGCTAAGTGCACCTGCTGAAGCCGACTCTTTGCTTTCATTACTGCGTATATTTAAAGGTATGAAGACAAGAGATGGGTTGCAAGGGACACTAAGCCAAAATCACCTTCTAGACTGCTAGAAGAGAAAAATCATTCACAATGGCAAAAACCACCTGTTGAAAGAGTTGGGCATAATTATGTTGCAGACAATACATTTGAAGAAAGGAGGAAAATTCAACAATCAAATGCAAATACTGCTACTAGAATTAGTATTCTTGCTCCTCCTAAAGGACATGTTCAGGTCTCTCTTTCTCTCTTGATTTTTCATATTCTTGTGGTTAATTAATTGTGTGGGTGTTTTAGTTGTAAACTCTGTTCTTCTGCAGTCACAATAGACACATGAGCATGAGTCACTGTATCTAAGTAATATAAGAAGGGAAAACATAACAGAGTTCCCTTATCAACTTAGGGGAACAAAAACATTTCTTAAATTTTAGGTAGTTACCCTCAATGTAGTCAAGCACGAGATCTCAAGTAGGATCAGACGGTTTATGAAAGTTCGTAAAACTCGGATTGTTAGCATGGCACGTAAGATCCTACCGAGAGGAAAACGGTAATTTCATACATATATATACTACACAAAAACATGAAAGTTATAGTACACATGCCCCCAAAAAAATCCCCAAGATGTTTTTTTTACTATCTTGCTTCAGAAAGCTCGATCTTGACCATGCTGGCAACAAAAACGATCTTTCTCTGATCAAAGCATTCTCAAACATCCTTAGCGCGTAAGATCTTACGATCCAACACTCCATCTTGACTACACTGGTTACCCCTTTATTTTTAAGAAAACTGTCCCAATATGTATGTAGTATCCTAAATGCCCAAGTTTTAATTGTGGATTTGCACACATCATAAAATAACATTTTTTTAATCTAGAAAGAAGGAATCTAGAAAGAAGGAATCTAGAAAGAAGGAATACCTTAGTTAACTTTGTAACAAGTTGGAATGTATCCTCAATGTTGTCACACACATTACTTGTGTTTTGCATATCTTAAATTCCGACTTACTGCTAGAGATATGTTACGACTTACAAATTTTAGTGTTTCCTAGGAAAGCCAGTTAGTTACCCGAGCTTTAGATAGCAGCATGTAGTTCTTTGCTCCAGTACCTCACCTTCAATCTGAAAACCTGTATATTGGGAATTAACCTATGTCTTCACCAATTTATAGATATTTTTTTTACAATTTGTCATATCTTAAAATTTTCTTTTAATATACCCAACAAAGTCTAGTATGATCATTAGGAAAGATGATAAACATCTTTTGTTGGATAGAGAACTTATCCTATTAGACTTCCAACCAAACATCCCTATAAATAATTTTGAAGGTTTGTATGTATATATTTGACTACTCTATAGTGGCGCTATCCCACTATAGCGAAGCGGAGGCCAACCGCTATGGGAAGAGCCTTAGCGGTGCTGAACATTATAGCGGGATAGTGGAGCAGAGCAGTTCCCAGCCCAGAGTGGTTTCTGGCCCGCTATCCTTTTCCCCCTTAAAAACCGAAATTACCCCTTAATGTACAACGTTTTAAGTATAATTTTGGGCATTTTAATCAAATTTGAGTTGAGACTCAACCTTATCCTTCCTTCATTGTCGTTTATGTACTTCAAGAGTCATGTGTGTTTTGATTTGTACATATTTTATGAGTTAAGTTATTTATTTAGTTTTACATTAAATATGTGTTTATAATTATCATATGTAATTTGTCCTAAAAAAATGATCAAATAGAGCGCTCATCCCACTATCCCACTTTTGTGGTCGGCCGCTCCGCGCCGCTATCCAGAAAGGACTAATCTGCTCTTTGTAAAGAATGAATTAATTAGAAGTATAGTTCCCCCATTATTTGCTCTCTGATCTCAATTGGTTGAGGTACTTATTGATGGCGATGGATGTTTGGAAAATATTATCAAAGATGATTTTGACATGTTTTACAAAATGATTTAGCTTGACATGCATTTTCAATAGCTTATATGATAAATTATGATACTGAGCAATTAACATCTTATCTTTTCTTATCAAAAGGAAAAAAAAATTTCTTGCAAGTATATGTGTTTAGTTTCTAGAGGTATAAAAATGAATAAATGATCAACTTCTAAACAGGTAGCTCCCGTGGCTAAACATCAGCATATTCAGAAAGTGGAACCTCTGGTGCCACAAGTGCAAGCTGAAACATCACAGACAACTGGCACAGTTCATGACTCCCCTCCCAAAGTTGATTTTTCAACGGACCTTTTTGACATGTTGTCTATGGATGATCCAAATGAAAAGGGCTCTGACACAGCTGATGCTAATGCTGATGATGATAACAACTGGGCAGGTTTTCAGTGTATGTTCTTGGTATAACTTTAAAAAATGCAATTAGATGATGATCCGTGCAGTTTTCTTTGAATGGATGATGATCTGCATGTTGCGCAGTTAGAATATATTTGTCTAAGTGATATCTTACATAAGAATACAAGCTAGAATAGGTGTATGTAGCTTATGGAAAAAAACATTACGTTAATAGTGATGTCTTTGAATTGAATGAGAGGTTTATTCAACACATTAACATTTCTACTAATGGAAAATTATTTGTTGGCTCTAAGATAGCAGTATGTTATATATTATCTACATTTTAATCTTTGGCAACCCAATATATAGAAAAATGTTTTTCCAACTCCTGTGTTATGTTCTTTTAGAATTTAAAAGATGTCATTGCAACCAAAAACCGAGGTCTCTCAGGATCCCGTGCTATTTGCTAAATGATCTCCATTTTTGTAGTTGTTTTTGATTTGATTTGTTTGATAGCATGTAACAATAGTGTTTCAGACTTTTTACTTTTTTGAGGATTTGGAGAAGATTCATATGATCATTTTGTTTGCTATAATTGTTGCAGCTGCTACAGAGACGTCAACAGCTGAGAAAACTGACACCAGGAAATCGGTTGAGAGTACACCCCGGCCCAGCTCTGGAATTGAAGATCTATTTACAGACTCATCTTCAGTAACGCCAAGCTCTGCTCTTGGAAAACCACAAAAAGATATAAAAAATGATATTATGAGCCTCTTTGAAACGGTTAGTACATGCTTTTTAAGATTGTGAGATCCTTCTATGAGTTGATACCGTTAGTCTTATTTATTGACTTCCTTCATGTCCTATGAAACATTGCGGTTGAATTTAGCTGTTGATCTCTATCTAAAGATGGGTTGTTTTGTTATGATATGTCAATATGATTTTCCTGACACAGTAAATGGGATATATGCAGAACAATATAGCGTCTCCATTTGCTATGCATCAACAGCAGTTGGCTATGCTGGCTCAACAACAGTCTCTTATAATGGCAGCGGCGGCTGCTGCTGCTAAATCTGCTAGTGGGGATACCAAATATCCTGCTAATGTACAGCAACCTGATCTCAATATTCCTATCCAAAGTTGGCCAGCTTCAAGCTACCCAATTCCAGGAGTAATTCCCGTGGGTGGTCAAGGAGAATTGCAGAAACTTATGCAGGTAATGATCAATTTGAGCCTTAATCTAATTGATTAATGATTTGTTCTTATCTGTTCTGCAATTTGTTTATCTTCTTCCTTCTGGATCAGACAATGAACATGACTTCCGCGCATCCAGCAGAGAGCTCAGTCCAGTATCCACCGTCTAGGTATGCTACTAGTCTGTGTATTTAAAAGCCCGTTAAATTCCAGTATAGAACATAGATAGCTGATAGGGAGATCTGAATGTGGCTATCTTGCTGCACAAAATTTTGAATAATCTTATGCTAGGTGCCAATCAGAAGGAAACATTGGTTCCACAAATCATCAATATATAGTGAGCATAAACTGGTGTTAAGAGGGGCTATTTATGGGGGTTCTTTTTTCCATTGATTTATGACAGTCAAAAGTTGATCCGATTATTATTAGAGAATTTCTTATTCCACCCCATATGGGTGAAAAACACCCTATGCAATTCCGAAAATACCCCCGGAAAACCAGAAATATATTTCTGGTTTACACCCTCACCACTTATAATTCATTCGTTTTGAGATACACCATTCAAAAGGCAAAAATGGAACCGAAATACATTTCGGTACTAACTCGAATACATTTCGGTTTTCAACAAAGAAAACCTATGCACTAAGTGCCTCATGCCACTTTTGTTGTTATGGCAACAGATTTGCTTTTATTAGAAACCGAAATGTATTTCGGTTTGTACCAAGTGCATTTCAGTTTTTGTAAATGTAATTTAAAAGCGGTACGCACGGAAGTATATTTCTGGTTTTAGGGTATTTTGAAATTTCACATGGTGCCTAAGAAAAGCATGGGGTGGAATAAGAAATTCTCTATTATTATCATCATTATTTTTAATAATTTTCTTTCATAATTGAGGTTTGACCCCAGTACCGTTGGAATAATGTTCATACGAATCAACTGCTGTTTTGCTGCCTAATATGCCACTTCAAATTTGATAACACATGCTAGAGAGACATTCGTTTGTTTCAAACATTTGTTACAATTTACCAGGGTTATAGGTTAGGAAGATGTCATTGTGCTGAAGACTATGTTTTCACATAGTGTTAATCATTATAACAAATAGTATGACACATTTATTTAGTCTTCAAAATTTTATAATTCACTATTGGCTTAACGAATTACCACTTGGTGCAGTTTTTTTACAATGGCACAAGCTGCTCCAGTTAATGGTGCAGCAACGGCAGTAGCGAGTAAACCTCAGTCAAAAACTCCAGTATCATCAACCACTACACAGACAGCAAACGATTATGATTTTTCCTCATTAACTCAAGGAATGTTTGCAAAACCCTGATTGGCGCCCAGCGACGTCGTCAAATATACCATGGAATGTTAGTTAAAATTACAGAAAATTCCAATTTCTTTTTCACCTTTCCTTTGTGTCGTCATTGGGTTGTATACCATTTGTAGAGCTAATGAGTTAGTTCAATTTTTTCTCTTGTTTGGGGGTGATTGCATAATTTGTACTGATAGGTGTATTCACAATAAATTCAGTGTTATTAAATGTGCCTGTATTTCCTTCCTTTTATGGACTACAGGTGTTTCGTCTTTCACTGTGGTGTACAAAAACATGAAAGTTATATTTCTTGAAGTTTAGTAATTGTTGATTATTCTTAATTGTGCACAGTTAGAATATGATGAATATAATGTTTTTGTTAGTTATATGCCCATTAATCATTATGATGTGTTCTATTTATAGACTCACGTAGTTAACAGAATTAGTTAGCTCCTAGATGTTAAGAAATTTTTTAGATAGTTAGAGTCATTTATACATGGCAAGCATTTTGTGCCGCTAGTGTTCAATAGCTATAGCAAAGATTATGTCATATGAGTCAATGGCCTTGCAAGTTCAATCGAAGGGATAGACAAGAATCCCACACAGTGACAAAGAGCCATTAGATTTGTTTTTGACCTCAATGCCTATAAAATAATCAAGTTACAGTTGTTTAGAGAAAATACCGAGTGCAGCTTAGGTACAATTCATTTAATGTAGTGAGTTCTCTTATGTTATGATGATATCATCAACCTACACTAACATGTACACCAAATCAGGGGCTTTAAAGTAGATGAATAGAGAAGGATAATACTTGCTGGTAACAAATTGCAATTGAACAAGAGTAGATAAATGAGTAGATAAAACTCTTGGTGCTTATTTTATACTATATAAAACTTTGCAAAAGAGTAGATAAATGAACGGTTACTAACACTTAATAGAAACTATATAAAGTAAAAATAGTATTTAAATATTTGTGTTTTTTTTGGTAAAAAATGATATAGTCAGAGTCCCTTATTAAACAATAAAAATTGATGTATTTGATTGTTTGTTGAATAAAAAATATTTTGTTTGAATATATGAGATTGTCAATAATAATCACGTATTTTTAGATAACCGTTCTGGTTTTGATTATTTTGTGCACTACTTATTTTTTTAGTAACGATAATAATTGGGGCGACATGATTCAATAATTTCTATCTTATGTGCCGACACATCTGAATTTTGAATCTATGAGGGTCAAGAGGAAGGATTTACACTCATTTTTACCTTTTAAGAGTAGTTAGTTGTATGATATATATATATATATATGTAACATACACACATACACATATGTAACTGTTTTCAAGTAAAATATCACTACACGAGATTTTCTACATTGCCATTGTGGCTGGGAAGAGCCTGTCTAAGAAGGTATATACACCACCTCCTAACAGCATTGCTCCGCTGTTGAACAAGCAAAAATCAGAAACATGAAAAATATATAAGTTATTCAATTAACAAGTGGATACTCTTGAAACTACCAAGTAGTCAATGTGTGATGATGTCTAAAGTGGAACAACAGTGCTACCTTCAAGTGCTTATGAAAATTCAAAATAAAAAAATTACCTTACAGGATTGATCCATGCGGAGTACTTGCGAAACGAAAGCAAACTCTGTCAACACAGATTTGAATGAGAAATATTGATTTCAATGATATATATATATATATAAGGTTACTCTAAAACCAAAAAACATGTTTATGAACCTGTAATGCCCCAGCAAAAGAAGCAGCCAAAAGTAAGGGAGAAATGTATCCTGTTGTGTATGTCAAAAGCAAGCTGCCTCCAATCACTGGATTCTGCAAAGAAATATTCATCGGAGGCAAAGTTAACAAAATGCGTGGCTGACTACACTTAAGTTTTTGTAATGATTCATTTGAATGAATTTCATGTCAGAAATATTAAAACAATAGGGATTTGTATCCAATCAAAACACGACTAGCACGTATTGTAAGATATTAATAACCACGATTCGTACATATATTTCTTGATATGCAGCAAAAATTGCATGATCAAATATTCAATGCACTAGAAAGCCATTTGTCACCGGGTGCAAAAATATCACAAACATAGGTTACTTGACATATTCGATTTAAAATGCAACCAACAAAGTCTACGTGACTGGTGAGTTTTTAAGCCGAAACTAATGAGAAAATAGCACTGGCTTCCCCTTGGTTCTCTTTCCAACATAGCATATAAATGTCACCATCAAGAAACATTATTGGTTACTAACAAGAAGTACCTTGGATGCAGCGACATATCCCAGAAGGGTAGCCAGAACAGGTGTACTGCAGGGTGAGGCAGCTAATGCAAATGTAAGCCCAGCCAAATATGCTTGCACACCTAAAGAGTAGAACTCCTTCATGTCAAATTCTCTGCATTCAAATACATACTGATAAAATTAAACAAACAAGTGAGCATTAGGGCATTGACTTACTTGATGGAAAATTGGCAGCCACTGAACGTGGATCAAAACTGTCGAAGAATGAGGGGAGTTGTAATTCAATGATCTGAAATTTTTTGTCAAGGTGAATACAAACATCCAAAAATTCGACTCAAGAAATTTTTTATAGTTTGTGACGTTTAGACTATAAAGTTGTGGAAGAGAAATAGTTTTACTACCTCAAGAAGGTTGAGACCCATAATTACAGCCAAAGCAGAAGCACCCAAAGGTAATCCTTGGCCAATCTGTCCATAAGCCTTTCCTGCAAATGATGCTCCTACACCAAGTAGCGCTAATGTGGTTGCAAGACCCAATGAAAATGCAATGGAATCTCCAATAACCTGACAGAAAGTAGACATCATTCCAAGTGAGAACTCATAAATAGAATTGATCCAAAACAAGTGACATAGAAGAGTAAGTTACCTGTCCTCTGCTTTTACCAGAGCCAAATGCCCCTGAGATATTCCAACAGATATAGATTTTAGGCATTTAAAAAGATTGATACCAAAAAATGCAAAAGAGAAGCGAAGCTTACCAATGTAACCGAGAGTGAGCGGTAAGACACTAAGTGTACAGGGAGAAAGGCTAGTTACAAGGCCTGCCCCATAAATGACAGCCAAACTGGAAAGAGGAATAAGAATCAGATAAAAAAGATGCCGGGTTGGGATAAAATAACGTTGAAAGGAAGTTATAGTGCACCTAGTTAAACTTAGGGATGAAAGTTGGTCCAAAACTGCTTCATTGGCCTGCTGTCCTGCTGAAAATAAAATGCCTCCAAACCAGTCACCAAGTGTTCCGTCCGCTAGATAAAACACAGAAGCAGCCATTTCCTGATTCAAAACCACATTACTCTTGTTTCTGAGATCACTAACACATTTTAACTGATTTCGAGATTGTTATATACTTACAGCTTTGGCGGTGAGTGGAGCAACCAATTGTGCCGCTGTAATTCCAGCAATGACTTTAATCTTTGAGTTGGAGCCAAGAAAATTTTCATGTTCAATAGGTTTGGAGGGAATAATATGCCTGTCTATATCAAAAAGGGTATAAAAGTAAAAACAAGAAGCTTGAAATAAATAGATAACAGAAAATGGATGATGCACGGAAGGGTTTTAGACCGTAAACCACTCACAACTATGAATCAAGACAAATCATACAGTTAATTAAAACATAATAATTTTATTTGATGATGATATAAAACTAATTTACAGTCAATAGATAAATATAATATAAAGAGAAACAGCAAATATAATATGGTTACCGTGATGGGTATGAGTTGGGAGTTTGCAGGATTGAATTGGTGGAAGAGCGTAACTGCTGCACAAGTACCTCATCTCAATTTCTTATTAGCTTTTCTAACTTGAAAATATTATTTATAATTTTGGAAACTGATTTGCTGCACTCGCACACTTAATTACATTCTACCCATCTCATTCATTTTAACGCTCTCTATTCATTTCTCTCTCTCTTTTTTTTTTTTTTTTTTAAACTTAAAATCCACTTACAGGAATTAAACACAAATTTATTTCAGTAATTGATAGGAAATATGTTACTATTTTAAACATAAAAATAATTTTAAAAAAAGTATTAATAATTTAAACTACTTACTCCTCAAAAATTAAATTATATATTAATTTTTTGATTTTATTTTGATTCTTTAAGATTTTAGATTAATATATGATTTTAAAATTTTATTTTATATGATAAATTTTGGTTGATATGTGTCATAAGGGGTAAATTACCTCTAACTTTACAACGGGTAGCCAAAAATTTACCTAAAAGGAATGATAATTTCTTATCACACTTTATGTTTTTCTAGCGCATCACGCGGAAATAATTAAATGTTCATAGCTTTCTAAGATATATCTTTGAGATGCACCGGGATGTAATAAGACATAAACCTTCTCAGAGTTACATTTTTTATATCAAACCAACAATATTTTTTTAGAATAATGCCTTACAGAATGCAGAAAAACAAAATTAAAATACATAAACTTCACAAAATCAAAATACGATTGATATCATAAAATAAGCAATACATAAAGGATTTTAATATAGACCAAACAATACTCTTCAACATCTAGGTGGATGTTGCAACATCTTAATAATATCCCAACCGATCTCAAAATAGTCGCATCCACCTCGATTGGAATTTGTTATTCTAAACGGAAAAAGGTTTTCCACATAGCCTTTAAATCAGCGGCAATCTTCGGCTCATGATTGTTGAACTCAAATTTCTGTTCTTTATCAACGGATGGCGAGTGGTACTCGATCTTCACAATTTTCTAATTGTCACCATATGGTAGGAGCTTCTGCAATATGTATTGCAGATCTTCAAGAAGGGTGTACTCGTTGATCTTAAATTCTTGGGATGGTGTATTGTCGGTAAAGTGAACATTTCCATCATGTCATTTGATGTTCATTATGGTTTGTTGTGTTTTGATATGAAACAATATGTCAAGTGAGTTTATTTACAGTAATGAGATGATACTACGGAACAAACAAACCCTATCAGCTGATAGAGAATGTACCAGAGATGTAACTCCGGAAACACCCTTATTTTTTTGGAGATGCATCTCCATAAACTTCCATGGAATTAAAAAACAGAAACAAGAACATCTAATTGTATTGAATGCTAGTATTGTTGGACAAAATCCAAAATACTTATATTAAAAAATATCATATGATGTTTATATCTCATTATGCTGGTTTGGTATCATTTGGTTCACAGATTCTCAATCCGCGTACAAATCAGCTTTGTTATTTTCCAACCAATTCTTTAGTCAAGCATGAGCAGACTCAACTTGGTTTGTTTTTCTATTTCCGAGGTGCATAACCTGATCGGTCCAAGCACATACAATCTTCTTTTTTACCTTGTCTAAAATTGTGCTTTCAACATATTTTAATAAGTTAGAATATTTCATGCACACCTTCCTAAAATGTATAACATCATCGATATATAACTATTTTGTAGACGCATTTATTATAACATTTCATGCATCCATAATTTTCTCTACAATAACGTCTGTCTTGATCAGTTTTTCATCTTCTCCTGCTATCTGTAGTGTCCTTATCACAGGTTTAGCGCGACTTCTCACATTTTTAGTATTATGATACCTACAAGTAATGCATAAAAAATGGAAAATATCGTTGCAATCAAGTAATGCATAAAAAATAGAATATCGTTGCAATCAAATTCATTAATGCGGTATCTCGGACGGTTGTATATCATTCTTATGAAAAAAAAGTGAGAGTGCATGGTGAAAACAAAAGTAATATGGAGGCAAGTAACCCTAATCTTTCTATATGAGAAAAACATCATATAGTATGATAAATTGGAAAAATTATCGTATATATGTACATCCGCCAATCTAACTAAGAAACAAAAATCAGTTTATTTTATAAGCAAGAGAGATGATATTAGATTGGAGCATAAATAATACTCAAGCCGAATATAACAAAAACCAGAAAAAAAACAAAAAAAAAATTACAAACCAAGCTTTAAGACAATTAAGAGGAGCAACACAAAGAATAAACCAATCAATCTAATCATAATATAATATTATTTAGTGCCTTATTTAATTTCATTTACAGCATAGTAAAGTACAAAGCCATAATTTCCAAATGTATTAAATTACAAAATAAAAAATAAATGAACATACAATTATTAGATGCAAGCATAAAACATAAATGGCAACAGAATACTATATATAAAGGTTTATTGAAGAGAATTTTTTCTAGTGCAAGAATTCATTCTTTTCTGCACCATCATTGTGTACACTCCTCTTGCGTACGACTCCTAAAGGTATACAAGTCCCAAGTATGCACTTATAATCTATGGTAGTAAATTCATACAGTTGTGGACAATCCTCCACCTTTTCACATTTATATAGTGCTACAATAAAAAAAAGAATGAAATGATGTGACTAAATGAGATAAAAAGATTGTATAAAAAGTATAAAGTAAAGAATTCTTTTGAAAATAATGAAAAAAATGGCTTACCATCGACTTTCTTTACAACCAAGAATATTGAAAGAAATAACACCATAACATAAATAAACTTGAAAGTTTTATCCATATTTTTATTTCTTTTACATGTAGCAAATATAAAATGATTTGATCATTTTATAATGAATACATCTCATGCAATATATATTGAATATTTTTAGCACATAATGTGTTTGTCCCTTCAACATATTTAGTAAAAAGGTAACTTAAAAAATTTGGTAATCACTATATCTCATTATTTTTTAATTAAGTTCTCAACCTTTCATAAAAGAAAAGGGAACTGTTTCTTTTTTGTTATTAATATTTTTTCTCTTTTATAATTACTTTTATGTATTTTATTTTAAAATTTATTTAGACATATTAATAATTATTAAATATATTATTATAATATTACAATTTTACATAAGGTCAATTATTTTCATGCATCTCACGGATAAAATTATTATTAATAAATCATAACTAGCTTCTAGGCCTAGTAGTATTGTCTCTTACATTCATTATTCATTGAAGGGGGTATGGTTGTAAGTCTCATTGTCCTTAAAATTTTAGAGCTTTGCAACATTTAATTTTTTCAACTAAAAAGTCATCTATATAATAGAGAATAAAAGTGATAATAATCTATATATATATATATATATATATATATAAACGAGTTCTCCTTAAAGGCAAAAGATTAGATGGTTAGAACAAGTTTTCATCATTGTATGTTTTAATTTAAGGTGCATAGGAATTTGAGTTGTAGTTTATAAATTAAATCACTTTGTTGTAAGACTGTGAAAGTTAATTAGAAAATTGGGTTACAGTTTCTCTCTCTACAATGCACATGGATGAGTGCGAGAGGTGCCCCAGTCTACAAGAATGTGTTCACGAGTGATTTCTTTCAATGAACGACATCCACTTAAAGCCATTGTTATCTCAAACTCATCGCGTAACATCTCAAGAACTTTTCTTACTCCAACTTCTCCTTCAACCGCCAGCGAAAACACCACAGGACGTCCAATCTAAAATTAAGTAATGAGTTATATATGAACCACTCTGACACTAACACGTGTATTAGAGACACATGTTTCAGAAATTTACTTACAAATATGGCAGAGGCACCAAGTGCCAATGCCTTGAAGACATCAGTTCCACGGCGTACACCACCATCCAAAAACACAGGAATGTGGCCGTGAACAACTTTCACAACCTTAGTAATTTCAACAGTGCAATTATTATCATGTAAATAATCTTGTTATAAAGTATAATTGATATTAGTATTAACATACCTCTTCTAAAGCACTTATGGTGGCTGGAACGTAATCAAGTTGTCTTCCTCCATGATTGGACACAATTATTCCAGCTGCACCACTTTGTACTGCTACCCTCGCTGCCAATAAAATATTGTATGATCTATGTGAATCTAGTCGAATTTTCAAACAGGTTTTCTTTTGCTTACCATCCTCAGCAGTGAGTACCCCCTTCAAAAGAATTGGCAGACTGGTGATTGTCTGAAGCCACTTGATCACATCCTGCATAAATCATAGGTTATCTTAACGAGTTCATGAAAACGAGTTGAAAACACTTATAGACACGTCATTAGCAGTTTCTTGAAGAGCTGCCAAACATGTTTTTCTCAGTAGATAAAACAGAATAAATAGACCTGAGTCGTACCTTCCAGCTTAGAGTGCGATCAATTTGACCATTAACATATGAAGCAAGTCCTGAGTCATTAGCCTAAAAGAGCCAAAGTAAAAATCTAATTAGTGATAGATATGTGAGAAATTAAACTACAGTATTCATTTTACAATAAATGATCTTACTTACTTGCTTAATCTTTTCAAGGTCCACCAAGCCTTCAAAGTTCTTCCATGTCATAAATGGTGGCAGAACAAATCTGCAAAAAAACATCATAAGTAATTGAGGCCGTGATTCTTTGCAGTATTAAGAATCACATCATGAACGCAACAGTTAACATTGAGAAAGTAATACGTTAAAGTTGAAAGATTTGTACCTGTTCTTGATTTGAGATTCTCTGCGTCCAAGTCTTGGAGAATCAACAGTAAGAGCAATAGCTTTGAATCCTGCTTTTTCAGCCCTTCTCACAAGCTGAGCAACCAAATTCCTGTCCTTAAAAATCTAAACAATATACGGGAAAATGTAAGAAAAACAAACTATTTTTGCATCAAAATTACAAATGAACAAGAAATGGAACTACTTTGTAGCTCACATATAGCTGGAAAAAGCGAATTCCAGGTCCTGTTGAAGCTACTTCTTCCATACTTGAAGTTGCCAATGATGACAAAGTCTGAAAGAATCAACAAGCTAACAACAAATAACTTAGTCTGAAAGAATCAACAATGTTGCTGAATGAAAAACATGCTACCATGATTGTTCCAGCAGCTGATGCAGCTCTTGCTGTTGCATACTCTCCTGCACAAGTGACACAAAATCAAACAAAGTTATGATTATTATCAATACATTATTCGATGACACTAGATAGTTCAAAATTCTCCGTCTCAATACCCTCAGGATGAGCCATTTTCTGCATGGCAGTTGGAGCAATCATGATTGGCATGGATATTTTGAATCCGAGGACAGTAGTTGTCATGTCTATCTTGCTCACATCGATAAGAATCCGCGGCCTAAACCTGTTTGTTCATCAACCATATTTTTCAGTACATGAACCAACATAGTAACTATATACTGGAAAGAAGAAAAAAAACTTACAAAATTCTGGAGAAGGCGTTTCTGTTTTCTTGGAGAGTCCACTGGTCTTCAGCACCATTTGCATAGTAATCAAACACCATCTTCGGCAACTTCTGCTTGGCGACATTCTCATACTCCATGACATTGGTTATCTCCATTTTCAAAGGTGTTTGTTGAAGACTAAGCAAGAAAGTGCATGCAGAGGAAGAAGTAGAGAGGTGAGAAATTATAGAAACTGAAATGAAGTGAAAAATAGCAACGGTTTGATAAAAGTGTGATAAGAGTAGAAACTGAAATGAAGTTTGAAAAATAGCAACGGCCTCAAAAAATTTGTTGTAACCTGAATGGAGAAAATATTTTTTTGAAGTGGATGAGGTTTTGGAGGTGAGTATTATTTTGAACAAATATTATTTGAAGTGTGGTTTTTAGCCACAAACAACTTGTGTGTTTCAAACCAGGCAGATCTTAAGAGGAGCAGGAGGGGGCCACAGCACCCCTCAAAATTTTGAATTTTTTTTTTTTAATTTGTATATTGTAGCACTCTGTCTAAATTTTGTCTATAAAAAGTTGTTTATTCTGCACAAAGAAGTTAGTGACTTTGTTATTTTTATTACATTATTACTTTTTTTGCTAGTGAATTTTAAAATTTTGGACGTGACTTCATGACTTATAACACACTATTTTTAATTTATTATAATTAATGACAAATTATTAATAATATTAAAAAATAATAATTTTTAGTTTGTGAGTTTTATTACCTAATTTTTCTATTTTGAATTTAACTAGTGAAACCGACTAATCTTCTTTTTTTGATTAAAAAAGATGACTCACTTGGCATAATCTTTATTATCAAATTTTTAGTTACCTTAAACTAATAACACACTCTTTCATTTTTTTTTTTTGTTAATCTTAAATACTAATAATACTCCTTTGTTTTTAATAAGCCACTTTTAAAAAATTATATCAAATTATATTTTACAATACAATAAATTATTAACAGGTAATTAAAATCGGATCGGACATAAATCGGTATAAATAGAAGTTTAAGATTTAAAGAGAGTTGTTTTTTTACTTTTGCCCCGGACGGATGCAATTATCCACTCTAGCTCTTCATTTTATTTCTTAGGTTGTCTTTTGATTTGCATCCAATCAAGGATTCGGGACCAGATCACATCGAGCTCCACACACCCAAACAGTAAATGGTTCAGAGTTTCCTCCTCTTGACAAAAACAACAGCATGCGTCATAAATCATGTCAAACCTCTTTAATCTAGATTTTGTAGCTAATCTCCCATGACAAGCTAGTCATAAAGTCACTGGTGATTCCACTCACATAGCTCGGCAGGGGTCTATCACGGGACCCGGGGTGTATGCGTGACATAAATACCCTTGTCTTTATATGTCTAGTCGCTCATATTTCTTAATTGATCTTAATAGCTCGGACAATATATTTTATGAACAAACAACTATTTATGTCGGTTTTGATAAAAAAAGAAAAAATTGATATTCTTTTAAAAAAATATGACGCTTACAGTATCTATATCCTCAATTTTTTATTGTTCAAAGTGAAAATTTCGTCTTAAAAATAAATAATAATACTCTCGTGGGCCTTTTACAAATATAGTAGAATAGAACTAATTCTTAACTTTATCAATTTTATCAATGATGATATTTTTTGTGGTAGGTTTGACATGCCAAATTTTGAGTTATATTAATTTTTTAAAAGGATTTTGGTTATGTCACCTCTAATTTTTTAGACTTTTATTCTTGTAATTAATTTTTTTAGGGTATACAAATGAATTTTGGTTTGTTAGGACTCTAACATAGTTGAGGTGTCTATTAATCATAAAGATGACTTTTCATTTTATTTTTAATATTGTTTTGGTTTGTAATCAATACAAAAGTTGAATAAGAATTTTGTAACAACGGAGTATGGCCCTTGACATCCTAATATACTTTATGTATAAATGTGAATTAAAGAAGTGAGGTTAAGAAATAACAAAATTAATATATTTAATACTCGTAGCTCATAATTAAATTATTTTAAAAATATTAAAAAATACATGTCAATTATGCATTATTCCAACAGATAGATTTCTCAAGGTTAATTAAAAAGGTTTATTAAAAACATTCTCTTCATAAAAAAAATTCTCTTTTCTATCCAAAGGTCAATGAGTTAATAAAAATTATTAATTATAATGATTATTAAATTGTGTGTAACCCTTTAAATCTTCTGAAGGGGCAAACAAAATATACGTGCTAAAATATTTGTTTTAAATATTGTATGAACTTTATAGTTTATACACTATAAAGTGATCAAATCATATCTTAAATGCAAATAGAAAAGAAAAATATGGATAAAACTCATATGTATGTTTATGCTATAATTTTATTTATTTCGTTATTTGTTGTTGCAAAGAATGTTAACGGTAAGTCATTTCTTCTTCCTTTTAAAATATTCATCTATATACTTTGTAGTTTATAAAAACATATTTTATCTATTTTAGAGACATTTATATTTTTTATTTTTTTTCAATACAGCATCAATACATTGTGAAACTGACGCTGATTGTCCACAAATTCCAGATTTGCATCCTATAGTTTATAGGTGTTTGAACAATCATTGCATACTTGATAGAGGAAATCTAAATGATAGAGGATAATCACTTACTCCGAAAGAATACATACTCCAGACATAAATAATAAATTCTTACACTAGCAAATAATTTATCCAATAAGCCTTTAGATATAGAATATTCCAACAGTGGCAATTTATGTTTTAGGGTGACACCTAATAATTGTATGTTAATTTGTTTTTTACATTGTAAATTTCTGAATTTTAAAATTATGATTTTATATTCTACAATACTGGAAATAAAATGAAACAAAGACACTGGATAATATTAGTATTATATTATCTTATTCTCTCTTAATTTTAAATATATCAAAATAATTATTATCATAATGTTTTATATATTTCAATTATGGAATTCTAATAACATTTTTGCAATGCGAATAACTTTAATTAGACGATCGTTAATGGTCTGCAATTCTGGTGAATTTCTGTTGTGATGGAAGAAAGTGGAAGAGTGTATCTGTAAGACACTCTGATATTAAAGTGAGGTTCGAAGTAAATTGTAATTAAAAAGTGAAAGTAAATAATAAATATCTGACTTTCTAGTGAAAGAAAGTATTTTTAGCCCCCAACATTGGGCTAAGATCTCCATACTGGGTCAAATGGACAGGCCCAAAATGGAGACTGTCAGGACCTACGTGTGTAGTGGAGACTAGCATGTGGTCTCCATCCTGGGTCAACTGCCCCGAAATACCATGGAAGTGGTGGACACGGTCTTTTTGGGTTAGGAGGACTCTGTGATATTCTGAGAGGCGTTGGTTGCGTGCCCTACGAGGAGGAGCCATCGCGACAGGCACCTAGGGCGAGCGTCCTCAACAAGTACGTGGAGGAGAGGTAGGAGACATCGCGATAGGCACCTAGGGAGAGCGTCCTCAACAAGTACGTGGAGGAGAGGTCCTCGACATGCTCGTGGAGGAGAAGTCCTCGACATGCTCGTGGAGGAGAGGTCTGTCCAACGACCACGATTACGTGAACCAACACAGTGACCTTCCTAGTAGTCGAGCAGGGATAGATCATGCCCGACGGAGGGCCAGGGGCGGGTCTAGTCTAGTATACGTCTTATTGGACTTTCCAAGTAGAAATATTGGACTGGGCCTTGTAGGACATCTGGGCCTAGTAGAGGCCCACCCAAAACAAGAGCCCCCTAATTTGTTGCTCCTTAGTGGAGGAGTTATGACTTTAAGGACAACTTGTGCGCTCGATATGATGTAGCTCGTCGGGCCATAAGCCCCGTCGCGAAGTATCATCGTCACTTATGCAGCTTTCTTCGAGCCTGGCTGGAAGGACGTGGGTGTCAGCTTTAGACCGACGCATGCGAGGACGATGTGTTCGTCCGGGTTAGCAATTTTCCATAATGAGTCTTCTTGTTTGCGGTTAGGGATTTACGACGATGATGCTCATCTCGTGCTTTATATGGATGTACCTCCGAACAGAAGTGTAAGTTCCTGACTTGTATGGATTGGCTTAATTTTTATAAAATAAATAATAGCAGCAACAATGTTTTGTACATTAGGATTTCTAACTTATAATCCTATCTAGAAATGCCTTAACATACTGTGTTGAAGTTTTTCAACAACTGAAACAACATGTCAAATGAGATGTCGAGACATTAGACATCAGGACATCATGCTATAGAAACTGTTAAAGTTGTTACAGTTCTGTTTTAATCAGTGCATAATATTTTGGGAATATTATGCATCATACGTGGTATGGTTTTGAAGGCATATGTGTATTTCCGGCGCACCCGACACATATATATTTTATTTGGTTTTGAGATTCGCTCCATTTTATGGTAAAATTGATTCCAGAAATGCATTTTTGGTATAAACCGGAAATACATTTCCAGTTTCTAATTATGAATTATATGAATAAGGATTTCAAAGTTTTCCATATACGTTTCTTGAAAACCGAATCCATTTGCAGCTCAGAGTACAGAGTTGCACCGACATGATCCAAGTACACAAGATATGTGTGTAATTCTAAAATCAACAAATTATAATAGCAAACAACTTCAAAATCAAAAGCACAAACTCATAATCACATTGAGACTCACTAAAAACTAAAAGAATAAACAAGTAACGAATTCAGTAGAACCTTGTAATCTGTTGAATTCAGTAGCTCGAATTCGATGAATGGTTTTGGGGCCATTGGGATAACCGTAATGCTCGTCGAATTCTTTCAGAAATTCTTCCTTGACGGTTGCCATACGGAAGGAAGAAGACTAGTCTAATTAAAAAAAGAGTGTACACTTTTGTTTATTCCGAAAATATATTTCCGATTTAGATCGGAAATACATTTTTTATTTTCATTAAAAATAAATTTTTTTTAAAAAAAAAGGTGTGTCTCATATATATATATATTTTCGAAACTATATTTTTAATTTTTCATAAGTATTTTAAATTTCTTTTATATAGAATGCATAACAAATTCTCTTTTTCTTTTATTGATGGTTTATTCATAAATTATAGGATTAAATAATTTTTTGGTTCCCATAAATATTGCAGTTTCATTTTTAATCCCTCTTAAATTTTAGCAACGATTTTAACTGACTTTGACAATGTTTTTTTTATAAAAATCGTTACCTAAAGACATAAAGAGACTAAAAATAAAAAATATAATATTTATAAGAATAAAAAACTTATTTATACGCCACGTTGTTATGTATGTATAGAATTTCCTTCATTCATAAAAAATAGTAAAATAAATTTGGACGCCACATCATTTATTTCAGCCTTAACAAAAGTATAATAAAAGCATTTCTGTTGTAGCGATGATCACTCATAAATAGCACTCGAAGGAGAATTGTGAGATGTTACTTTCAATTCAATTTTAGGAAAAGTGAGTTCACTGACATGGTTGTCCAGAACATAATCATTACCTTCAAATTCTAGTGACTATGCACGTTAACACTAACTTTTCAGATTTTGCTTTTTCTTGTCGTCACTTGATCACTTTTTTTTATCAATTAGGCCATTTTTTGTTAAACAATTTCCTACTATTTTTTAATGCTTTGGATAAGATAAGGCCCTTTTTCATTTAAATATAACTATGTGAAAAACTTAAAAACAAATGCATATGAATTATTCAAAACTCGTACTGGCCTCCACTACAAAATGTCAGCATCTTAAGTGAACTTTGACTTAAAACTTAATTAAAATTTTAACAGAACAGTGATGATTTGGAAGGGGATTGAAGAAATTGATACCAGGTGTTACGCCTTATATCAATCTATGAAATAAAGGTCAAAGTTTTAGTTCATGTGTGGCAATCAATCTTCCTGTCTTTTCAATAAAAATTATTTCTGTAACCTTCAAATTTAAAAATCATAGATAAATAAATATATTGTGTATAAGTAACATAATAATAATTTGACAAAGTTTATGTTCATTCTCTTAAATAATTTTTTAAAACCGACCTAAAATAAATAGAGAATATTTTTAAATCGTTATGAAACTTATTTAATAATTTTGTTAATCAAAATATTTTTGAAAAGTATTCCGTGTTTTAATAATACACAGATTCAGAACATTTTCAATAAATATTTTGGTATGTGTTTATTTTAAAATTTACTCTCTCCGTTCCTTTTTAAATGTCATTTTAACATAAAGTTCTTCAACCAAGATAGTGGAGTGTTAAAGTTATTTTTCTATTATACCTCATTTATGTTCTCTTTCATAATAAATTTACTCATACACTCTCTCATTTATTAAAAAGTAAGGGTATAATTGACAAATTATGACATTAAACTATAAAACAACACTTAAATAAAAATAAAAATTCTTCTAAAACGACACTTAAAAGGAAGGAAGTAGTAAACAACCGCTAGTTTTCTAAAATAAAATTATCGTTTGACTACTTACATGATCGATTAAATTGATTATAAGACATGTGCTAAGTTTTGTTTTTCTAATGTTTCGAAAAGATGATTATAACGAAAGTCAATGTAGAAAAAAAGCTTTAAAATAAAGATAAAAATGACTCTAAGATAAAAACTTAAATGTTATTGTACTTTGACTTAAACTTAAATGAAACGTAAAAGATTTTATTCAAATATAAATGATTTTGATGAAAAAGAGGTGTTTCATACATACATTCTCAGTAATTCTTTTCTCTAACACTTGGTACTTCGAGTTTATTTGAGTGATTTGTACAGTAGTAAACACACAAAAATCTAATACAAAAGTTCTAATTTATACTACTTCGACCATAACGATTGTTCTCTACAAGAGTACCATGTTTGATGTTTGCATGTTCTTTCGTTCAAAGCGCCAAAACAACGATATGACTTGTCGAAACATTCAAATTTGAAATTTGAAAAGTTTATCGATTTCTTTTGGTTAGATTTAACCAACCTATACTAATTCATATAGTGAATCAACTAATCTGGTTCAATAATCGAGAGAGACGATATATTAACTAAATCTTGTTTCTACCAAGAATCATTAACCTAATTTATTTAAACATGAACATGCATCTAACGAAAGTGTGAGCTTTATTTACTCAAACCACTACATTTCTTTATCTTCCCTTCTAAAATTATATAGAACCAAGTTTTGCGTATTTTACTTTATTTGATTATGAGAGGCAAATAGTTTTGATACAAAAAAGTGAAATAAAGATTTGTAACCTCCCTGAATGATTTGAATTTATAAAGAGATCCTGTATGTAACCACGACAGAAGAAAAAGCAAATTGAAATATAAATATTTTCGATATTGTTTAATACTATGAAAAGAACGGACGAGTTTTTAAAAATAAAAAGATTTTCCTCTTTATTATAATAAAAAATGAATTAATTTAGCGATTGTTTCTCCATCATTGTCTCAGAGTGTAAGCTTAAGAAGGTATATTGTTTGATTTGTTACTCTTGTCTCCAAATCTGTGCAATGCAATGGGGTTATCAGCTTCGCCATCTTCTCTTACCAGAAGCTCCTTAGAAGAAATGTTAGATTCGCTTCGCCGCAACGATCACGACCATCCCACCAACAACGACTCCCCGCCTGCTTTGCCTTCCCGCCCCCCTTCCAAGGCTCGCCTCCCTCCCGCCAGACGCTCCTTGCCCAATAATTTTAAGGTCTCCAACGCTGGATTTGATCACAATGTGGAAACTCACGCAACCATCGACATTCTCGACTCACCATATCTCCCATCCATTTCACAATTCCATACTCGCACTCTTTCTTATTTCATTCCGATCGTAACTCTCTACTTTCCTAAAACCTTATCATCCTCATACTCTTGATCTCACCATTTTCTATCAACTTTTAACCATCTTGATTCTTTCTTTCTTTCCTACAGAACCTTAGAGTTTGGTGTAGGCAACCAACAGGTCTATGGGACCTAGGCTCAATTAATTCAACTTCCCCAGACCAAGTATCTGTTTCACTCTCTGATGGAAAAGTAAGTTTCTATACATGACTCCCACACTCACACGACCATATGCATAATAATTTTAAAAAATGAATAAATTCAACTCAAACACAAGTGTAGATGCATACACAGATAATTTCAGAGTTGTCGGTGTTACATAGATCTTACAACTTTCTCATGTTATTCACTGCTTACTTCAGGTGCTCAATTTGCCTACAACACATCTTGTACCAGCTAATCCCAATATTTTAGATGACGTGGACGATCTTATTAAACTCGCTTTTTTGAATGAGCCATCGGTTCTACACAATCTTAGGTTTAGATATTCTCACGACATGATTTATGTATGTATGCCTGCTCGCCTTTTTCCTTGGCTTAGGTGATCGTATATGTATATCATCTCATAAGCTGCTCTTGCTTTCTGTCTGCAGAGTAAAGCAGGGCCCCTTTTAATTGCACTCAATCCTTTCAAACATCTCCACATTTATGGAAGTGATTATGTTTCCAATTATAGCCAACAACTTGTTCATAGTCCTCATGTTTATGGTTTCGTAGATGCAGCTTATAACCAAATGATGAGAGGTGACTGGGGACTGTTTCCCTCTCTTTGTTTCAAATTTTTGTGTTTGTAAGTGAATTACAAGTTTATAAAGCTTTTCTATTTGTCTTTTTTTTTTTTTTTTGTATCTTGCAGATGAAGTAGATCAGTCCATTATCATAAGGTCAGCATTTTAGTACATTGGAGACTCTTTTTGTGTACTAATACATATATATATTCACATCCGAAACATGCTGATATATATATGTTCTTGAGCTTGATGGCATTGAAATTTCCTAGTAGTAACAAATATAAATTCTAGCAGTTGCTGAAATTCACTATTAGAATTTGTTTGCAGTGGTGAGAGTGGATCTGGGAAGACAGAGACAGCTAAAATTGCTATACAATACTTAGCTTCTCTTGGTAGTGGCTGTAGTGGGACAGCAAATGATGTTCTTCAAACAAACTGTATACTAGAAACTTTTGGGAATGCAAAAACATCTGTGAATGACAACTCAACCAGATTTGTGAGTATTTTATTCCCAATGTAATGGAACTTACTCATGCTATTGTTTTATTACGATTTCTTGAGTTGAAAGGTTTTCCAACAAGTATGTCCATAAATTTGAAATTTTAATCCTACTTTTAATTGTTGAAGGCTATGCATCACCTTTTGGATGATCTTTAAATGCTGAGCCGTTTCATTCATATACATTTTTAATTTGGTGCAGGGAAAGTGTATGGAAATACACTTCAGTGCCACGGGTAAAATATGCGGGGCTAAAATTCAAACATGTAAGCTGATTCAATCTATACACTTTACTACACTCATTCTTGATTTTTTAACTCCATTTCTATTGTAATTACCGAGTTAACTTATTTTCATGGCTCTGTGTTTGTCATATTCAAACCCATATTCTAACTCGGACAGATTTGCTGGAAAAGGTAATCTCTGGTGCACTGTCAAGTTTTAAACTGTAATGTTTATCGCTTCTCACTAATGAAAAATATCATCTGTTCTGTGAGCAGTCAAGAGTTGTTCAAGTGGCCAATGGTGAGAGGTCGTATCATGTACTTTATCAACTTTGTGCTGGATCTTCATCTAGTCTTAAAGGTGTGTCTTCTTAGCAATCTATTAACTTCATTGTCTACTTGTATAATTTTCTGTCTCACAGTTTGTATATGGCGTATTCATTTCTATTTATGGGGTTTATGCAATCAGTTGAAGTCGTAATGATCATATCATTTACTTTAAAGAGCCAAGTAGCCCATTTACTTTGGATTGTAGTAGCCCATTATTTTGTTATTCTGAAAGTATTGAAGTATTTTGACGCTGAAGAAGCTCTTAGCTTCAGGATATTTTTTGGGGTTTTACTTACCCTTATGTTACCATTATTGAAGCTGCCATGCTTAGACAATGAGTACCATCTTCTGTTGAATACTGTTGAGAATTCCACATAGATGGCATATGACGAAAAACAATGTTTATAAGGGAGAAACATCCTTCACTGTGTAAGTTGGTTTTGTAGGGTTAAGTTAGACACAATCCAAAATTGTATAATGGAATCAGAGTCTATCGAAGATCTCTTGGGTCCCCTGCTATCAGGCCACTTGGGTCACACTCCAAATGTCCAGACACGCGTCATGGGCGTGTCCGATGGTGTACTGAGAGTCTACATTTGATGAGATGCAACATGAAAAAGTGTTTATAAATGTGGTATCAAATCCATATATTTATTATCAGGATTAGTACTATAGATTAGGATTTTAGTTGACAAATAATATCAATAAGCATTTATTTGATATGATATTCTCAATTGAGTTAAGTGTGGTCTGATTTAGACACTCAAATTACAAACTCTACACAGTTTTAAAGGCTATCCAAAACACGCAGGACCACCTATTATCTGGGTAGTCAGGTCATGCTTTAGATGTCTAGCTTTTTGGCATGAGGGAGGTGTGTTAAGAGTCTCACATTAGATCAAATATGACCTGAAAACATGCTTGTAAGTGAGAGATGCATCCCTAACCTTACAAGCCAGTTTTGGTACAACAACTTTAACTGTTGAGAGAGTAAGTCTGAATTCAAATATTTTGACCACCATATCACTATTCTGGGACAACTGAACTGTACCATCCTCAAAACCATCTCATTTGAATGTAGTTTGGAATTTTATCCTATGCCATCCAGTATTATCAGTATACATCCTTTGCCCTTTTAAATTAATTTTAGTAAGGTCTTGTAGAGATTTTTTATTTATTTATGACACATTAAGTAGCATAATTTTTCACATATAAAAGTGTTTTCTCAACCATAATTGAATTTTTAATATTTTGCACTTATTGATCCATTCTCTTTTCCTATGCAGAGAGACTAAATCTTAGAGCAGCCCATGAATATAAATATCTAAATCAAAGTGACTGCATCACTATTGGTGGTATTGACGATGCTAAAACTTTCATCAGCTGATGGTATAATACTTGACAACGTGTTTGGTTTATAATAAATTCTTACTTTATTTCTGGCCTCTTAAAATTCATCTAATTTTCTCCTTTTGCATCATAATTTTTCCCAGGAAGCATTTGATGCTGTTCGAATTTGTATAGAGGACCAAGAGATGATCTTTAAAGTGCTTGCTGCAATATTATGGCTGGGAAATATATCATTCAAAGTCACTGACAGTGAAAATCACATCGAGGTTGTGGGTGATGAAGGTAAGATTCATAGCATGTCACATGTCTTCTGGTGGTCTATCTTTACCTCATGCTGTGTATGGTAATTTCGTGCTGGGGCTCGGATTATTTGCAATGCCGTATACTATATGGACAACAAAAAGTATCTTATTTGGTAATGTGTTGGAAATGATTTTGAAGAATACATGTTTTTTTTTTTTGCAGCTGTAACCAGTGCTGCCCTGCTGATGGGTTGCGGTTCCCAGGACTTAATTGCAGCATTATCCACCCATAAAATCCAATCTGACAAAGATACTGTTGCCAAAAGTTTGACATTATTGCAGGTCTTTTTATTATTCAAACATTTCAATCTTGTATTTTCTATGGTTATAAATGGTCTATTCATTATGTGCATATGTGTGCTGTTTATTTATTTACCTATCTTTTTTTACATTCCATGCTCAGGCCATTGAAACAAGAGATGCAATTGCCAAATTTATTTATTCCAGCTTGTTTGAATGGATTGTACAACAACTTAACAGGTCACTTGAAGTGAATGAAAAACATACAGAGAAATCCATTAGTATCCTTGATTTTTATGGGTTTCAGTCATTCCAGGTAGGCGATTTGTATTGATATATTCATGCTTCAAAGAATGTGGTATATGTTTTAACAGTTTCTTGTTTCTCTTTTTCAGAAGAACAACTTTGAACAGTTATGTATAAATTATGCCAATGAAAGGCTTCAACAACATTTTAACCGGCATCTGTTTAAACTTGAGCAGGAGGTCAGGAACTATTTTAGGTGTCAATATTACTTGATATTTTGATGCTGAACACCTTAATAAATTAGTATTGAACAATATAATGTGATTTTTGTTGTGCGATTACTGTCCTGAGAATGCTTAGCATGAATTCCTAGAAAAGTGATTCCTTGCATTTAAAGTCTAGTACTTCCGTATTCTTTGCAAAATGGGAGATTTGATCAAACTTCCAAAATTATTGCCAAATACTAACAAAAAGAGTGCAGTGGGCTAATGTCTGTATTTAAAATACATTTGATGGGGATTAAAAAATGGTATTCTATTCATAGAAAATAGTTTAATCAAGGATATCTTATCTGAGTCTATTGTTTGGCAATATTATTTTAGATTTCTGCGGAAATGTGAAGACAATGTTCACTTGATTGATTCTAAATGGTACAGAGGAGGAAAATACAGACCCTGTAATCAATTCTATGGCCTAAGGATCAGGAGGAGCGTTGATCCTCATTATAACTAATACTAATAAGGAAACAACTTACACATTTTTCTGTGAATGTACAAAGTAACTAAATACAAATTAAACTCACATTAATTCTGATTAGTTCGATTGCAAATCTGTTATGACAGAGTATTTATAGTAAAACTATTATGCAGACTAAACTTATCAGTTTAGCTGCTTACATCATTATATGCTATTCTATTCTCTTGTATTTATACACTGCTCTATTAAAAGTTCTTGACATGCAATTTACTTTTCTGTCAGGACTGTGAATCAGATGGCATTGATTGTACAGTATTAGATTTTGGGGACAATCAAGAGTGCTTGGATCTATTTGAGAAGGTACTTATTTGGTTTAGTTTTCAAAATTATTTAGGTTTATTCCATTTTATCTGGAAATTGAGAGCTTCTATTATATGAGAGAAATTGGTACCAATACAATAAATAACTGAATAATTACTGTTTATTATTGTACCAGTACAATCCATTATTCTGTCATTACTGTAGTCATTCTGTTATCTGTTAAAATGTGCAGAAACCTATCAGTCTACTCTCTTTATTGGATGATGAATCAAATTTTGCCGAGGCTTCTGATTTATCATTTGTCAACAGACTTAAGAACCTCCTGGAAGCTAATAATTGCTTCAAAGGGAAAGAGGCAGGGCTTTTAGTGTACGTCACTATGCAGGGAGGTTAGTTTCTGCCCGCACCTAAGGAGTTCTGGAATTTAGTTGTTGCAAATCTAATTGTGAATTTGAGATTCTAATCATTAATTGAAAGACCTGTTTCCAAATCTTGAATTGAATCTTAATTGTAAGATGCATGATGAAGAAAAGACATTTTTTTAGTATAAACAAAAGACATGTGCAAAATAATAAACTTATATGTTATACACAAACCTCAAAACAATTCAAGTCATATATGAAAGTAACAAAACAAGAAGTGACTGACTACATAAAAATGAAAACAAGAAGTGTCTTGCTACAGAAATTTCAGGAGAAAATTTTGATTCATCAATATGATCGGGATTCATGTCATAAATTAATTACACACAGTTTCATATATATTGAGTTCAATTTTATTTTAAATCAAGATATGACTCACATGAATATGGTCACAAAAGTCCACTTTATAACTTTATTTAATTTATTAATACCTCAAGTTAAATTGTTCAAATTTTGCCTTCTTTTCCAGAATATTGCATATAGTGGAAAAGAAAAGAGTGTCTAAACAATACATGCATGGCAATATAGATGACTTATGTAAATTCCTGTTCTAAGATCTGTTATAGGTATTTCTTTATTGTGTATATTATCAGGAATGTGATTTGCAAAAGGTGTGAGTTCTGAATATGACCTATAAGTTGTTGTTGAACGTGATGTCTTGCTCCCTTCCTAGTTTCTACAATATACATAAGACGAGTTTTTGTTCAGTTTATTTCATTACCTGCAAATAAAAATGTAATTTAGTTAAGCATGCAAGTATCTGGCAAGTGTTTTATGGCGGGAACTCTTATAGTCAAGTAGCTATGAGCAAACATTGTTTTGTTAATTTTGTCTCTAAGCCATTGGTTACTCAGTGTGCCCATGAAATTATTATTTTAAGTTTGTGATTTTACTAACATATGGGCTTCTATCAGGTTTTGTATGATACAAATGGCTTTCTAGTAAAGAACAGAGACACATTGTCTTATAATTCTATTCAACTCCTTTCATCATGTGATTGTGAATTGCTGAAGTTGTTCTCCAAAGTGATTAACCAATCCGAGGAGCAAGAAAACTCCGCTGTCCATGTTGGTGCACTATACTCACAGAAGAGAGGTGTTGGAACAAAGTTCAAGGTAATTTTAGCATTTCTTAAGCTGCTTTAGCTTAATAAGGCTTTGGAAAGAAATTATTATTTTGGTTTTTCACAGAAGATTAGGACATGATGATGGGCAAAAATGCCATCCTAAACATTACATATATAATTAAATTATCCAAGTAACATAAATCTAACAAGTTCCGAACTTTTAGGATCAATTGTTCAAGTTGATGCATCAATTGGAGAGCACCACTCCTCACTTTATTCGCTGCATAAAGCCAAATACTAACAACCTTCCTGGAATTTATGACAAGGAACTTGTCCTACAACAGCTCAGATGTTGTAGAGTTCTAGAAGCTGTTAAAATTTCAAAGGCTGGATTTCCTACTCGAGTGAACCATCAAGAATTTTCCAGAAGGTAGTTGGATTTTCAAAACTTTCCCAGGGTTTCTAGAGTATCTTGAATGATGAGTTGATTTCAGTTCCTTTATGTATCTAGGTACGAGTTTCTGCTTTCTGAGACTGATCTACCTCGGGATCCGTTGAGTGTCTCAGTTGCAGTTTTGCAAAAATTTAATATCCCTTCTGAAATGTACCAAGTTGGCTACACAAAACTATATCTTCGAGCAGGGCAGGTATATGTCTACATTTTCTTCGTATGGATGTATTTTCATTTTGTTTTCCCCCCTGCATCATGTAAGTCAAATTTAAAACCTGTACTTCAGCACTGGAGGTGCCACTGAAAGATGATCAACCCTTTTTTCAATATTTTGTTTATGTACCATTAATTTTTGCTTATAATCTGTTATTTCTTTCTTGATTTGATTTTATAGTTTTGCATATTGTGTTTATTTTTACATGGTCAATCTTGTGCTCTGGTTTGTTTTGTAGATTGGTGCGCTGGAGGATAAGAGAAAACAGTTTTTGCGGGGAGTACTTAGGATTCAAAAATGTTTCCGTGGTCATCAAGCCCGCTGCTATTTCTGTAAACTTAGGAATGGAGTGACAACATTACAATCATGTACTGCCGGTAGCAATATTAGTTTAAATTAGGCATTGTGAATAATTTTCTTCATTGAAATGAAAATTCCTCAAGTAATTATCATCAGAAAAGCATAGATGATATTGGTTGAAATAGAAACGCCTCTACAGTTTGGCCTGTAGTTGTATAATAAATTTAAGAAAATTAAATACCTAAACTGTAGACTGAAATCATAAAATTCTTGTCACAATTGATTATTCATAACCTTGGTTCTAGTCTATTTCTAAATTTCTAATTGCTACTTTGTCACATTGCAGTTATACTTGGAGACATTGTAAGAAGGAAACATGGTGTTTTGATGAAATCTTCCATAACAATTTATTCTAAAAAACTTGAGGAGATTCATGCAATCATAGTACTTCAATCTGGTTAGCATGGTTTTGTACCTGCCATGCTTATCACCTTCCAAGTAGGTGTTGAATCTGATTTGGTTATTCTGTATCCTTTTCATGCAGTGATTCGTGGGTGGTTGGTTCGGATGGATTCTAGTTACATCAATAAATTGAAGAAGTATCATGAAAATGAAAAACCTAGACGGAACTTTTGTGTTAAAATGCCAGAAGTTGAGGTATTTTACCATTCACTTTGTACTGCTATATGTGTTTCTGAGGGAATTTCGTCATTCTTTTCCCCTTCTTAAAGTCAAAGATGTGGGAGTGGGAAGACTGGGTTCTTCCTGCGATTGTGGAAGAGGTGGTTCTTCCTCTCTCCTTGATTGATTCTGCGCGTGCCATGTACGCCACCAGTTGAATCAGGAGGAAACATGGTTCGGTTAGGACGGACAGATCCAGGCCCAATAGTGCGGCTTATCATGCCTTGTGGGGGACCTGTGACCCGATGCTGGGCGCTCGCCCAGTATTGACGTGAGTGACTCCACTTGTGTCCTTTTGGGCTATTCCTTAAACTAATGAGTAAGAATAAAGCACGAAGTTGAATCCAATGGAGAGAAGTCCTGGAGTATGGTTTCATTTGTAATTTTGAATACTCCCAATTCTATTTAATTCCTTATTTGGTAATTCAAGCAATATGAATTAAGCTTATGCGGCATAAAAATCGAACTCTGTTGCAGCGGATATTACTAGTCGGCTGCCAAATATCAAAATATTCTCTTTTGTCTTCATTTTTGTGGTAATTATACAATTAGGCAAGCCTCCTAGTGGAAATGGCACCAAGCACTGATTTAAGTTGTATTCCAATTTTTTTCTTCCATTCAACATATTGTAACTTCATCAGCATATGCATTTATTTAACACACATCTTTCTTATTTACTATTTGAAATATTGCTTCAATGGATATAATATTTTTTTGCTATGATATTGTTAAAATTCTCGTCCACTGATGATGAAGGCCCCCTTTCTTTTCTTCTTGTTGGTTTAGCAGGATTTGTCCCAAGAGCTGCTTCAGAACACGCCTTCAGCTTTAGCAGAACTACAAACACGCGTGTACAAGGCAGAAGAAATTGTGGAGCAAAAGGAAGAAGAAAATACTGAATTGAGGGAACAACTAAAACATTCTGAGAGAAAGAGGGTTGAATATGAGACAAAGATGAAGTCAATGGAGGAGATGTGGCAAAAGCAAATGGCATCCTTGCAAGTAAGTTTTCAGTTTAGGCTAGGCCTCATTTTTTGATATACTCATGGATGTTACTGAAATGGATGCATTAACAATCTCATCATATCTCCTTCACTTAATGACCAAATAACATCTATATACAAAATATGATAAAATAATACTACAGTCGTACTTCATTTCTATCACTGTTAACTGGTTCGTAATCATGATAAGGAAATTGTATCTCTCAATTTTCTCTTTCTCTGGGTTCCTTACAACTCTAAAATTGTATCAAGAGCTATCTAGTCCTTACCCATGGCATTCTCATATCAAATTCCTCCTTCGCCTCCTTCACCGCCATCAGCCACGGTGGCACAACCTTCTTCTCTACATTCTGTGCCATTAAACTCATTTGCTCCGATGACTTCTGCATATCAAATATTTCTTACTATGACTCTGATAGACCCGAATTTTAGCTAAACAACTGTATATTATTGAATGTAAGAGATGAGCTCAATAGCTCTACAATGGCGAAAATGGGAGAAGAAAATGTAAACCAGAGTTCTATGGACTCCTAACCAAAGCTGGAAGCTCTAATCCAAAGACTCTCCTAACTGTTTTCTAGAAAACCTTCTCAATGAATTCTCTAATCCTTTACCTCTCTTTTATAACAGAATATCCCTAAAATTAAGGGAAGATCCTAACCAACTCTTATTAGACTAAGGCCCTGACTCAGGCTCCTACAGACTCTATACTCGCATTCAATTCCAGAGAAATTTGATGGGAGAAATGTCTTGCTCTAGCAGGAGCAAGTAGAACTAATCATCAAATCACGCCGTTTATTCCATTTCATTGTGTGCTCCACTACAATTTCTCACAGAGCAGGATTGCTACATTGATACAGTCAGCATTGCTTGTTTTGATTGGGTCAACAAGCCTAGATGCTGCTATCTTGGCTCCAATCAACCATATTCAATGCAAAATCAAGTCCCACATTGAAATGAGATAATGTCTGAAAAGAGTATATGAAGGACATCCTAAAGTAACAATTGGTTTATGAAAGAGTTAGGAAAAATCCAAAATCTAAGACGGTATTTGAGCCCACCATACAATATTTATCATGCAGTAAGCCTATTAGTGTGGTGCGTGAGGAGATGTATACCCAAAAAAACCATGTTTTTAACTTTGATAACCTTATCAATTTTCTTAAATAATCCAGATTTTTTATCGCATGTTAGTTTGGTATTGGGTTGAACTTTGAATTTATCATTTCTATTTTTATGATGTAATAATGTAATTTTTTCTATATTTAAAATGAATAAATAAATAATTTTTTTTATGAAGTAAGAATTATGGCTGATAAATTACTTCTCTGTTGATTTTTTCTATTACGAGTTTATTTCACGTTGAACTTTTATAGCTGGTTCTAATTACAATATCACTGCAGTCAAGTCTTGTTGCTGCTAGAAAGAGCCTTGCTTCAGAGAATGGAAGTGTTCAACCTGTAAGGCATGATCTTGTGTCACCTCGCCACTATGATTCTGAAGATGCTTCTTCTATGGGATCTCGAACAACTAGTGGGAGCACACCTATGATGCTTTCTGGTAGTTTTTCCGTCTCTGATGCAGGGAAGCAATCTAATGGTACTTTGACAACTGTAAGCAATCTGATGAAGGAATTTGAGCAGCGAAAACAAACCTTCAATGATGAGGTTAAAGCTTTGAATGAGATTAAACCAGGGCAGTCTGCCAACACGAGTTCCGCTGATGAACTTCGAAAACTTAATCAAAGATTTGAGGGATGGAAGAAACAATATAAGGTTAGATTACGGGAGGCAAAAGCAAGGCTTTCCGAATCTGAAAAAAGTCGGCGAACATGGTGGGGGAAATTAAGCTTAAGAGCATAATAGCACCCAGTTTTTGAGCAGTCTTTTTGCTGAAGTACATATATGTTGAAGACTCAGCAACAATGGCAAAATGATTCTTGTCATGAAGTGTCTTTTTGAAAAGTTTCTTCCTTTATATCTCACTATGTTGCTTGAACACCTGATAAAAGTGGGAGAATGAAATGACATTGTATATCTATCAATTTTGTTATATGGTGGGAGTATTATAGGTTGTGCATAGTTGTAGATATGTAGCATAGTTGTATTAATTGTTCTAGTTTAGTCCAAAATCAGTAATGGCTTGCGTCAGGACCTCAAAGATTTTAATACTCAAGTGTTGGTATCTTCAATGCAAGTGAAAAGAATTCTTGCAGTTTAGTCATGTCTACGAACAATTGTCTCTTGTCAATGTGATCCAAAAGATTCTCCAGTGTTCCTATCCAGCAACAATGGCTAGGTTATAGAAGCCAGGCACGGGAAAGCCAACCTTCCATTTTTGATCTCCTTAAAATTGAACTCAGCAAAAGTGAAAGCAAGAGCAGGAGGGTCAAATTAGTTACCCGCAGGGTTTGGCTTTTATGTTACACTCTTCTACTCCAAGAAGGCGTGTGAAATACCTCAAAATTTACACTCCTGATTATCTCTTTTATTTGGCTTAAGCTTCACATTCATTTGGATACCATTTGGTCATTTGCATAGCATTCTCTCATGAATAAGGCATCTGAGGTTCAAAGGATCAATGATCATGCAAGTTAGATTTTCACAGATGGTTTGAGGTGCATATATCAAATAAGACAGACTCTTCTGGTTCTTCAAGCAGTGGAGTGTGGGATTAAAGTTTGGTTTTGTGGCTATATTTCCTCCAACATTTCAAGTAATTTTCATCTGAGGTTTTCTTCTAACTACATGATATATGATCAAGTGGTTTTCTCAAGAATGTGAACTTGCATATAAGGTCATCCAGAAGGCCATAAGCTAAGGCATTCGTGACCTTCCTATGCCTATCATTTCCCACGTGATCTAGGGTTTATTTCCCTAATCATGTAGCCTTCAAGAGAGGCTCCATGTGGATTGGTTTATCTGTGAATTTCAAAGGGATTCTATCATGGTTTACAATCCAAGTTATTGAAGATATCTTGGTGTATCCATGACAAATTAGGGTTTGATACAAAGGTGTTTCATTGTGCAATACGAGAAGGTTATCATTCAAAGGTATCTTATTCATTGCAAGCTAGGACTTCAATTGGTCTTTCATTCATCACATGATAGGGCTCAGTCATTACTTGAATTATAAAGCATGAAGCATGTGTTCATGCGTCCACACAAAAGGGAAATGTGGTTTCTCCTCACAAATTAAGATTTGTATACATTGTGATGTAAGGTATCTCATCGAGTTGATTGGTTTACCTATGATACAAGTTATCTCCCATGGATTTTATTCGAATGCCTCAAGCCGAATTCTAAGGTTTTCTTATGGAATAGTAGAGTTTTATGGATCAAGGAATATAGAAAGAATCAAGCTCATCCATTCATGTGGAGACCTCTAAAATATGATGATTCATTCAAGATGGTGAGATGTAATTTAAAGAAAACTTTGAGATGTTAAAAAGGAAGCTTTTGGAGGGAGATCAAAGATTCAAAGAACAAAGAAACCAATACCATTTCAAAAGGGTCTAAGTAAACTTATAGCATTTCACTATGGCTACATTAAGTATTGAACTTGGAACATAAAAATGAAAATTCATGCAAAGGTCAACCATGAACAAAAGCATTATATTCAATCAAAACATTCAAAGTTCCAATACAAATTCAAGAATACTTTAAGTCAAAGAAAATCACATTATGTTCAAAGCAAAGTCAAGCACAGAATTCACAATATGGCTTGAAGTCATTAAATTAATACCATTCCAAGATTACAAAGAGACATTTATGTGAAAACCTATCCTAATCTTAATGTCCTAAAACCTAAAATAACCAAGCTTCAATTTTTCTTCTAAGATGACTTTTTCTTTGTAACCAATGTGATCAAATTTGATCATGTAGAAAACCATCATTATTGTCCATTGTTGTGAATCTTGTTGTAATTAACGACAAAATTCAATATCAATTTGTGGGGAAAAGAATAGTAGCAACAAAATAAATGGTCTGCAGCAATAGTAATTCTTACATAGAAAATATAACAGAATAAGGCGAGAAAAATAAAAAGGTTTGTTTACCCGGTTCGAGCAAATGATCTACTCTGGGGGATAGAGCAACTCTCCAATTCATTATACTTAGAAAATTGTTACAAGAGATTACAAATGAGTTACAAAAAAACAGTCTTCGCCTTCAGGTTCCCAAGAACAACCCTGAAGGTGCCCAAAAATTACAAACCGGTGTTTCCCAATTCCCAATAACCTTAGATAACCCCAAAGGTTTCCAAAACCTTTAACCTTAGATAGCCCCAAAGGTTTCCAAAACCTTTACCTTCTAAGGAGGTTTCCCTTGAGAATAGTCGAAACCCTATGCAATGCCTTCAAACCTTTATTTTCCCTTTTGGTACGAGCTATAAGATTGTCACAATTGTAATAACTGAAGAGATACATATTTATAATGGCCAAAATCCATCAAATCCATAACAAATCCATACATATTTATAATGGCCAAAATCCATCAAATCCATAACAAATCCAAAATCATATCTCCTTAATTGTTAGAATAAAATATATTATTATAATCTTATAATATCTCTCAAATATTATAAATATCTTATAATATCATTTTATATTAATTTATATGATCTCCAAATTAATATAGAATATTCTAACATTAATGAATGGATCAATGAACCGAACCGACCAAATATGATATTTTTTTACTTCCTGATTTTGATAATCTCGAAATATATTTTCTTTCTCTTCATCAACAAAGGTTTTAAGACATATTTCCAACATCTATGTTCTCAAAATCATTTTGATTTTTCAAACTTTTTAAATTCGTACCTTTATAGTGGTACATCCCCAATAGTTTCACCTTGGAGTTTGACAACTAGATGATTTATCCATGAAGTGCATATATTTTGAAATTTTTTTCCTTCTAGATGAATCTTTGGTAGAAATATGGTACTATTTTTATATCCTATATACAAACAAGATTATTAATGACATGGTTTTCTTTTTTATGGGCAATGGACAATGAAAGGGTGAGCATATTAGGGATGTCAATGGGACGGGGCGGAGAATACATTCTCATCTCAATCCCTGCCTTCAAATTTATTCCCCATTTCTGTTTCGGATCTCTATTACGGGGAATTTTGTCCTCCATCCCCGTCCCCGTGGATTCTCACGTGTCGCGACAGATCCTCACTTTTTTTTGGATATTTATAAACATAAATTTTTACTTATTATTTTTAACTAATTTAATAGAAAAATTCAAAAACTAACGACAATAAATTAGTAAACTAATCATCTATGATAAATATATTGTTGTAACATTATTTAATCTTGAGATTCATGAACACACAGTTTTTCAAATTTAAAAAAAAATTAAAATAGTCATTTAGATCTCTCTATTTTACTAATAAGTTATTTGAAATGATAAATAAACCTACATAGAAATGTTAAACTATATATTAATTAACGATGTTATGAAATTATAGTACGAGACGAAACTCCACAGGGCGGAGGACGCGTTCGCCATTCTCATCCCAAAGTACTTCGTGGATACTTTATTCTCCATCCCATCTTCGCGGAAAAAAATCTTCATTTTTAAAACCACAAATGAGTACAAATTGACATTCCTAAACGTATCTAAAAACATTCGACCGAAAGGATTTTAGGAGGTTTCTTAGCATAGAGTGCATCATTAACTTAATAAATTTATGCATAAAATCAAAGTTATATTTTTTAAGTAACTTATAAATTTTCTTTTCATTCGATAATATATTAGCTATGTTTGTCAGTAATTTTATTAAAGATATACTCCCTTCCTCTTTTTACTTAAGCATTTTTTAAACCTTTCTTTATCATTTAGATTACTAAATTTGTTATTTTTATTTGTACGTTGGCAATTTTAAAAGATACATTTTAATATTTTTGAAAGTTCAAAACCCGTTTGAGATAGAGTAATAATAGTTCAAAAATAATTTTAGTATGGGGAATGAATGAAAATAAAATAGAAGATGAGTATTGATATCTGAGTTGTGAAGAATCAATGACGAAGAGCGGAATTTTCAGCGATCACTGGGCTTTTCTTGTAAGCAACAACACTCTCTTCTCCTTTCATTTTAGGGTTTTGCTTCTTCACTTTCTTGCTTACTTTGATAATGTTCAATTGGAAAATTAGGTCACATTTTTTAGGGTTTTGAATTTGACTTGCTTGACATTCAGGAACATTTTGATGCACCTATGTGGGCAGATTTGACTCTCCAATCCAACTCTGCATATGATGATGATGATGATGATGATGACTGGTTCCACCAAAATCACTTGTAAGTATACTTGTTGGGTTTTCCATATTGGATTTCAGTTCACCCAATCATCATCATCAATTCATTTTCAGGTTCCACCAGTTGTCAGCCCGCCGCTTAAAATCTAAATTTGCTCACTCTCTTGACGGATTTGCCTCGCCGGGACTTCCTTCTTCCATCTCTAAATCAAGAGGCAAACACTACAACAATAACATCAACTGGGGGAAAGGTGTTAATCTAAATGCTTTGTTGGATAAGCACCAGGGTTTAAGTTCGAAGGGACGCTTCCAACAAGGTGTTACCAACCCTAAATCAGCCTTGACTTTTGACCACAATGCCAAGGGAAAACCGTCGAAACTTCAAGTTCTATCGATAAAAAGAATTATGAGAAAGGAAATACTTATCGGTAAGAAGCAATAGTTTTGGAAAAGTGTGGTTACACAAGCTTCAAGAGTTCAGAAAAGTGGAAGTTCATCCGTGAATAGTATTAGTCTTAGGAAAAGTTACGTGACAAAGAAAGCCTCAAAAGTGGAAATGGATGTTGATAACATGAAATCAAGAGGTCGTAATTCATCTTCTGGGAAGTCTAGTGTTGGGTCATGTTCAAATCCTAGTTATCAAGTGAAGTTTGTATCAAAGGAGCCGAGGAAGAAAATCTCAAATACGAAAGATGTGGTCACATTGAATCTTGCAGATAAGAATAGATCCAACCTCGGAAACAAATTCAAGACATCATCCGTTACAGCTCAAGGAAAAGGAAAAGGAAGCATAATAGGAAATAAAATCAATGCTGCTAAGTCATTGGTGAGAAGCTGTACTCTCCTCAACTCTTGCATTTTCTATATCATTAGTAACTTGAAGATAATATCTTTTATCAATTGTGAATGACTTAGCTAATCTGACCCGTCTCATTCGTTTTCCCAGATCAAAACTCAGTCTGTATGTTCAAGTACCAAGTTACCAGGCAAAGTCAACAAAACCAACATTTGTCCCGCTGCTAAGGAGACACTTCCCAAGGGGAAAGAGAATGCTACCAGGAAATTGACAGTGAATAAACATTGCAATGAAAAAGGTGTTCTTACAAGGGGCGTTTTAAAAAGTCCGAAAACTAGACAACATAAGGATGACAAAGCAGGATCGGCGGCTTTGACAGTACTGGTATTTCTAGTATATTAAACTATTACTTTTTGTTCATTATCTGAAAGAAAATTATTTAGAGTTTTTTTCAGACTTCTGAAATACCATGCATCGTGAATTCAAGTTGAATGTAGAGATAATAAAATGTTCTTCCATGAGATGTCTGTCGGTTTCCATTATCCTTTTGTTAAATGATATTTTCTCTTTTAAACTTGTAATGTTCTAATGTTTTGTACCGGTCTTTGCCATGACTTATTTACCAAATCTTTATTAATATTCGTTCTGGGAGAGATAACAATTTGTAGCTCAGAAAAATAACAACTTGTTCAAATTCCGCCGCACTAAAATGTTGCTATAGGCTATAAGTGCTATTTGACAACATTGTTTTAACTTACGCATTGCAATAGAGAATTTGACTTGAGTTTAATGACTTGGTTGTAAAGTGCTTCTTACTTTCTTTTCGCTTTGCTGAGGTTTGTTTTTGTTTAAATGCTCTTATGCAAAGCGTCCAAGGCTAATGCAAATTCGTAATCACATTATTACAGGGAAAAGTGAATGGTGAAGGTGAGGCAAAGAAGCCAGTTAATCCAGCCAGAAGGATTTACCTGCGATAATGAAGTATGTATATAGCAATCTATTGTTTTTTGACGGTAAAAAAAGTAGTTAGATTGAAGCTTTTATTCTTTGTGGTTAATGCTACTAACTCTTGTATATAGCGTTAGTGGGTTATGACCCCAACATGCAATATTCGGTTATACCTGTTTCTAACAAAATACCAAATGTTATACAGTTTAGTTCTTTCCGTCAGTGTTGCATTTGTGCACGCCAAAGTTAACCTACAACATGTCACATGTTCAGAAATTAGGCATGTTTATGATGGTTGTTTGGCAAATGACCCACCACTATTGTCTTCTCCATATTATAGGTCTAAAGCTTTTACTTACATTTTCCCATTCTCCCCCAAACTAGACAACTAATAACATCAACTCAAATATTACGCAATCCATTTTTCCATTATTCATAGTTGAAAAATAAAATGACAAGTAATTGTGTTATAATTGATAAGTGACCTGTTTATTCAAGCAAGGTCATAAAGTTAAATTAGTCAACTTTATTTTATTTTGGGGATATTTAGGATCGGTTTGTTTTACTTTTAAAAAATGGTTTTTTTTTTTTTTTAATTTTCAAAATGATTTTTATGGAAATGTTTTTCAAAATATTACAAATTTTTAATTTTTTTTATAAATTAGAAGATTAATTTTGACATCCTATAATATAAATATATATTATTTAAAATTAAAACATAATCAAAATTATAATTTTTTTAAAAAAGATATATCTCAAAAAAGGTTTTTATAGAAAGTAATTTGAAATAGTTTCAAATCTTAATTGTGTTTTTCTTTGAAATTTTGATATCCAAAATAATGAAATACTTAAAATAATATTTTAAAATTAATTTTTTTAATTAATTTTTTATTTAAAGCTCTTTTTTTAAAAAAGTATTTGTAAATTTTTTTTCAACAAAAATATCAAGACTATAAAAAAAACATCTTTAAAAAGAGATAAAACAAACGGGCCTTTACACCCTTTATAATATTTAGCTTACACGAGGTTAAATTGTGTGATTTTAAATATGGTGTTTCAATAATTTTTTTTCTTAAAGTTTAAAATACGTTTGTAAGAACAACAAGGTAAAAACAACATAATAAAAAAATAGAGTGGAAAGAAAGAAATACAACAGAGTTAAATAAATGGTAGAAAAATAAATTTCATCTATTCCTCTCTTTATAACTTCTTCGGCTATCCTCCTAACAAAACATAGAGTTTTAATTATAGAGATCTCCCAACCAACAAGAGATTTGACCACAAAACATAGAGTTTTAATTATAGAGATCTCCCAACCAACAAGAGATTTGACCACCAAGACAATCTCGAACCAAACAAGAGCTTTTACCACGAAACAAACAAGAGTTTTAACTACAAAGACCTCCCAACCAAACAAATGTCTTGGAAGGGTGTCTCAACAATCAAACAATAGGTTTTTAATGGTTTAACTCACAACCAAAACAAACTCCTCACAATATTTATAAGAGAAGGTATGGCTCAAAATGGAAACATCCACGGGCTTTTCAATTCTCCTTATCGATTAAGCAAAACAACTAATCAATTATGAAGTATAATAATGGAGGCTTATTAAGTCGCGGCGTTACTAATCGACTATAAGCCCTAAAATTCGACTATGAGGCATTATAAAAGAAATACTCAATTAAGCCCAAAGTGATAATCAATCATTTAATCTAAACTACACTCATAAAAAATTACTTGAGATAGTATTCAACTAGGTTTAAAAATATTTTCTAGTGATTTAAGCAACGGAGAATAGCTTTATAAAAGTGTGTGTGCGCGTGTGTGATTTGTCTTAATAATTCCAAAAATTGATCTTATACCTTTACAAAATAAGATCACTCAACACATACACAATGAACTTTCACATATTTCTCTCTTTCACAACTCATAAGACTCTAGGTTCCTTGCTAGATTCAACATTAATTCAATATTTCATATGGGATTTGATATTCACTTTCGTTCGATGAGACTTGATAAGGCTTCTTGGTTGATACCATCATCAAAGAGATTGTTTGACTGAGATCTTCAGTGATTTCAGTGTACTCCCTTGACATTAGGTGTTGTCCTTCAAAGATAAGATTTGACATCTTGATTTTCAAGTGCCACAACTTGATGGCCACATCTGATGAAGAATTCACATCACAATGTTGTCATCCTCAAAACCACAAGGAATTGATCAACATTTCAAATAAAGACTTCACATTACATTGTTGTCATCATCAAACCAATTAGATTATCTGATTGCTATATATGTTATACCTTTAAGCACATGGATCCAAATTCTCCCCCTTTTTTATGTTGACAATATACCTCTCAGGGAGGTAAATAAACAAAGAAAAACAACGACGATAGATTGGAGTGATTAACCTCCCCTCGAAAAATATAGAGAGTTTACCCTACTTCCCTTGATGAGAGTATACTTCTTTTCCTTTAAAATTATAAAAAAGCACGAAGATATTTAAGCACACATATCACTAAAGCATGCACAAGTATTTTTAAAAACAAAATATGAATACAAAAAAAATGGGAAAATCAAGTACAAAGAGAAAAAAAGCAAGAAGCATAAAAGAAAACAAAGAAACAACTAAGAAAAAGTTATTTATAAATGCTCATCATTATCATAATTGAATACTTCAAGATGCATATGAGATCCACTATAAGCGAGCATACATGCCAGAATGTTAATCTTTATATCATTCTCCATCATCTTGGTGATTGTGTTAAGAAGAGCTTCAGATAGAGTAGTCTCTAAAAACTCATAATCAAACTCTTCTAAAAGAGGCACCTCTTGTAACTCCCTGAATTAACTTATTTAATTTATTTTTTTTTATCTAAGTATCTTATATGGTTTTAATTAATTGTGTTTGTGATAATGTGTTATACGATTAGTTGGCCTTTTTGGGTATGTGGAAAGTGGTGAGAATTAATTAGAATTTATTTTATTTTATTTTTATTAAAAATAATAAAGTAATAATTAAATAAATAGAAAATTTTGAGAATGGGGTGGAAAATTGAAATATTGAGAAAATAAGGGAAGATGGTGAAAGTGGAGATAAGTTAAGGGTAAGTGTAGAATAATTAAGAATATGAGAATTTGATTAATATTTATGAAGGTGAGAAAAACACAATAGGGGGAGGTTGAATTGTGTTAATTTTTTTTCTTTACAAAAAATCTTGTCAGATTCTGATCATAATGTTCAGAATTTAATTAGAGTTTGATGATTAGCAGCGGAATAAAGTTGATCAAAAATAAAGAATAGAGCAAGAAACTACACAAACAATTATCCTGATTCCTTCTACTAATCAGGAGTAGTTCAGTCCCCTTGAACTTCCAAGTAATTTCCAATATAATCAAATCTGATTACAAATTGCTCAAGCACGGAAGCAATAGACTTTCATTGCCCAAACACACAAGTAAATGACTTCAATGTTGGAACAAAATTGCTTTTATACCATATCCCTTAGGTTTTGGTGACAACAAAGTATTTAAAGAACAATTGGATAGTCTAATGTATGTTCAAGTGCGTAGGTATAAAAATTAATATATTGATTAAAAGTCAGTTCTGATACTGCACCGAACATTGAAAGAGAAGCTCTAAAGAAGCATATTCTAAAGACCGGACTCTACATAATCAAATTTTGATCTAGCCATATTCTGATGATCAGAACCTGAAGACTCTAGACTCTGATCAAGCCAACTTTTGAAGATCAAGTCAGCTTCTAAAGATCAAGCCAACCTCTAAAGAATTAGAGTCGAAAGAATTAGAAGCTAAGACTCAGATAGACTCTGAAGAGCCAGAACCTAGAGCTAGTTAAAGCCCAAGAACCAAGGAATTCTTGACAGGTTGCTATAAGACTATGAGGTTAGTTTGTCTTCTACTAGTCACATGAAAACTTAGAAGAAATTTATAGAAACTTGAAGATTTATAATTGATAATTCCTTTTGTAGCAAAGTAGTTTCAAACGGGATTACAATGACATTAACCATTTTAGGAAGTTTTGCAACAGATATGTGATGCTTTCTCAAAGAATCTCGTGTGCTAGAAGTTTTCTCTAATGAATCTTTCATGGTTCTAAGTATAATGATCTGCAGATTTGGAGAAATACACAACATTGCATCTTGACAAAAAAAATAGAAGTTACTCTGTCAAAAAAAAAGAGCACAAGTTAACTTATAACTTCTTATTAATTGTACATTCTTAGAAGTTCTTAAGTTTTAGATTTTTCTATTTTGTATTCTGTTTATCCCTCTGATTGTATATCACGTGTAATTATCACTATATCAATATCATTTATCTGCCAGATAGATTGTAGGAAGTCTTTTGCATGCGTTCTTAAGCAATCAAAAGTCTATTGCTTGTGTGTTTGAGCAATAAAGTCTCTTAATTGTGTATTTGAGCATTGGAGTTTTCTTGCTTGTGTGCTTGAGCAACAATTAAATTTGGTAATAGTGAAAATCTCTTGGAAGTGAAAGAGGACTGGACTACTCATGGATAATTGCTTCGGTGTTTTCTTGCTCTCTTCTTTATTTCTGATCAACATTATTCTGTTCCATTCATCATCAGACTCTGGCAAGTTTCTGAATATTGTTATCAAAATTTGACAGGTGATTCTAAATAACATGAGTTGGAAATTGAACGATTTTATTTAAATACGAGGTAACATATTTATTATTATTATTATTAAATAAAACAAAGTGCTCTGATCACATGTACCCGCGATTTTTTATTGTACGTGGTGAAAGCTTAGTCTTAAAAATCGTTATTTATTATAGTGAAAATATATTTCCATGAATATCCTGATTTTTTCTCCATTGATTCATCATATGTTGCTACATCTTTTTTACAAGAAACTTGATATGAGGGATCTCTGAAGACTTTACAGTGTTGTTGTCTTCAAAACCACAAGGACTTGATATCCACTTCAGATAAAGACTTCACATCACAAAATTATTATCATCAAACCAATAATACTATTTGAATGTTGATATTATACCGACTATTATCATCAAACCAATAATACTATTTGAATGTTGATATTATACCGACAAGCACATGGATCTAAAGTGTGTTCGAAAAATAACATCTAAACTAGGGGTGACAATCGGATCTATTAATCAAATATTCATCCATTAAAAAAATTGGAAAAACTTAGTTACAATTCTTTAAGTGTGATTCTTACTATTTTTCAATAAAAAAATAATAAGTGTATAATTTTTTATACATATATAAATTGTTGTTATTTTCACTTCTTAAATGATGTTATATTTAAATATACTTATCATATTTTCATTAAAAAAATAGTAAGAATCACATCTAAAGAATTGTACCTAAGTTTTGTATAAAAAAAATCATCATGAAAATTTAGTTAATGAAATGAATTCAATCCTTTCAATTTATAAGTATGGATATCCAATGTATTCTAAAAATTCAATGGATCATTTTATTATATTAGGTCAATGTTATAATTAATTTTTATTTGTAAATATAAATTCCACAAATATAAATTTAATTTAAATATTTTTATTTGTTGACAATAATATAAATTGTGTAACAAATTTCACAAACATTTTTTAATTAAAAAATTTAGCTTTCTTAATTTTTTAAAATAAAAAATATAATTAAAAAAATTCTCTTTCTCTCTCCCTTTTGATTTTTTATACAATATAAAAAATATATAATTACCATTTTTTAATTTGGTTAATACACACTTTTAAAATGCGTAAGAGACAAACTCTTATAATTTTTTAGTAAGATAATGCATTTATAAATAATAAAAAATAAAGTAATAGTTTATAAAAACAATATAAATTCACAAGGATCCATCTTCTTTCTTAAAAAAAATAAAAAATTCTCTTAATACTCTTTTTCGACTAATTTTAGCCCTCATTTAACTATGATATTTAAGTTTAAGTAGTTCGAATAAAAAATAAATAATGCTTTTTAATAACATTGACCTTCTGTAAAGCTATTAAATTAAAGGTACAGCATTCCATAGCATTTGTTAGGAAAAGCTCTATTAAAACTATAAAATGTCTTATACCATAAGAAACTTAAGGAAAAGTATGTACCTCTAATTATTCAAACTAATAATAATTGAAACAAAGAATGATATGGGCACACTTGCGTGTTCAAGTCTTGTTTTGCCTAGGTAGATAGACAGTATTTTGTAAACCAAATTTGGTTTGATTGATAACAAACTACACTCCTATAACATAGAATCTGTTGAAAAGAAAAGAAAAGAAAACAAATAACTCATTAATATTGGAAAATAAATAAACCACACAATATACATAGGATTCTACGATTGATATTTGATCCGTATACATACTAGTTATTGACTCCTCATTGAGGAGTACATTTTGTACAACATGCATGATTGAGCTATTGTCGTCTAGCTTCAAGTGGACCAAGAAAATTCTAATTATTAATTGCAATGCTTGTCATGAAGAAGCAAACAAAAAGCATGAAACTGCCTCGAAACCTCGTTTTCTTTAACTTATTTGAGAGATTGAATGGGACATAAATTCTATATTTGTCATGTCATTCATTCCTATATCTCTTTCTCTTTTCTTTTCAACAATAATAATGTTAATTAAACATTAAAATATAAAAGGAGTATTTTTTTTTTAAACTTCTTTACATTTTGAATTATGTATATATACTCTTTAACTAGCAAAATATATTTGCCGCCCATGTAAAATTTATTTAAGAGTATATAATGTTGGGATAAAGTTTTTACACTATGAGTATCATAGTCTTTTAAATATATTATTTTAGTAAATATTAAAACTATATGAATGACTGTGATTCATTATATTTTTATTTCGTTTCTGCTTCTATTTTCTCGTAGCAATTTTTACTTCAGGAATTAATGCGAACTTTTGCTAGTTTCAACCTTACCTTAGAACCGAGCTTTTATATTCCTTCTTGCGTTTAATTTGTGAAACAATAAATGGCAGATCTCACTGACCTGTGGGAGACAACTGACGTTTAATCAAATATTTCACAATTTTATTTTCATATTTAATTTTATTGTTTTAATTAATTATTGTCGAATTGTCTGAAATGCTTGGGTTTAATTTATCTGATGTTATTTATTTCTGTTGCGCTATTATTAAATTTTATAACATGCTAGGCTAGACTAGTTTATTAGTATGTAAGGTCATATAGCCGACGAAGTTTAGCAACGTCATTTGAACTATTCTTTTTAGAAGAACATTTTCTGGTTTCAATTACTAATTTTAAATATCAATTGTTTTATTACGAGAGTAAAATACAGATAGAAGTTAGGATCAATAAAACGAGAGTCTGAGATGATAACTGGACAATAGTAATTGTGCATTAACTTAAAATACAGTGAGAGCTCTTTTAAGTTAATTAGATCTTATTTGTTTTCAAAAACTATTTTTAAACTTTAAATGATACAGCGAGAGCGCTCACTTAGGTTTAATTATAGGATCTGAATCAATAAACACGAGAGTGTGAGAAGAGAGTTTTCAAACAAATATTTTCTACCGAAGACTGTTTTAATAATCCGAGTTGAGTCAATGAGTTGCTAAATTCTCGAAGTCCGACCATTACATACCGATATCTCCATTGAATCTAAACTAGATTATATCAAGTTAGGTTCCCTAAAACTCCAAATCAATTACATTATTAGCCTTAGATTTACGAAATAACCTACGATAGCGATATTTAGTCTCTTTGGATTCGATAATCTGTAAAATTAGACGCGATAAGACTGTATACTTACAATCTAAATTCTTTAAAACACACAAAGTCGCGATCATATATAATTTAGATGAACAAAAAGTTCAATCAGATATGAAGTCCTAAAATAGTCTAGTGTTTTTTTTGTTGGTAATAAATAATACTCCAAGTGTTGAAGAGTCTAATAATAATTTCAACATTGGATTGCTAACCATACATATATCCGCTTATCAAAAGCACTCCACTCCACCTTGTCTTAGCAGCCGCTTATTTTGTTTTAAAATAAATGATTAAATATATTTTTGGTCCCTCTATATTAATTTTTTTTAATATTTTAGTTTTCTTATAAAAAAATTCAACTATTAGGTCCCCTAATATCATATTTCATATTTTTTTAGGTCCCTGTGACAAAATAGTATAATTTGCATAGGTGACATTGAAATTATGAGGTGACATTTTTTAATTGTAGCCACATTATTAAAAATAGGCATAAAATATATATTTTAGAATTAAAATTTAAATATATAATTTCTAAATAAATATTTATAAACAAAAATAACAAAAATAATTAAAAACGTTTAATTATTATAAAGAAAACTTTAAAAAAATAAAATAATAAATTTTTAAATAATTTTAATGACGTGACATCAATTAAAAAATATCACCTATGTAAATGAGACTATTTTATCATGAGAGACTACCAAAAAAATATGAAATATGATATTGGGCGGCATAATAATTGATTTCTTTTATAAGAGGATTAAAATATTAAAAAAATTAATATAGGGGGCCCAAAGTTTATTTAAGCTTAAAATAAAATAAAATTTTATAGTGTTAATAAATCAGTGTAAAAGAATTTATCAATAAAATTTTCATAATGATTTCAAATAAAAATTTAATTTTAATAATTATTTTAAAAATATTATTTTATATATATTTTATCATTTCGTTGAATTTTTTTAGTTATTAAAATTTTTAAAAAATCAATATTTTAAATAAATTTTTATAAGAATTATTTTTGAAAAATTTGAAAATTCAGTTATACTTTGAACTTCAATAATATATATGTTATCAAAATGGAATATAAAAAAGGAATATAAATTTTTTTATAATATTTTAAAAATTAATTCTACAAAATTTATTTAAAAAATGTTAAATATGTTTGTTATTCTTGTAAATTATCAAAATTTGTTTTTAGTCCCTATAAAAAAAGCATACATGTTATAATCACTATAAAATTATTATGCACGTAGTTTTTGTTTTGATTATTAATTTAATATGTATTTTTTAATGATTATTTTGCACACATGTTTAGAATGTTATAAAAAATTCTTCAAAAAAAATATTTAAAATTTAATTTTTAAATCGAGATTTTTATTATTTTTATTAAAAAATTAAAATTTAAAAAATATATTTAATTCTTTTCATTAAAATTCTAACATTTAGTAAATATAAGAGTAGTTAATCAGTTTTCAAAATTTAAAAAAATAATTAACACTAAAATTACATAAACAAAATTTTTGTATAGATCAAAATATACTATTTTTTGATTAAAATTTAAAATATTTATAAACACCAAAAAAAAATCTATATCTTTTAAACTAAAACAAACAAACCCTTAATAGACCTCTTATCCCTCATGTCTCTCATTTTTAATTCAAACAATTAGTATATTTAATCTAGCTAGGTTTAATTAGTAGTGGTTCTTAAGGTAGGTATTTTTCTATAATAAAAAAAAACCTTTTATGACCTAGAAATCTATGAAAGTAAAATTAAAAAACTCCAATCACTTGAAAAGGTGGTGAAAATAAAAAGAACATGGATTTCTTGTTTAAAAATGGCTTTATTGGATAAAAAAAGTAAATAATAAAAACTATTATTTTTTTTATATTAATAGTACATAGTAATTAATTTCTTTATAATAAATTAATAAACTAAAGAGGAGAAAGAAAATAAAATAAAAAATTATGTTTTTTGAAATGTTTGTTCTTGTGTTGCTATTTTTCAAATTATAATAACTTTAAAATTAAAAAAAAAAATCATGTCAAATCATATTATACTAATTAGAAATGTTTGTTCTTTTTTTTTAAATTAACAAAAAATCAAATTAACTAGCAGAATTAATTTTAAAATCTTATTTACTTAAACGTTTCTTACCTAAAGAAAAAAAAACAAATTTTAAATTAAATTAATATACATCAAACATTTAATTTAATAATATTACTTTCATCTTCATATTTAAGATACTTGGAGGTTGATGTAGCATTTCAACATTGTGTATCTTTGCCCTATGCACATCTTGTACTTAATTTGCAAACTATCCGTATATATTGTTTCTTCTTAAAAAATATTGTTGAAACTAAAAAAAAACGAATTTATCATTGAATTTTTTTTCTTCCCTTTTTTCACCAGTGTTTTCTAATTTAAAAGTCAATTTTGATATCAAGTAGTAATAACTTCGGCATTTATTAATAAATAAACCAGAACTAATTAATTATTGATTATTTTATCATTGAACCTCAAGAACTAATAATAATAGATGCATTTTTTACTTTAAACTTTTCGTACATTTTCTTTTTCAGAATTATTCTTTATTTTTTTTATTGCGATAAATGTTGTCTTTTTTGAATATTTTTATTTTATATTTTTTTAATTAAAGTGTCACTATTATATACCAATTTTTTTAAAAATTCAATAATTTAAAATTATTAAGCTAATTTTTTGCTACAATATTAACACTTGAAATTATAATAAAAATAATTGATACTTTAGATGATTCTTTCATTTGAATTAAGGATATTTTTGTGAAAAATAATACATCTAATAATTTGAACAGAATTTGGTAAAATGTGTACGTAAATCTTACAAAATAGTTTTACATATAAGAACAAAAGTAGTAATGTATGGAAGAATTGTTGGATAATCATTCTACCTAAAGAGAAAAAGGAATAGCTGGATAACCAAGTAAATGTATAGAAACCAAAAAAAGTTATAGGAGATAATATAAAAATATTATGTTAAAAATTATATATTAAATTTATTAAATATAAAAAAAAAATTAATTTGTATAATATATGTTATAAAGAATGGTATCAAATTCAAAGAGAGATAAAGACCAATTTCACATGAAAAATAAATTTGAAAATTTGACACAAAGAAAAACTTATATACATATTGAATTATATTGAAAAAGAAAAGTAGTGATTACATGAAATACTTTATATATAAATATAGTAAGATATTAACAAACTAACAAAGAAAAACGAACAATTTGAACATTCCTGCATTTTCTAATTAGTTAACAATAATAGTGATTTCAAATTCATTTATTATTGAAATGAATTTCGGACATAAGGTTTGAGAAACACAATGCCGCACTTTCACAGTTACAAAACAAAGTCAGAGGAGGGACATAATGTGTTCGCACGACATTTGGTTTTTTGGGATGCTATGTTAGGGTTTGAAAGAAAACCTAATCAGCATGGCTCCTTTGGTGTAGGTCACCAGGATGGAGATCTTCCATTATCGACTCTTCTCCTCGAATGACTTATATGTCTCTATCCTAATCCCAAGCATAAAAAATCATTTGCACAAGTTCTTCAAGATGTGTGTGACATATTGATTTTCAATTGACACTGCATGAATAATTTACACGAGAAACAAAGGCAACATACCAATTAAGACACCACAATTACGTGACAAACTCATGAAATTAGGAAGACCAATCACTATTTGTGATTTAACTCCTTGGTCCGTGGATATTTTGACTTTTCATTTCAATAAATGGAATATCTCAACAAAATTTAGAGTGTAGAGACATAAAATATAAATCCTTGTTAATGCGTTTATCTATGACGAGACAACGTCAAATTTTAAACTTGAAAATTTAAGATTACACATGATTAACTATTGTTGAGAATGCATGGTTTTCCCTTATAGTGTTAGAAACCAACTACTTTATTTGCAATTGCAAATGTTATTGACAATCCTTTATCAATTGATGGTCTTACAAGAAAAAGAAATTGGAGAAATTTTCTGCATGTTCAGATAGACCTTAATGTATCAGATATTGTCTATGATATGCGTTCTTATTGTATTAGAAAACAAGAGTTTATCTCATTTTTGTTTTCTATTTTAACAATCCATTATATTCTATAATTTTTTTTCGCCTATTGTTTTTCTTCTTCTACTGTTTCTTGATTCCTTAATTTCTTTCCATATACATGTTATTCGCAGTTACTTGAAGACACGTTTGGTTGACTCTTTTAATTTTGCATAAGACATGTATCCACTTTTCGCAGCACTTAAATTTTAAGTTGTAAAAAAAAAAACTATATTTTCGATATTAGTACTTCATGGTTCAATGATATATAAATTATGATCCATTAATGGTTCAATGATAATATTATTAAAATTATTACAACCCAACAGTTAGTTATGTGCTACATATTATATATACCACAATACCAGTTAGTTACAACCCAACAGTTAATTATTAAAATTATTCAAAAGAGGTGAATGATAAGATCCCGATCCTATTGTGAAGTCAATTTTTAATTTTGTGGAGTAGTTGATAACATTTTCAGGCCCTCAATAGGAAAAAGAATATTAAACAGTATTCATTAATTCATGTGCAATTAATGATTCTTGGAGGATAATATTTGTGGTGCTATTCACTTTAATCACAAGGTTACCATTCATGTGCAGGATGAACAACTTAATTAATGAAGGTAGAAAAAAATACAAAAAAGTGGACGTTTGAATTGAGTTTTACAAAAATATTTTTCTTTAAAAAATTTATTTGATTGAACTATGAAAGAATATAGAATGCAATAAATAATAAAGATACATATTTAGTTATCCATGTTCACCATTAGTTAGGTTATTCATGTCCATCTTTCTCAGGTGATTTTTTTTCAATAAAGACTTAATCCACTATAATCAAATCTGATTACAATTCACAATAAGCCATAAAAGACCTACAAAAGAGCTTTTTTGGCCTTTAAAAGCGCCTGTCGTAGGTGGCGCTGCTATAGGTTTTAGCAGCGCTTTTTGTTTAGACAAAAACGTTGTCTAAAGTATGTCTAAGGCAGCGCTTTTTCGTATAAAGTGTTTTCTGAAAAAATGCTTTCTTAGGCCTACTTTAGGATACCTTTTATGCTTTCTTTAGGCAGCGTTTTTTCAAGGAAATCGTTGCCTTACTTTAGAAAACGCTTTTTCTGAAAAAACGCTTTCTTAGGCCTACTTTAGAAAGCGCTTTTTGAGAAAAGCGCTGTCTAAGGTATACATAAGACAGTGTAACATCCCTTCTAATTACCCGCGATTTTATAATTCAATAATCAGAGTATTTAACACATATTAAAATTGTGATGCCTCTTGATATGTGTTAAATACTCTGATTATTGAATTATAAAATCGGGTAATTAGAAGGGGTGAATGTGTTGAAGGAAATGTAACTTGGGAACTAGAGTCGGATGAAGGACTCGTATCCGAACTTTTCGTCTAAGGTATGTTTTCGAGGCGAAACTCTTTTAGTGGGGAGAGTTGTGACACCCGATTTAATTAGAATATTAAATAAATGGGAATTTAATTATTTATTTAATTAAAGTCTTAAGTATTTATATTTTTGGATTTAATTGGATTAATTGAAGAAAGAAGGGTTGGAGGTGTGCAGAGTAAATAGTGGGTGTGAGGAGTAAATCACTCTACTTTTACTAATTATTAATTATGTATTTTATTTGGAATAATAAAGGAGTATTAAAAGGAATATAAAAAGGAAAAGAAGGAAAAAGGAGTCTTTTTGGAGAAAAACTATTTCACGTAGAATTGGAGAAGAGAAGAGAAGAGAGGAAAAAGCTGACGCCGAGGAAATCGAATATCATCGCGAGGTAAGGGGTGATTTCGTTCGATTATTATGCCTTATGGGTTTTGGGAATCAACCGGGTAATCGGGTATGTTGGGAAAATTGATTATAGGTTTGTAGGATGAAACCCTATTTTGTGTCGGTGTATGGAATTAGGATCATTAGTGTGTCAAATAAATAATAGGTATGATGAAACTATGTTGTTTAATGTTATAATGGTGTAAAATGGTTGTAAATTGGTGTTCCTAATGTCACAATTCGTATTAGGTTGTTTGGAAGTGATAAGGAATGCATAATGCTATCAAACATAGCAGAACTTGTTGTTACAGGTCGTGGGAACCGGTTCCCTGTGGGGAGGAACCGGGTTCCCAGTGTTGAATTTCAAAAATTGGCAGTTTTGTACGTGGGAACCGGTTTCCTGTGGGGAGGAACCGGGTTCCCCATACAAAATTCCAGGGGAAGCTTAATTTCAAATTGTGGGAACCGGGTTCTCCCAGTGAGGAACCGGTTACCACTGTGTAATTTTCCAAAACATCTAAAACTTCAAAAATTCATATTTTCCAAATCGTAACTCCGATTCGAGTGCCGTTTTCGGCATTATTTCTTAAATTTAAAATACTATCTTTTAGAAAGGAAAAATATTATTTTCTCCAAAATTATTTTTAAAAGAGTCGAGCTTCCGATTATGAAAAACGTGGATAGTTAAGGATAATGAGAAATTAATACAAATGGTCTGAGTTACCGGATGAGAACTAATGCGTACAATGTTGTATTTTGATATTCATTATGGTTGAATGTGATACATTGGTGAATTGACATTATGTGAATTATATTGATATCATGATCTGTGAAGTGATGTTGCATGCTTTTATGATGCATGCATGAGCATTTGTTAACTTGGTTCATTCCCATTGTGCGGAAGTGAACTGGAAGAGCCAATAGACTTACCCGGATTTAGAGGTAGTGAGGCTAGATTCTTGACCCAATGGTTGTGGGCGAATCATGGATTTCCGCTGTCTTTCTACATGTAAACGAAGCAGTGGGTGAACTCGGTTCACGTTTTGGTACCACATGCATAGAGTCTGCATTGCATATGAGATTGTAACATGCTAGGATGGTTTCCAGTGTTGCAATTTCCATTGTTTGTTATACACGTGTTCATTGTATGAGATGTCTTGTGAATTGGCTATGAATATGTGTTTTGGATAATGGACTAATGTATTCGATTATTCTGTTGTATTTAAAAACGTATAATGCATTTTATATTGAATTGAAATCTCACCCTTACTTTAACGATTTCAGATCCGAAGTGATTAGCTGTTTGGAGTTGGTGAGGATAGCTCTAGAGTGAGTTAGTTAGTTAATCTGTGTGTCAGTGTCGTGCTCTGATAGATGTAACACTGGGGAAACGTTTGTTTTGAACTTCTTTGATGGATCCTTAATGGTTTTTGAATTATGTTTTGATTTATTATCCTGGAATAACTATGAATGATGTATTCGGGATTTTGTTATGTTTCATTTCCGCTGTTAAACATAACTTTAAGTCTGTTTTAATTAATGATTTATTCTTCAGTGAAAGCATGACAACTGTGTTGATTGATTTGAATTATTTAAATTGTGACGCCTCTTGATTTATGTGATTAAAAACTCTGATTAATATTTATAAAATCGCGGGTATTTAGAAGGGGTGTTACAATAGTGGGGGAGAGTTGTAACACCCCATATTTTCAATTATTATTAAATTGGAATTGTAATTATTTAATTAATTAAAATTTGATTTTTGTTGGGAATTATTGGAATATTAGAAATTTTAGAAAATAAATAAGAGGAGAGAATTTGAATTTATGGTGTATGGAGTAAAAGCCTCTAATAATTTATTTTATTATTATTATTATTATAGAATAATAATAAAATGAATAAAAAGAGGAAAAGAGAATTGGGAGTAAAAAACTCTACTTAATCCTAATTAATTTATTTCTATTATTTGGCAAATAAAAAGGAATAAATAAAGGAGGATAAAAAGGAAAAGAAAAAGAAAGTTATTTGGAAAAGTCATTATACGTGAAATTGGAGAAGAGAAGAGAAGAGAGGAAAAAGCCAAACGCCGTAAATTCGAAGGATCGTCGCGACGTAAGGGGTGATTTCATAAACTTGAATTAGATAATTCTAGGTTTGTAGGATTATCTCTACTTGTGTGGATTATAGGAATTGAGACCATTAATGGGATAAATAATTAATAGGAATGATGGAAACATGATTTATGATGTTGTGTTGATGTGTATTGGTTGCATTTTGATGTTTCTAATGCTATAATTTGTATGGGAATGAGTAAGAATGAATTGGGACACAAGTTGCTGTCAAAAACTGAGATTTTTGGTAATGCAGGTCGTGGGAACCGGTTACTCCTGGGGAGGAACCGGGTTCCCAATTCAAATTTGCAAAAATTGGGACTTTTTCAACGTGGGAACCGGTTCCCAGTATGGAGGAACCGGGTTCCCCATACAAAATTCCAGGAGCGTGATATTTTTAAAATGTGGGAACCGGGTTCTCCCAGGGAGGAACCGGTTACCACTGTGTTGAATTTCAAAATGTTTAAAACTTCAAAAATTCATATTTTCCAAACCGTAGCTCCGATTTGAGTGCCGTTTTCGGCAGTATTTCTTAAATTAAAAATACTATCTTATAAAATAAGAAAAATATTATTTTATGATAACTATTTTAAAAATAGTCGAATTCCCGATTTTTGTAAATTTTGGTATTTTGAGAATGGTGTAGAATTGGTTGTGAATCGTTCCGACTTAGTGAATGAGGATTGACGCTTATGTGTTGTTTTCCTTGTGATTTATTCATGATTGTATTGATATCATGTGTTGTTGTCGATGTTGTATATTCATGATGGTTGTTGATCTCAGTTGTTATTGTTGTACATAACTGGTGATAGTCTTACTAATTGAAGGGTAAGCGTTTGACATAGTTATGCTTTGTGATAATTTATTTCATGATTGTGTTGTTATCATGTGATACTCGTTGATGTTGGCATTATGTGGGATTATATTGTGATCATATTCTGTTGAATTGATGTTGCATGCTTTTATGATGCATGCATAAGCATTTGTTAATTGGTTCATTCCCATTGTGCGGAAGTGAGCTTGCAGAGTCAATAAACTTACCAGGATTTAGAGGTAGTGAGGCTAGATTCTTGACCTAGTGGTTATGGGCGAATCATGGATTGCCGCTGTCTTTCCACATGTAAACGGAACAGTGGGTGAACTCGGTTCACGTTTTGGTACCACATGCATAGAGTCTGCATTGCATATGGGATTGTAACATGCTAGGATGGTTTCCAGTGTTGCAATTTTCATCGCTTGTTATATTTACATGTTCATTGTGTGAGATGTATTTGTGAATCGACTGTGGTTATGTGTTTGGATAATGGACTAACGTATTTAATTATTCTGTTGTATTTAAAAACGTATAATGCATTTTATATTGGATAGAAATCTCACCCTTACTTTAATGATTTCAGATTTGAAGTGATTAGCTTGGAATCAGTGAGGATAGCTTCTAGAGTCGAGTCATTAGTTAATCCGCGTGTCAGTGTCGTGCTCTGGTAGATGTAACACTGGGGAAACGCTTGATTTGAAATTCTTTATGAATATTAAATAATAGTTTTAGTTAATGTTTTGATTTATGTCCTGGGATAATTATGAATGATGTATCCAGGATTTGTTATGTTTCATTTCCGCTGTTAAACATAACCTTAAGTTTGTTTTATTTAATGATTTCCTTCAGTGAAAGCATGACAACTGTTTTGGTTATAACTTTGAATAATATTAAAATTGTGATGCCTCTTGATATGTGTTAAATACTCTGATTATTGAATTATAAAATCGCGGGTAATTAGAAGGGATGTTACAGACAACACTTTCAGAGCTTTTTCTTAAAAAGCGTTTTGAAAGATAGGCCTAAGACATCGCTTTTCATGGAAAAATATTTTCTTTGGTGTTTTTAATAATCCTATAATTTTTATAATTCTTACACTCAAAACCCTAATATTTTCTATCTTCTTCTTCGAACATTTTCTTACTTTAGTATCGAAGTGCCTTGCAGGTACATTTCCCCTCCTTAACGTCAACTTGCTTGAAGGATCATCCACCGTTTCAACCGTCTCCGATTTTGATTATTTATTTAGATCAATTTATTATTGTTTAATTGTTTTTATAATTTATAAAAAAAATCGATTTTGTCTATTGATTATTATGATGGGCAATTGTATTAGCTTCAATGTTGTTAAAGTGGAGAAGAGAAAGATGTATCTACCATCATTTGAAAATTCAAACTCATATTTTTCAAAATGGTATTTAGTATTTATGTTATTGTTAGAAAAAGAAGAATTTTTTTATAGTATCTATAAACTATGAAATTATTTAATTGATCGATTTTAATGTTGAATCTTTGCTATAAATAAATACGATAAACATAATTAATTTGTAAGCATGTATAGGAGTGATATAAAAAATGAGATTTGTAAGCATGTTGTGGTATGATTTAATTTCGTAAAATTTCCTACATAATTATTAGTTTTATTGTTACATGACTTTGTGGGCATTTTTACATCATGTAAATTAGAGTGTTTCTATCATAAAATATAATCTATTTGAGTTACTGAATAAAAGATTTATTTGTATGAAATGTAATAGTTCTTATTTGTTTTGATTAAAGAAATAAGGTTTATAAAAAATGATAACCATAATTTAATTTTTTTCCGGTGATGATATATACACCTATAAGTAGATTTATAAGGTTATAGTACAATGATTTTTGTGAGACTGTTTGATTTTTATAAATTGTTTTATTGTTGCCTGTCACTATAAGTTTTTTCCTATATAATCTGTTTTTTTTTTGTCACAAAAAGTCTATTTGTAAACCTGTATTTATATGGTAATTCACTAAATATCTTTTTGTGTGAAATTGTTTTACTAATATCAGTCGCTAAATCTTTTTTTATGTGTAGTCTATAATAAATTCACTGAATGTTATTTTATGTATAATTTTCAATCTGTTGACTATCACTAAAAACTATTTTCTGCACTATCTTTTCTATTGTCTGTCACTAAAAGGGGTGCTTTTTTTGTTTGTTAATGTATGGTATTTTTATTCGTAACTTTGTTGCATTAAATTATTTTCATAGTTTATGTGTGATGTAGTTTTATTGTTGCATTAAATTATTTTCATAGTTTATGTGCGATGTAGTTTTATTATTGTTATTTATGTATTTTTTTTATAAGTAATTTGGATTAATAAAGGAGTATTAGGGGTGCTCCAACTCAAACGGATACAAAAAATTATGGAATTTTAAAAATTGAAATTCCTTATAAACATAATTCTGGTTTTTTGAACCATTCATAAAAGTTACATTGAATTCTTTCTTTAGCATCAATTGCTAACCACCACCAAGAATATCATAGAATATTGTAAAACAGTTCATCGAGATCACTTACTGTGTTATTGAAAACTATTTTGTTCATTTGTTTCCAAATGCACCAGCAGCATGTCAACCAAATACTCCCTGCGTTCTTTCTTGAAACTTTCCTTTCAAAGCTTCTACAAACTTTACCAATTGATCACTACAGTCATCTTGTTGCACAAAATTCAGTTCCCACCAATTGTAAATCTTCCTCCAAAGCGGATTCAGACTTGAGCAGTGTACAAAAAGATGATTTAAATCTTCCTGTTGTTGTTGGCAAAAGCTACAGGTTGTTTGTTGTTGTGTTATGATGCCACGAAAACTCAGCTGTTTCTTTGAAGGAAGCCTATCTAACACTAATCTCCAGCCGAATATCTTTAATTTCGAAGGAGCTCTTGCCTCCCAAACTATGTCCAACACCTCTTTTCTTCTGTCGTCTACTGGTTGAGTATTCAGAACATGCATAAGAAAATCGTATCCAAAACTGATAGTATATTGCTTTGATTTATTATAGAGCCATATAATTTGATCTTGTTGATCTGCATCTGGGACAATACCTTCCAGAATTACCCCAAGTTATTTAAATTATCTATTCTTTGTGCGATGTTGATAGTAATTATATTTATAAAAATAAATGATGAAGATACAATGTTATAGAGTTAAGATAACTAAATGTTTTTGTGTTGTAAAATTTCATGTGATTTATTTAGAAAGAAGTGAAAATAGTATGATTGGTTGTAATTGAGTACTGTGAATTGAGTTCATTCAAATGTATTTAAAGAAAAAGATTTGAAAATATGAAATGAGCTATGAGTGCATGCACCCTACGTCTACGTCGGGTGCATCCTGGTTTTTTTGCTTAATTGTTTGATTTATTTATCTTATTATTTAATTATTTTAATATATTGTTATCTTAAATCACATGACACATTTTTGAAATATTCGAGTCAAGATTCTAGACTGTAAAATCTTTTCTGACTCAACTAGGTTATAGAATATAGATATTCAAATTCATCATCGAGAAATGGTGTGAGCTTTAGGCACGAGTAAGTGAAATATTTACATTAATTGTGATAAGACGTGTTTTTTGGAGGCGTGAATCAAATGTGTTGATGACTAATGAAAATCTCAGCAGACTCAAAATGTAAGTTGTAGCAAACATTATCAATGTTAAATTAAAATTGTCTATATTATTATTATAATTATTGATTAAAATTAGTAACTTGAGGGACTGATCCACCTCAGTTTTTTGTAGATATTATTTGAAATTATGATATGCGAAATAGATCGACTTTATTAAAGTGTGTGAAGTTAATTGGACATACAAAGCAAAGTAGTATGTGCCTAAAGATTTCATTTAACAGTTTATTTTTAGCTTTTAATTTTAAAGCTCGATGATTTATTATATATCATAAATGTTTGAATTTCTTCACTAGATTTAACATTTGAATTTTCTAAAATATATTATTCGATCTCTCATAATGATTTTATTTTACTATGTTTTTGTTTAAATAAAGAAATATTTATTTATTTTTCATGTAATAATTGATTTTATCAAAATATATTATTTTATATATCTGTGTTACCTTTGATTTTAGGGTTAAATATGTTTTTTATTCTTCTAAATATCTAAAATTTTGTTTTAGTCCCTATAAAATTTTTTTTTAAAGAATGGTCCTTCTAAAATTTTAAATTTTAATTTTTGGTCCCTCATACAATTTAGCGATGATTTTTTACAACTTAATGACGATTTTTACAATTTAGCGACGATTTTTACAACTTAACGACAATTTTTATTTAACGACGAAATTAGAGACCATTTTAACTACAATAAATTATTAATTAAATATTAATCAATCTTTCATTCAACTAATCAAATTTATTTTTACTATTTAAGAATATTTTTATATGTGAACACTCATTGACTAAAATTTAGATTTTATTAATCAATATTTTATTTGTCATTATACAATTTTAATTTATGATGTAAAACTATTTTTTAATATGAGAGCATTCAATATTCAAATTATAAATTATATTAACTAATATTTTATATTTTTTTTAAGCAATTTTATTTCATTTCATGATTACAATTACTTTTTAATGTCATAATTTTTATTAACTAAAAAATTTACAAAGTATTAACCGAAATTATTTTTATAAAATAAAAAAATATAAAAAATAGTATTGATATTGATCGTATTTGTAAGGGGTGGAAATGTGAAAACCTATATGAAGATGACATTTGTGTAATAATTGGAAAATAGTAGAATTAAATTTGAGTCTTGTATTATACTAGTAACCAGCGAGTAGTTGAGTTGTTCAGTTCATATTGAGTCTCAGAAACAAAAACCTCCAGTCTCAACTAACTCCCACCAAACCATATTCATGGCCACCCAAACTAGAGAACAAAGCATGTCACGTGGTTTTCACATGCACGACACCGTCACGGACGAAGAGGAAGATGTAATTGAGCAGAATCGTGGAGAAGATGAAGAAGAAGAAGAAGATGATGAGGAGGAGCAACCAGTGAATTCTGCAGGTATTACTCGAGTTGTGGACCCAAGAGAAAAATGGGTGCAAGAATGGAACAGAGTGTTCTTGCTAGTATGCGGAGCAGGGTTGTTTGTGGACCCACTCTTCTTCTACGCCCTTTCCATCAGCGACTCATTTATGTGCCTCTTCATCGACGGCTGGTTCGCCGTCACTGTAACCGTGCTCCGTTGCATGACTGACGCCTTGCACCTCTGGCATATCTTCCTCCGCTTTAAGTTGGCCAAACGCAGCTCATTCGTTTTCTCCGGAGATACTGCCGGACCTGATGCCCGCTGCTCCGTCGCTCTTGCTTATCTTAAGTCCCGCCGCGGCTTCTTCTTTGATCTCTTCGTTATTCTTCCTATACCTCAGGTCAGAATTTTTTTTTTTTTATTTCAACTTCATTTACTAGTTAAACTCTTTTTTCTCACTGTTTTAATGTTATGTCTAATACGTCATGAATACTTAGTTGTGTGAGAGTTTTTTTACGAATCAAAGTAAAAATGACTGAATCTAAAAGGATTGTGACAGTAAAATCACTCTACCACTTACAATATCACATTGGGTATAGAGCGATTTCAAGTGTTTTTAAGAAAATAAGTATTAATTAAAAATGATTGAGAATAGTTCATTTTTGTTGAAATTGAAAAGAAAAGAAAAAGTTAAATAATTGGTTTTACGACATTCTATTGTAACTACGTTATCCAACTCAATTATGAAGTTTGGCAGGTTATATATACGGCTCCTTTCAGGGATAGGTTTTTGTTTTTTATTTTGGTTGATGAAAGAGGAAAAGAAAGAAAAAAAGAAGACAAAATAGAGACGATATGTGTTGTTGTATGTCGTTGCTTGCATGCGGACATTATCATTGATGATGGTTGTCAGGACATGCTGCATCTCCATGTGCTATTCCTATACTATGGCAATTCAGCATGTTTTTTACACTAGCTTGAATTCACTCTTTAACTGGAATACCGCAGTATGAACTCACATCTCGAATTCATTTTTAACTCTCTTAACCAAACATATTAACGATGATTCTAATAATTTAAGGTATATTTGGTTCAATAGAATTTAAGGTATATTTGGTTCAATAGAAGGGAGAGGAGGAATTTTTATCAAGGGGACGGAAGATGATGGGAAAGGATGAAATGAATTTTAATTACATATGTGTTTACAAATATAAAAGGGGAGGGGAGGAGAACAATTTTATTTACAAATACATTTGGTTTACAAGAGGAGGGGATGTATTTTAAAACTAATTTATTTTTATATCTTTATAATTTTACTATAAGACTCATGATATTTATCATTTATAATTCAAACACAAGTTCATAAGTTCATTGACGAAATATAATTATTTAATCAGAGAAACCATAAAAGATTTTATAAAAATATAACGATTATAATATATAATTTTAAAATGATTATTGAATACAATTAAATCCAACAAAAATTATTATAAACAAAAGTATTACAATAATTAAAAAGTAATATTAAAATATAGAAAATAAAATTAAAATAATATAAACACATATAATGATAATAAGATGGAGATATAACAAATACAAGAATTATATAAGGAAGATAAAATTTAAGTGAAATTTATATTTAAAAATATATACAAGGATATGCAAATATAATTATAATTAAAATGAAACACCTCTCCTCCCTTCCAAATCCCTTGAAATCGAAGGGATGCAAAAAGTGATTCAGGAGATATTTTGGTCCCCTCCATTTATCTCTCCTTTCACCTCTTAAAATTTAAACCAAACACATAAATTATTAGATATTCTCTCTCAAAGTAATCAAATATTATTTTCACCTGAAATCAAATCAGTATTTTTCAAACCTTTACTCTTTAGTACAAGAGCTCATTTATTACTTGATCTAAACAATGGTCAGAATTAGAGATGACCGGAGCGAACAGAGGTCCTTCGAGCAATGTTGATGTTGAGGAGGGGGTGATGCACCTGCAAGGCACTCTGATGCTAAAGTAAGCAAGTGATCAAGATGAGAACAAGAGAATATTAGGGCTTTGAGTGTAAGAATGTGATACATTGCCCTCAAAGGTATGAGGGTTTATATAATGATCTTAAAAGGACTCTCATTGGTTGCTATATTTAGGCCGAGATATGCGGATCCGCGAATATAGTTGTTCGAGCTGACTAGGTAAAGTCGGGCGATGGTGCTCGGAACTAGCCAGTATGTCGACCAGATAGGGACATAACGGGCATAGCCCTCGATGAGGAGAGTTTGTCTGATCTGCTCGGCATCCGTCGAGCAGAAGGGTTCTGGACATGTGCAGAACGGGCGATGATGTCCTTTGAAGGCCTTTCGGTCTGTTCGACTCGTCACAGGGATCGAAGAGATGGCTTGCCCGACAACCATTCGGGCTGTCCAGAACAATAGCCCACTAAGTCGTTGTTTCTAGGCACAGAAGTGACGACTTAAAGTCATCCCGTGCATTAAGGAGGAAAGTGTGTTGATGGCGCTTGTCATCTGTGATAGATACGTTTTGTAATGCTCGTACGTGATTTGTTCATTTGTATGCTCTTAATTTTGAGCTACCTTACAAGTTTGTTTTTGCTAAGTGTTTCGAGGGGTTTGCTCGTTTAATGTATGTCTTCACTAGTGTGGGGTGACTAGTCGAAGGGTGCCGGTTTGTTTACCTGGCTTGATCCAAAACTCAAGTCTTGATTAAAGACCTGAGATCGGTGGCGTGAATGTCCCATCGCGAGATGGGTGTTCTGTCGGGCGAGGTACTTAGACAACGGGGCTCGTTTGAGTCCCCCGTGGCAAGGCGAGGATCTGGCTCGTTATATCTGTGAAGCAAGGATCCCTTAATGTCGTGTTCGTGGTGCATCGTTGGTACTGGGGCGTGCGCTTGATGTCGAGCTCTTGATGCTCGGATGGTATTCCAAGGCATGTCGATTGTTCGTGCCTTAACCACAGTATTGTCTAAGTTTTTCGGCGTTTTATGATCGAGCAAGTTCTTCCCTATGTAGGTTTTTGAGATAGTATGCCCCTTTCTATTTTTGCTCGGATGCGGGGAACGTATGTATGCCAGGAAGTTGTGTTCGCAGGGAACATATGTCTGCCTGACATTTATGTTCGTGAGGAACATATATCTGCCAGAAAGTTTGTCTGTGGGGGACGATTTTTTATGTCAGAACTAGTTACGCGTGTGTTAATCATTTGTATATTTTATGTTAAAATCCTATAAATAGGATTTGACTAGTTGTATGTATTTATAGAAATTATTGGCTCTTAACTATAAAATTTATGAGGACAATGATGAGTTTTTATTAGGAATTTCCTTTTCTAGATACATTGTATTCTACTAAAGAGCACATACTTCTCTATCAGTAATAACAAAGAAAATCATCTCTGTCAGTTTATGTCCACCCGTCAGGGAGGCTGGCGAGGTCGTTTATGTTGCAATGTCGAGCATAATTGGAGGATTCCTTCTCCTCGTACTGAATGTATGACTGGGCCTTGAGGAGGAGGGCATCAAGTGTTGTCGGTGTTTCAATGCCAACTGCTTTGGCAAAATCGCCTCGGGAGCGTAATCCTCATTCGAACAAGTACTTCTTCATCTCGTCGGTCGTGGAGACCTGGACGGCCTCTTTGTTGAACCTCTTGATGTACATTTGGAGAGGTTCATCTTCTCCTTTTATGATCGCTTCTAGCGAGGCCTCTGTCTTTGGGTGACGGCGAGAGGCAGTGAATTTCCTTGAGAACATCTTTCCCAACTTCTTCCATGAGGTGATAGACTCGTTGGGGATGCTTCTGTACCAGGACATTGCTCCTTTCCTCAAGGTTGTTGGGAACAATCTGCATTTGATGGCGCCCCTAACGGCTCCATAGTCGAGCAGGGCGTCAATATTTTCGATGTGCTTGTCCAAATCAGTAGTGTCATCATATTGTCCGAGCTTTGGGGTTTTCTCCAACCCAGAATAGATGAGAATATCCATGATCGCCCGACAAAGAGGATCGTGATGCTCATTTTCGTCTCTTTGACTTGGAGAGAGAGAGTGCTCGGTTGTTCTTGATGCGCTGGGGCAGAGAAAGGTTTTGGTCATGGGGACGACGTGACTCGCTCTTGGTTTTCTTGTGAGAAGGGGAAACTATATTCTCCCGAGGATGAGTATGCTCCCTCTTCGTTGAAAAAAATTGTTCGGGATGCCCATGGGTTTGGTTCCGACCAAGTCTTTGTGGCGAGGGGCTACGGGAACCGAACATCCTTGGTCTATGAGATAGAGTATGGGAGTTGTTCTTTTAGAGGGCCCATATGCGCTGATCCTACCAGAGGATAAGATTGTTGGTGCGATTGAGGGCAGACAAGATAGCTGCCAAGACTAGATCGTTGTTGGTCGGTGATGGTACCGAAGGAGGAAAGGTGATGATGTCGTCTACCTGGTCTTCAAATTTTTATTATCCAAGGGAGAATCTTGGTGCATAATCGGGAAGGCCATGCCATCCGCTATGGAAATCCACGAGATGAGGAAAACGTCGCTTGCTCTTGACAAGTGAGTCTTGCTCTCGTTGCTTCATCATCTTTGGTCTTCGATTCTTGATGAGGAATAAAGATGGGAAGATAGTTCCATGCACGCCATCTAAACAAATTATCGAATTAGAGATGGTCGGAGGACGAGGTCCTCGAGCAATGTTGATGTTGAGGCGGTGTACCGCACTCGATGCTAAAATAAGCAAGTGATCAAGATGAGAACAAGAGAATATTAGGTTTTAAGTGTAATAATGTGATACCGCCCTCGGTATGAGGGTTTATATAATGATCTTAAGAGGACTCTCATTGGTCTATATTCGCCAATATATTCGGATCCACGAATATTGTCCAAACTAGGTCAAGTCGCGATGGTGCAACTAGCCATTATGTCGAATGACGACATACATAACTCTCGATAAGGAGAACGATCCCGCATCCGTCGGCGTAATATGCCATGTGACATAATGATGCCTTTGAAGGTCTTTCACTGCTCGACTCATCAGGCTCAAGAGATGGCTTGCCCGACACCATTCTTGTCCAAAATATTACTCAAGTTAAATGTTTGATTACTAGCGCTAATTTAATTACTCATAAACCGATCAAATAACGTACAAATTACATGGAAATATCGATATATATCATGATTTTTAAGGTAAATTCTTGGCTACTCCTTACAAATTTAGGAGTAATTTATCATTTATGACATGTATCAATTAAAATTTGTCTTATAAAGTAGAATTTTAAAATCATATATTATTTTAAAATCTTATAGAATCAAAATGAAATTAAGAAAATATTATATAACTTGATTTTTGAGTAGTAAGATGGTAGTATGTCAATTTTAATTAATGATTCTCACATTGGATAGAAAAAGAGGATATTAATTTTTTTTTAAGTAAAAAAATACATCGATCTAATATTTTAAGATATAAGATTAATATGTGATTTTAAAAATTAATTTTACGTGATAAAATTTTATTGATATATATCATTGAAAATAAATTACCCCAAATTTTTAAAGAATAGACTAGGTCTCACTTTTTTTTAAAAATCTTTACAAATTTAAGGATAATTCATCGATAGTAAATAAAAATATGCTTTACGTGATTCTAAATAATTATTCCATGGATAAAACTTATTTTATATATACTGAAACAAATTTATTTGAACTTATCTACTAGAATAAATTTTATGATACTATTTTTAGGATATCTTTTAATTTTTGTTTTTGAATTTATTCATAACTTATCAATTTTTTTTTGAATTTATTTATAATCTATAATAATAACTTCTTAAAACATATATAAAAAAAATTATTTTATTTTACTTTTATTATAAAAATAAGTTATGTAAATTTATTCACATGTACGTTTATAAATAAGTGATTGATGTCTAGAATATTTTTATCTAGAATTATAATTTTCTGGTATATATCTATTAATGTTATCTTTTTTAGTTTTGAGATTCTATCTATTTCTATTATATGTAATAAATTTTTATTAAAACAAAACAAAACAAGATAGTCAGGTCCGAAAGTAAAAAAGTCATAAAAAAATTAAGTATTGAAAAAATATCTAGGCATCAAAAAAATTAAAGCAATATTTAAATTGATGAAATATAATACAGTGGAATAGAGCATAGCGGAATTAATTACAGATCTTATTTTATAGATCATTTTATTAAAAATCTCACATTTCATTACATATACTTTAAATTGAATGGATAAAAAATATAGAATGGGTTGGAATAAATTTTATCATGCTACATGTATTTCATCAGCATTTACAAATTAAAAAAATAAAATCTTATTAATTACCATTTCATCACACCCCGTACTGCTAATCCAAACGTATCTCAGCTTTTTAATGGACACAAATTAAAGCTCAACTCAAGTCACTAGAATTACCATAAACCATTTTTTAAAGAAGAACAACCATACCCACTTTACTACCTTGGGACAAGGTTATAGGCTATTAAACTAATGGGACGAGCTTATAGGCTATTAAATTACTACTGGTTAAGACAGATGATATAGTCCATAACCGATAAGAGGAAAAAAATATGAATTCGTCACCAATATTCCTAAGCTAGAAAAAGAAAATTAGTCTATATTTTTCACATTTGTTCACGAATAAACAAACAATTTCGTTAAGACATCTCAGTTGATATATGTGTGGGATTTCAAGTGAAAGGGTACGAGTTTGAATCTGGCGAATTCCTTTTTAATTCTTCATGGTCACTTCACTGTGAAAGTGTTGGATCATCTGGTGTAGTCCCCTAAAATGCACATGCTACAAAGGTTTTGGAGGCTAAACACTCGTACAAACCACCTCCTTTCAGGCTGATCACTTTATTCTCTGAAGCTCCTCTAATAGTTGAAGGTTATACTATCTTCAGGTACATTAAGGCATTCCCAAAAGGGATTTTCTGTGGAAGTCATGGTTTATGAGCACAACATTTATTGGATGCATTGTGTGGAGAATGTTCTATTGTGTCCATATATCTTTTATGTGCAATCACCCTAGCTATTAACCTATGGATGTGAGGGAGATGCCCAATGAGTTTGGTGGATTTTAGTGCCTTTGCACCCTTGACGTCGTTATTGAGCACGGTGGGTGGCGGATACGACCAATTGTTATGGGAGCTATTTGGAGGTGGTCGGTATTCAAGGTAATAGTGAAAGAAGTCATTAAGGATGTGACATGATATCTTAATGACTTTCGATTTGGGGTCAGAGTACCGGGTGGTGCGGAGATCATTTTACAGAGTGCCAAAATAGTGTTGATCAACCGACGTGAAGATGGTTCTTTGACTATGCTCATGGTAGATTTCACGAATGCTTTCAACCTAGTAGATTGATCGACTATTTGGCAATAGGTGAGGATGAGATATTCATTTATTTCTTTGTGGGTTGAGTTTCTCTATGGTCAGACAACAAGGTTATACCTTACAGATGGGCATATTATGTCAATCACCGGAGTGCAACTAGGTGACCCGTTATAGCCACTCAAGTGACCACTGCAAGCTTATTCTTGTTAATGATGTCACTCACTAGGCATATAATTTCCTATTGATGAGGTTTGCCCTATTTTTCGCAAGGCGTGCTTGGATATATTTGGGAAACATGGTATTCATTGTAAGGAGCTTCAAGGATTCAAATATTAACATGACTTTGATAGGGATGTCCTATTTGATATATTTTGGCGTGTCATGGTGTGTGTGTGTGAAGAAAGAGACACCTATGAATTTTTTAACTGACCCACAAGAAGGAAGATCGACACTTAAGCCAATAGAAATTTCGGTGTATAGGAAGGTAAGAGGGAAGCATGCCAGTGTGAACTTGACTTCTGTTTCCCCACTGATGGGACCAAGGACCGTAGGTTTTACTGTGGCTCTCAATGTTATTTCAAGTAAAGTGGCCAAGCATGAGAATGTGTGTTCCAATAATCAACACACTTTCATATACCATTTTCTTTGGACACTTTTAGTTTTATAGTATCAGATGCACTAGATCTCTTATAGAGAGTGTAAAGACTTCTGCATAATGTGTTGTGTCTCTAACACTACTATAAGTACCCACATTTCACCTCAGACGCGAAAATGACATAATCTCGGTTACACAAGCGAGGTAACGAATGTCGACATGAAAATCTGTCACTTTTTCTCTCAGTTATTCAAAAATCGAGGGGTAAAGTGGCACTAGCCATTCGATCCTCGGCAACATAATATTTTGGAATTTCAAAATTGCTACTTTTTACCTCGATTTTAACAAAAACTGAGGGGTAAAGTTTTGTTTTAAAAAAAACTGACATGTTTTTTTTCCCGTTTTAATCGGCAAAGCATCAAATTTGCTAACAAATTCTAAATCTTCTTCATCAACATTAGCAACTATAAGAACAACAACACCAATAACAATAACAAAAACAAAATCAATAGAATTCTTAAACATTAAATCTCAACAAAAAAAACGACAACAACAACAACAATAACAACAACAAAATCCATGGATTCTTTAAATATTAAATCTCAACAACAACAAATAAACAAAATCACTTGAATTGTTAAATACTAAATATCAACAATAACAACAACAACAATATTAACCATTTTACTTCATACAACTACATCTAACATTAATAAGTTACTTTCATGCTTATAAAAAAGATAAGTTACTTTCATGCTTTCTTAACTAGAGAAAAGATTAAACATTAAGAAACCAACCTTATAATATTTTTCAGCTCTTGCTTTTATTGTCATTCATAAATAAATAAATAAAAAATCATTACTTCTCCTCTCAATTTTCAGGAATCAAACTCGATATTTCTCGAGTATCGTCATTTGTCAGAACTTCTTTACTACTTGAGACAAAACTTAATGATACATGATTTTCACCTAAATAGAATTAAGACAAAATATATATATATATATATATATATATATATATATATATATATATATATATATATATATATATATATATATATATATATATATATATATATATATATATATATATATATATATATATATAACACAGATTATTATAAATTGTATCTAATAAAAATTTGTGGAGAGTTATTTGTCTTCATCACGGCACCTCCTGTATTGTGTGACGTGTGGAACTTTAACCAAAAAAATTATGAAATTATTAATGTAAAATGCATAACAGAATACTACATGTACGAAGAAGAGGGAGAGCCACACAGATCGATAACAAATTTGATGATATGTCTCATCAAAAATTACATATTTTTATTATTATATGTAACAAACCATATGGTCCCCTAGAATATCAATACAAATCTACATATTCATTCGTGGTAAGTTTGTTTGAATTGACTAATATGAAGTTATTTATTTGACATAGATTTTTTAATATTGTTTAAAATAATATATTAAAAAAATTTATAATAGTTTTTATAAATTTTTTGAACTTATGTTTACAAATTTTTGTAGAATAGTTTATGAAAACAATTGAAACACCTTTATAATTTAAACACAACCCCTAGAGCTCAGTTGTTTTTTAGTAAATACAGATTGTGAATTGAAGCTGGTTCAATTTGCACACTTCAATCTACAAACTATCCTAAAATATTCACAAAATTAGAATAAATTAATTAGTTAATCACTTTATAATTTCTGTAAACAAAAGAATATTTATAAAAATAATAATTAAAATAATTTAATTATTCTTCTATAATTTTTTTAATCTTGAAAAATAATATTATTTATATATTAAGTAATAATATAAAAATAATATTATTTATATATTAAGTAATAATATAAAAATAATTTTTATTTTTTAATATATGACATAAAATTTTATATGATGTGCCAACTTTCACGTCAAAAAATAAAGTGTTAACTACTCAAATATGAAAGGGATAAAAAAGTCAAAAAATATTAAATAGAGAGATATAAAAGTTAATTTTTTAAAAAATACTAAAATATTAGAAAAATTAAAATAGAGACATCAAAAGTGTATTTTAACTTTAAATTTATTTAGACACACATTTATAAATGGAAAAAAAATAAGAAAAGGAAAATATAAAATATAATTATTAATTTTGAAATAATTAAATAAAGTGAAATTTTCTGAGTGTGTTCAAATAATTTTAATTTGTACTTCCTCCGTGAAAATATAAGAGAACATCATTTCTTTTTAGATAAAATTAAATGCAAATTATATTTAATTTATTTTTTTTCTCATCATTTCTATAATTAAAAATCAATTAAAATTATTTTTATATTTTTCTAAAACACCTTATTTCAAGAAAATCACAAGTTAAATTATAAAATTTTAATTTCTTAATTAGTGTGATTTTTTTCCCTTACATTTTATGATGGAGGGAGTATCTATGTCCATACAAGAATCACTTTACATATACATGCATAGAAAATTTTATGGCAATACAATAAATTATTATCTATGGATATTATGAAATATTTGTAGTTTAAAACTAGGGTTTTATATTATCTTTTGAGATTATGAACCATTGTAAAAAATAGTGTTATATTTTTTAATGTCATAAACTCATGCATCTACCTGTCTTACAATTTAATAATAATATTAATAATTTGTTGTTGTTGTTGTTTCAGATTGTGCTTTGGGTTGCAATCCCTTCTCTGTTGAAGCAAGGTTCAGTTACATTGGTGATGACAATATTATTAATTGTATTTCTGTTCCAATACCTTCCCAGAATTTATCATTCCGTATGCCATCTGAGACGCACACAAAACCTATCGGGCTACATTTTTGGAACAGTTTGGTGGGGTATTGCTCTTAACATGATCGCCTATTTTGTAGCTTCCCATGTAAGCTTCATATCTTCAAAATCTAAGATGATATTGTTACATAGCTATTTTTAATAAAGTTAAAATGAATAGGCTGCAGGGCATGTTGGTACTTGTTGGGGATCCAAAGAGCAACGAAATGTCTGAAAGAGCAATGTCTGAAAACAAATGGTTGTGGCATAAAAATATTGTCTTGTCATAAGCCAATATATTATGGAAGTACAAGTTTGTTGAATAAAGATATTGGAAGAATGTGGTGGGCAGAGCACAGGAAGCAAGGTCTACATGCATAAATGGTCCAGATAACTTCAACTATGGAGCTTATAAATGGACTGTACAACTTGTCACTAATGATAACAGACTTGAAAAGATACTTTTTCCTATCTTTTGGGGCCTAATGACTCTCAGGTACAACAATATTATCTCTATATAACATGCATGTTTATTTCTCCAGTACACCAGAGGCTGTTCGGAGGAGCGGTGGCACTGGACACCAGTTTTTTAGAGCACCAAATTTCTTTTTATTATTATAACAGAAAAAGACATCAAATTCATAATTTCAACAAGTCACCCAAAATCTCGGGGACGGCATGTCCTCCATCATAAATATCTCAGGTATAACAACATGCATGTTTATTCCTCCATATCATAAATATAACTTGTCAATTTTTTTTTATGTGATAAGCACTTTCGGGAACCTAGAAAGCACAACGGACTGGCTAGAAGTAGTTTTCAATATCATAGTCTTGACCAGTGGCCTTCTACTTGTGACTATGTTGATAGGAAACATCAAGGTAAATCAATTACCTTGAACATTTTGTAACCTTTATATATATAAATTATAATGAGAGTTTGAATGATGATGCAGGTGTTTTTGCATGCAACAACATCAAAGAAACAAGTGATGCAATTGAAGATGAGAAATGTTGAATGGTGGATGAGGAAAAAACATTTGCCGCAGGGGTTTCGACAACGTGTGCGTAACTATGAAAGACAACGTTGGGCTGCTATGCGTGGGGTTGATGAATGTGAAATGACAAAAAATCTTCCCGAAGGTTTAAGAAGAGACATCAAATATCATCTTTGTTTGGATTTGGTCAGACAGGTAAAAATTGTATATTAGATGAGTGAATGAATCCAAATATTGGAAAAAGCTTAAGTCACTCACATATTGTGTTTTCAGGTGCCATTGTTTCAACATATGGACGAGCTGGTTCTAGAGAATATATGTGACCGAGTCAAATCTCTCATATTCACCAAGGGAGAAAAAGTAAGCTTTATATATATATATATATATATATATATATATATATATATATATATATATATATATATATATATATATATATATATCAAAAACAAGTAGGAGTATTAATTAGCAAGTAACAATGTATGAATTGATCAATTGCAGATAGCAAGAGAAGGAGACCCAGTTCAAAGAATGCTATTTGTGGTAAGGGTCACCTTCAAAGTAGCCAAGTATTAAGAGACGGGTTAAAAAGTTGTTGTATGTTAGGACCAGGAAATTTCAGTGGTGATGAGCTTCTTTCATGGTGTTTGAGAAGACCTTTCATAGAGCGACTTCCACTGTCAACATCAACACTTGTCACACTTGAAACAACAGAGGCTTTTGGTCTTGAAGCAGAAGATGTCAAGTATGTCACACAACATTTCAGATACACGTTTGTGAAGGAAAAGGTCAAGAGAAGTGCTAGGTATTATTCACCAGGGTGGAGAACTTGGGGTGCTGTTGCCATTCAGTTGGCATGGAGAAGGTACAGACATAGGTTGACATTGAACTCATTGTCTTTTATAAGACCTAGGAGACCCTTGTCAAGATGCTCTTCCTTGGGAGAGGATAGGCTTCGACTCTACACAGCTCTGTTAACTTCACCAAAGCCTAATCAGGATGATTTTGATTTTGAAAACAACTTCTGAATGTCTTGCCATCTTTTTGTCTTGTCATTTATTATTTTGACAACATTTATCAACATGTTTTTTACAAATTTGTCAAATATATATCAGGCCATGTTTTGTGTGTTTATTGTATTTTCTTAATAAAATTTGTTTCGTATAAAAAAAATCCTAGGTTAACATTATGCAAATATTTTATCATTTCAGTTCTTTACGTGGGAAAGAGTTATAACATCTTTTTTTACCAAAAATAACTATGTATTAGTATAAGTGTGAAAATCACCGCTACAAATCATTATTTTATTTCACTCGGTGTACATGCAACCAAGATAAAAGGTGAAACTTGTAATAGAATCAATTCTCAACAACTACATATTCATTTTTGCAGATGATATAATCCTTTTTTGAGACTCAAAAGAGAATTTAAATGGGAGGATGGAAACTTAAAGTAAAGATAGAAACACATGATCTTTGCCTAATCATAAGTATAGAATATATGTTAACAAAAGAAGAAGTGTTTCAAACCTAGACGACAAAGTTGGAGACCATATTATCCCTCGAGTCACACGGTATATGTATCTTGGGTCCGTAATACAAAATGATGAGAAATAAAAGAGGATGTAAACCATCAAATTTAAGTTGGGTGGTAGAAAAGGATAAGAAAATCAAATGTGTGATGCAAAGGCATCACTTAAGTTGAATGGGAGGTTTTTGAAATTCTATTTTCGGGAGGACAAATGTTGGACCAGATGCATGGGACAACATGTACAATTGATTTATAACAGATGAGAGATTTTGGCGACAAATGTCAAAAACGATGTCTAAGACATTGTAAACCAGATGAAAAATCATCGTACAACCAATTTATGATCGTTTAACTTATACAAGATGATGGAGCAGAAAAGCAATAAAGAACGTAATAATTGGTAATCCAGTTCGGTGAAACCACACCTACTTTTGGTGAGAAATCTATCCAAGAAAGGAAATTCACTATTTCGAATTCGTACAATTAGTCTTATAGGAACAACAACCCCATGGTGTTCAATGCCTCTTCCTAGTCCTAGTGAGTTTCTATTTAGGACTCCTTATCAGACTACTTCACTCCCAACAGTCAGAAGGACAAATTGACTTATTTTGAATTCTCTCAATTCAAGGCCATTTTCTTAATACAACCCGTGAAACTTTGTTCTACACTCCCCCTAAATATGAGAACCCTCTCACTTTACCTTAAACACTAATCCCAAGTGTTTGGACAGTTACAATATGACTGAAAGGATGAAACAATCTCACCACACAAATACTTTGTTCTAAAGCTTATAGAATTGGTATATTGGAACAAAGTTTTACAACTTGACTAACAAACCAAACTCTATGCATTAAGATATGAGTGAAGGCGCTAGAATGATACACAAATATAACACAAAGAAATACTCTAAAGATAAATTTTAAGTAAAGGAAACTTCAAAACTTGTCAAGCGACTAGTAAAATAAACAAAGAGTGAATTTGCCATTAAATGTTATTTATCCCAAAGGAGGTAAAGGAAAACATCAACGAAATTTGAAGTAAGCAAGAATAAGATATTGCAGTCAAGAAATGCGACATAAATTGATTACGTAAGGAGAAGGTATTAGCACCCCTCACGTTTGTGGTACTCCATATGATTCACTCTTGTTGTTCAAATCAAAGGGTCTATTTATGTCTAATGCATACAAGATAAGGGAATGCATGAATAAGTTGTTAATAAATAAAAAGAAGGTTTTTAATTAGAGTGTTTGCCTCGGTCGTGAAACCTCGTGCCTACATATCCCGAAAGAATCAGAGCGACATAGTTTGGCTCAAAAATATTGGTTTGTTGTGTGTTTTTATGAACGATGTTAATTTCGTATTCTACTTGTATTGGCAAAAATCTCCGAGACTAAGCCATTGATTGACTCAACTCGTAAAAATAACAATGAAGTCGCCACCGCGCTTTTTGATTTGAATGTGATGCTATAGATGAGATACTTCTTCCGTAGAGATGATTCATGTCTCATCTCTGAGTTTTGTTTTATTTAGGGGATGCTTTCAAGAAGCCCGTAGGTCCTTGTATTGTAAGCTCAAGAGGAAACTATCCGAGGGACATCGAGGGTCCTTGTATTGTGAGCCCAAGATGAGGCTATTTGAGGGACATCGAGGGTCTTTGTATGAAGCCCAAGAGAAAGGTTTATGGTATGGCTGACTTTGGGTTCTATCCTAGCTAAGGAGATTCTTTGTACGAAGCCCAATAGGAGTTTGTTTGAGATGTCCAGATCTCTTTCTTGTATGAGGCCCAAGAGGAGACCAACTCAACAGGGAAGTTCTTTTGTACAAAGCCCAATAGGAGTCTATGGGGAACCTATTTGTTATACTAGTTGTAATGACACAAATAAACATGAACAAGTATATGAACAAGTATATATGACAAAGTGAGTGTGTGTGTGTGTGTATGCATTCATAGGAGTTTATGAAGGAAATATATAAACAAGTGTATAAAACAAGAAAATAAGCTAGTGATACTTGGATATATACAAGGGAGTGGGACTTGCACCTTAAGGGAGACTCATTGGAATAAGAGCAGTTTCACCGAGAATAATGTTCCTCTTAATACTAGTGGAATTGGTGAAAGAAATGTTATAGAAAAGTAGATAAAACAAGCCGAAAAAGCTAGTTATACTTGAATATGTACAAAGGGGGTTGGGACTTACACCTTAATGGAGGCCCATGATCAATTTGATTTTGAGTTCGAAAAATTTACGAGAAAGAAACCTAGTTCGATTTGTATTTTTAAGGAATAAATCGAATCGATCATGGTGTAGGAAGTGTGTAAGTCAATAAAATATTTTTAAAAGACTTGAAGGTTAAATTTTATTCACATGAGTGTTTTGAAATAAGACTGGGTTAAAGAAAATCAAGAAGAATTTTTTTTTAAAAGCATTTTAAAACACTTAAAAAGTCCTACTTTTAACCTAATAAAAATATATCAAAAGAAAATATTTTTTGGGATTTTTTGACATAATCATAAAATAGATATACTAAATGACAAGTGTGCAAAAAATCATCTCAAAATGAGAAGTTTTGATTGATTTTTGAAAATGTTGGAGTTTATTGAAAAACTTAAGAAACTAGTGTTAAAAAATGTTTTGGCCTTGGTGAGTGTTGAACTCAGGACTTGGGCTTGAAATGTGAAAAAAATAACCACTGGACCACATGCGTGGCTTGTTATGTATATGCGTTCAGTTGATTATATTTTGAAACAAGTTGTGAAAATGCTTTGAAAAACAGTTTGAAAAATATGAAAAGGTCTAGGGCGAGGGGTATTCGAACCCCAGACCTTGGGCATGAATGGACTAAGAGCGCCCGTTCTACCACTGGGGTGGCTACACATTCGTTGATTAAAACAACTTAAAACATATATATTTAAAACGCGAATTTGAAAAAAAACACAGGTGGCGCCATCTGCATCGTCTTCTTCATCGTGACAAGCTTCCATGGCCAATTCGAATTTATTTGATTCGTCATCAATTTGAGAAATGTAAAATGCTATTTTGCTCAGAATTTCATCACGATTTCAACCATGTAGCTTATTAAAGCTAACACTCATAGATCAAAACGAATTTCCATAAAGTACCAATTAAACCCTAATTGAGAAATTCAACTAATCTATGAACACAATTGATTTTAAGTAAAATTGAGGATTCAGATAGCTTTACCAATATGATATCTATATTTCTAACCAATAAAATGATGCTAAAGATACTTGTATGAGGATATTATATTTTGAAAAACTTACCTCTTGAAGCAAATTTGCAGAATTCGTATGAGCGCTTCCAGATGCAAAGTGATGATCCTACTAGCTTCCTTGAACCTTCCTGAGTGTGTTCCAACTCCTAGCTTGCTTCGAAGCTTTATGAATCATTCTACCCACCTCAATCTGCAGGATTCTAGTTTTTGAGTGAGGATGTATGAATGAAACGATATCAGTTATGATTTTATGACTTGGATGAGTTTTATATGAGTTATAGAAGCTTTGTGAATGATTAGAACTGAAAACGCACGAGTGGATTAAGAATTGACTTGTTAAGGCTCAAAATTTGCACAAATGGAATTTTCTTGAGGAAACTTACTTTTAGATGATTTTGTGATGGATTGAAGTGATGAACAACTTCTAAATGATGTTTAGAAGAGGTTTGAATGACACCTTTGGTTAGAACTTGCAAGAATTGGATGTTGGAATTCTAACCTCTTTGAAAACTTAGAATTTGCCATTTAAGAAAGAAGTGAGAAAACAAGTTTGTAGTTGTTTTGGTGTGATTTCAAATGAAGGAATGACCTATATTTATAAGCCGGGAAGTTTGGAGAACAAGGCGATCAAGGATTTTTACAACTTGGCCTTAAGAGATAAGAAAGAAATCTTTGCCATAAATGCACATGATTAAAATGTTAAACCATGGGTAAATTACTCAAGTGTTCTCATCCTTCCTTCACTGATGATCTTGAGATATTTTTGGATGAAACTTATCCCTTGGTGATGACAATGCAAGATCTTGACAAAGTTGCTTGAAAAATTTGACAAAAATTACCTAAAATGCAAGTTTTTGGCCTATAATGTAAAATTCCAAAACCCTAGCTCCACAAAATATTTTTTCATATTCTTGGATATTTTGGAAATATTGACATTAGAGATGTTTTAAAACAAGAAATTAGGTCAATATATTTAATTGTTGATTTTAAGATCATGTTCCAAGCAATTAGGTCATGCATTGAGCCAAAAGTCAATGATGTACCATCCTAGATCAAAACCCTAATTTGGTCGATTCATGGTTCATTTTGAGGAAATAATGGGAATTTGAGGATTAAACGTTGATGATTGATGAAGATAGATCAATTGAGATGAAAGAAGATTCAAACCCTAATTGATCACATCTTGCACTGGTGAATGATTTTGATTCAAAACCCTAATTTGGCTCAAGAAGCAAACACACAAGCTATCTTGTTTTGCAATTTGTCAGTGATGCAATGATGCATAAGCAGATGATATGAGATGGTATCTTAGGTCAAAAATTGGGGTATGACACATGGTATCTTGATTATGGGACCATCGTAGGATATTTAGGGGAGATGGCTAAAGCCCTTAACATCACTTGGAGACCGGTTTAGGATTAAGTATTGTATTGAATATTCATAAATTAAGATACTTTGTCCTCTGTGTGATGATAATGAACTTCATGAGGAGTTGTTTCCTTCAGACATTAGGAGGCTGGTGTTGGGGATAAATTTTTATGGAGGGGCTATTTGTCTAGATGAAGGTTTTATCAAGGCGTTGTACATGAACAGAGCGGTCAGAGCTATTGAATTAATGCATCTTCCTACCTCAACTAAAGGATCCTCAAAGTGAGCTTCTTCTACTCCGTCCTTGCATGAGTATATCTAAACTCTTTTTTGGCATTAGAATGTGTCGAGCTGATCATATGGAGAAAATAACTATTTGGTTTGATAAAGAGTTGTGAAGGGAAGTTAAAGGCATCGTAGTTGGGCGAAGTCATTTCTTCAGGAAACTTTAACGGCGGTGGCTTCTTTAACTATTAGAGTTGGGGGATTAGATTTGTACTTGGTAGTAGAAGTTGTCTCATACACGTTTTTGGCTTGAGTTTTATAGGATGATATATTGAGATACAGTGGGATATATGGTATGTACTGTCGACACCTATCAAAAAAATTATATTAATAATTTGATATCGAAACAATGAAGTCGTCAGCTAATTTTATTTGTTCTAAAAGAACGGGAAAATATAGATAAAACCCACAAAAATTGGATAAGGTGGTCTACAAGACTAAAAGATGCAGGTTTGGAAGTCGGTTATGCAAGGGGAAGGTATTAGCACCCCTTACATCCATCCTACTCGGTGATACCCATTTAGTTCAAAGGGTGTTAGTGTGTTAATGTGAAAATTTACGATCTTCTAAGGTTGAAAGGAGAAAGAGTGAGAGAAGAAATGTTTTTATTATTTTTTACTCGCCTTTCGTCGTAAGACTTAGTGCCTACGTACTCCCTCGTGCAATGGGAAAGTCAGAGCGTCGTAGTTTGGCTAGAAAATGATTGCTTGTTAATTGATTTTAAATGAAGAGACAAGTCAACATTTTTAAAGAGAATACTCGTCTAAACGCCCACAAGGTGTGATATAGAATAAAGGACTACACACCAACATGAGGGAGAGTTTGAGAACGCCTCTAGTACTCAAGTGGAGAAGTCAAAAACCATGGGGATAGAGGAAGAACATCTCAATTATAAATGAATCATGTCTAATCTTGAAAAGGTTTTAAAGGTAAAAAGGTGCTCGAACGCACAAAAGATTTGAATGAGTTAAAATTGATTTTAAGTGTGGGTGAAAAGTATCGAACAATAGGGCTAACGTCTTGTGAAAAAGTGAAGTGAAACAAAGTTCATGTTATTAAGAGTCTTTAAACAATTGGTATAGCGCCCAACGATTTAAATACTCAGAGTTCATTTAGCACAAGTTTTTAAACAATTGACCTAACGTCCAACGATTTAAAGACTTGGAGTTTATTGTGTAAAGAGAATTTTTGAAAAGACACTCGACGTTGGGTCGGGTTTTGTTTAATCAAGCCATAAAACTTGATCGATCTCGAGAGAATAGGCAAGCCCACTCTCTACTATGAAACCCTTATGGAAATGGGAAAACTTGGTATGTGGACCAAGGCGCGAGAGATGGAAGAGAAGCGAAGTAATTGTGAATAACAATAATATAGCAAATAAAATCGATAAAGCCCATACAAGGTGGCCAACACAAGCATAAAGCGATTAAATTACAAGTGTACTAGCAAAGTGATCTAGTCTACTAAGACGACTAATTGGAACAATTAATCGAATAGGCTCACTGTAGAAAGGCCCAGGATCAAGCGTACATGTGTGCACGTGTGGTCATCACGCCTTCTAAGCTTTGTCGACTTAAGGGTTTAAAATGATTCACAATTGAATATTAATTTAAAAATGATACTTTTTGGTTTGTGTAAGTGATAATTAAATTAAATAATAAAATAAATGCGAGCTAAATAATTATTACAAGTTTTTGGGGAGAGGGATACATCAATTACAAATGGGGATTAAGAATAAAATAAAAATAGAAAGTGATAAATTATTTACAACGAAACCAGGGAGCGGGATACAATTTTTTCGAATGGGGATGAAAATAAATTAAAGAGAAAACGATAAATTAATTACATCACAACAGGATACAAACAAAAATCAATGCGGAGAAGCTTATAGAGCTCAAGTATCGATTATTGAACATTGCATTTTATTAGATTAATTAAATTTAGAATAGATTCATGTAGGAATCAACTCTAAGAAGTCAAATAATATATTTGTGTTCATACACATTCGAAAGTCGAATCGAATTCAGAGTTCGAAATTGCAACATGATGAGGATCACCATAATATAATTTGAATTTATTTACGAATGAAATGAGTAAAGCATAAGATCAAAAATAATATGTACATAATTATATATTTATATTTCCAAATATAACAACAAAAATATTAAGTATTTTATATTTACAAAAATTAAAAATACATTACTAAATATTAAATCTAAATAGTAAAATAACTATAATAAGAATATAATTGGAGAAAAGGTTTATATATGCTAAGAAAAAATGTATGATTGAACTATTCTTGAATGTCTTCACAAATAGCAAACTAGTAAGTAGCATAAGTGTGATAAAAATAAATGAGATAGAATTGCAAAAAATAGAACATGTGTTAGTAAATAAGGTATAAAATCGAAGTAAAACTTGTATGAAAGATGCACATGAACAAGGTATAAAGAACTATGCAATTGGTTATTCAAACATTTCAATTCATAAATGGATCAATTAACTAAAGAAACTCAAACTATGATTCAATTCAAATTCGAAACGTAAAAACTAATTACGAAGTAAGTTATAATCATAGAAACTAATGTCGGGCAGCAACTATGCATATGAAATAAAGCTCAACAAAATCATTTCAAAGTGGTGATTTAAATTTCTAACATAAATCTCGGGCAGAAACAAACATTGATAAATCAAAATCCAAAGAAATCACCTCAGATAAGTTCAAGATACAAGAAAATAGACTCAATACTAAGTAAAAGAAACCTCAATCAAAACCAAATCATAGTCAATACCGATTGCTCAAAAGAAAGTCCTCAAACTTAAATAGCACCAATTCGGAATTATGATTCAAATCCATTCTAAAACATGAGAAATCATTTCAAGCCAAACTTAAATCAATAATATTAGAAACTAGACAACAACTATACATCAACAAATATGCCTAACAAATCCAACTCAAATATGTTAAACAACAATGGAAATTTCAAAACAAAGTCATAACCAACCTTACGTATTCTAAATTGACTCAAACAAACTCAAAACGTCAACCAAAAACTTCAAATTGACTCAAGCAAACATGGTATCGCCATCAAAAATCTCATTCCAACTTAGCATAAAAGGATGACATGTATAACATGGGAGGTGACAAGATAATTTCTCCTTTTTTTACCATACTATTTAATTTGGTGTATAACTCATATATCACGTTATATATATTTTATATCGAACTTAATTCAATTAAAATTAATTTGTGAGATGATGAATGTTTCTCTTTATACTATTATCAAATTGTATAATTAATCTACATGAGATTTAGATTCATACATCATATATTATAAACTCTTTAAAAATATTATATCTTTTGAAAAATATTATTTTTGTCCTTAACTATATCCCTAAATTTAAATTGATGTTTCAATTTTTTTTTATCACTTTAATTATTTAACTTTTAAAATGTTTCGTTTTAGTTTTTTTTATTAATAACAAATTTAACGATTTATTTATAAGTTTTGTTGTCGTTAATTAGACAAAACTAATTAAAATAGAATATTTTAAAAGTTAAAAATGACCACACAAAAATTACTCAATGAATTTTTTTTAATATACAACAATAAAATACTAATTTTTCTTTTATTTTACTGTTCCTTTATTGTCAAATTGTTGCCTCTTCCATTTTTCATTAAACTTTTAAAACTTCATAATCTGATAGAAACTTAATGGATGAAGAAGAATATATATTTTTCTGTATGTAGTAAAAATATATTTACAATAGAACTTTTTTGTATGGGTATTGACTATTGAATAAGTATGAATAATAGGAAAAATAAGTACTAAATGGGTATAAATTCTGTTTATAAGAAACATTACTGTAAGATGACCGCGTGGCCTAATGGATAAGGCGCTCGCCTCCGGAGCGGGAGATTGTGGGTTCGAGTCCCATCGCGGTCGTATTTTTTGATGTTTCTACGGTTTACCTAATTCTGTAATTTTTTATAAAAATTATTATTTTATACTCCTGTAAGATTTTTTTTTACTTTCACTACCATTTCTTTTTAATTTTTACTATAAAACACCAGAGGACGATGTGTAATAATTTTATTTTTTAATTTCTTTTAGTTATTTATATTAATTTTAAAATTTATATTGGTCATTTAACTTAAAAATATTAGTCTCTTAACTCTTCAAAACGTATTATATTATTTCTTTTCTTCAAATTAGTGACAAATTTAGCAATTAAATTTTGAATTTTTTTCGTCGTTAACTAGACAGAAAAGACTAACATGGTACATTTTAAAGAATAAAGAGACTAATATGAATCTTTTAAATTAAGGGACCAAAACGAATCTTAAAGTTAATATACTGAACCAAAGAGAAAGGGTTTAAGTCCAAAAGAAAAAAATTTTACAAATACATTAATTTATGGATAATCATTCACTTAACATCATCATATTAGAAGCTCCTGATAAAATCAAGGGCAATGTCAAAGACAAAATTATCAACTTTAAGGGTGCATTTTGTATTAGTTAAAGCATCAACACACTTGTTTGTTTTTCTAAAATAATGCATCACATTCACATTGTTTACACTCATTACATTGTTTACAATTTACATTGAATATCAATAAATTAATTTGTTTAGAAACTAAATTGTTTACTAAGAATATTACTAATTTAGAATATGATTCATCGTCGTCACTGTCAGTGAATAACAAATGATGGATCCTCGTTTCATTTAAATCTTGAGAAAGAGAAAATGTTAGTGCAATATATTCTCTATGACTTTTGCATGCATTTGTTTCTGATATAAAAAATGTTGGATAAATGAAATAAATAACAATTATATGATTAATTAAGAACACAAACCACAAACTCAAATAGTTGTTTGCTCTTGCTATTCATCATGGAGAACTTTACCAAGCTTCTTTGCGTTTCAAAGTTTTCATGCCAAATGTTTCATTATCAATTTTTTATATTCAAAATACTTTTATAATAGATATCTTTTAGGTTTCACACTGATCACTAATGGCAATGTCTTAATCGTTGATACTCATTAAATGTACGACAATGATTTGCTTAAGGACAACGAAACAACTCAATAAATATGTATATATGTCCCCTCGGTTATGTGTCAAAACCAAATATGTTACATTTTAAATAAAAAATGCAATGAAATATGATACATCCCAAGTGCCACGTTCCTCTTAATTTCTGTTAAAAATCGAGGGGAATAAACTTTTTTTAAAGTAGATTATTTACACAGAATATTAAAATTTGTTTACAACAAATTCGATTCATCATCGTCGATGTTATTCTTGGAGAATAACAAATATTTGTTGTTATCTAGATTTGTTGCATATTTTTATTTAAAGTTCAATGGATTGCATGCATCCAACTTATAATAAGTTATATGTTTCAAACATTGGAAAATATTTTTGCTGCACTTGCAATTCATCCCAGAGAACTTTTCCAAGCTTCTTTAAGTTTCAATATTTCATTATCTTAAGCAAATATTTTCATGGCAAATGCTTTCACAAGAAAGAGAATAATAGATATAGTGGTGGATGTAGATAATTTATTATGGATTGATGTCTTGGCAATATCTTAAACATTGTTACTTTATGAATGTAGGGCATAAATTTATTGTTGTTGTGTAACAAAACTCATGTGTTCTGTTTTAAAACCGAGGAGAAAGGTATTTTCTTTTTTAATTAAAAAAAATAAAATAAGGAAACCTTTATGTTTAAGTAAATAACCGAGGTAATATGTATCAAACAAAAAATGATGAATGATAAAAAAAATTGAAAGTAACACGTTTTTGTGCAATATTTTTACCATTCACCATTTTGTGTGTGAAATTTACAACATGTTTAGAAATAAATTTTTTAATATTGTCAACCAAGGAAAAAATATTGTTTTCTTTGATTGACAACATAGTAAGGTTATTCTAAAAATATAACAACAACATCAACATCATTATGTGAGATAGATTGCAAAGGTAGAAAAATGTTTTGTTCAAGATAAAAGAGCATATAACATTGAATATTTTTCTGTCTTGCAATTCATCTCAAATAATTTTGGGGCGGCTACATATAAGTTGAGATTAGGGTAAAATCTCTTTAATAAGTGCTTTTATAGTAAAATCTAACTATTTAAACCCTCATTTATTATGGAAACCAAATGGATAAATCATTTAGTCACAAATAAAAAATAAAATGAAAAAGAAAGGTACCATTTATAAAGAAATAAAAACGTAAACTGCATTAGCTGGTAATTGAACCATGTCCCTAATTAGTTTTCCCATCAGTTATATTCAGAAATCGAGGGAATATATGATTTTTATTTTAAAATAAAACAAAACATGGCGTGCCTTGGCATTATACCTCGATTTTCTGTTGGATGAGGTCAAAGCTTTGTCATGAAATATATTATTTGCAGTAGTGAATTATATTCTCCTGAATATTCCTTCCCGACACAAAACCAATTTGATACGAAGACACCAACTTAGGGATGAAGTTCTTCAACCTATCAACCACAACCCTACTCACCACTTAATAAACAATATTACACAGGGATATAAGATGGAATTAAGAGAATGATTAAGGCTGATCTACTTTAGGTATCAAGCAAATATCTAATTGGTTTACCCCTACAGTATCACTAAGATTCTTCCACACTCCTATAACAAAATATCACACTTTACTTTCATCAACATCCCACGATTTTTTGTAGAATCCTACAAAGAATTCGTCCAACCCATGAGGTTTCCATGATTTCATTGTAAAAAATGCATGCTTAACTTTCTCATTACTCACTTGCGTATTCAAGCACTAAATCTCATCTATATTAAGGAAAGGGAAAGTAATGACCTTCTGTATCCACATACTCCAATTGTTGCTTTGAGCAAACAACTTATTATGATAATCATTAACCAACGAGTGAAGCTAACCACTTTCCTCTATCCATTGCCCAATATCACTTTTAAGCATAATAATATTATTACATATCCTTATATTTATGGTTTTCATGTGATAGTACCTTGTATTTTTGTCTCTGTCCATTAACCATTGCAACCGAGATCTTTGAAACCATATTAACTCTTCCCTTTTTAGGATAATAACTAATTCAACCTATAGCTTTTGCTCAAACTTTTTTAAACCTTCATATCTATCATTTCTTTGCAGAAAACACTGAATACCATTTAACTTGGCCAAAATCTCCTTTTTTCTTGACAATGACTTGACCGAAAGAATTATAATTCCACCATTCAATATCGTCCTTTATCGCCTTAAGATTCTCTTATAGGATAATATTTGTTCTTCATACATTTTTAATATGTCTTGATATGAATCATTAATCACCCACACACTTTCAAATTAAAATTGTCTTGGTGACACATTATGTACGAATAAGGGCTACTAGTGTAACGAGAATAGGATGATGATAAAAAAATTCAACCCTAGTTAAAACTTTAACATATGATTTTGGAAACTCCAACCTCCAAGCTTTATTACTTAGAGCTCTGTCTAATATCTCATAAATCTGCTACCCTTCGTGGTAGATTGTGCCTTTCTATATAAACTTTGGTCTTATTGTTCCTAGGTCTAACAACTTGCAAGCATTTATTATATCTCTAAAAGTAATGCACTTTCAAATATAAGTCGGCGCCCCACCTTTCTTCTTCACCACACTAACTATATCATTAAAGTACCTAACTAACATCCAAGGGACTTTATACAAGATCTTCCATGTCTTCCTGGAGAATTTTCTTGTTTTCCTCATTAGGGCTAGTATAAATAGTTGTAAACATCCACATTTAGCATGCAAACAATTAACATTTAAATGAGTAAACTGGGGCTTTTTTCTACACAATTCAACTTACATATGATCCCTACTCAAGTAGCAACTATTCCTCTAGCAAATCCTTGGTTCTCCATGGCAATAAAATCATCAAACCCTAGAAAATTAAAAGTTTTGTTTAGATTAAAAGGATCACACATGGTTTTTACAACTACAAGAATAACCAGATTGTGCCAAGAGACATATTGTTTACAATATCTAAAAAATGCCTTGCTTAAGGCACCACCTTTACGATTCCACACAAGAATAATATTTTTGTGTTCATTCTAAATAGTCTTGTTTAATAAATATCTATAACCTTCTACATATCTTTTGATTTCCTAAAGGTGTCCCAGGGAGATCTTTAATATTTGTTTCAGATGCAACATTGACTCCCTGGTTTGACGCATCTACAAAGTTCTCATTTTCCATAATATTATCTATCCATCCACTTATTTTATTCTCCAAGGTATTAGAGAGTTTCTATTTTAATAAAATATCAGGTGGTCTATTGAGATTAGAAACATAACCTACTCTTGTTTCCACATAGTGAGGGTCCCTAACAGGTTACTCATTTCCCTTACTTTCTTCTCCTCCTTGCTTTAAAACAAGGTTTTTATGCTCCCTAATATTAATATTCTCTTCCTTATCCCAATTGGATTTTTGTGATTGAATAACTCCCATAGTAATCCTGATTTTTGAATTTCCCACCAAATATTCCTTTCCTTTTTTATTAACGCCACTTTTTCCCTTTGAACAAGTTATTGCTACGGGTTTCCCACTTGTTACCCTTATACTTGCAAACTTACTCCTTTAATTTTTCCCAAAACATCCTGATTTGGGAATTTCTTTAATTGTGTGCTTCATTATGCTCTCTTTAAGTTAGTTTCCTCATTATTTCCAATAAAAACCATATTCTCCTTAAACATATCCATCCTACTCTCCTCATTACCCCCTCATTATTTCTATCGTTATGATCCAAATTATCATTTATTGTAGCATTAACTTTTGGTATCTCATCACTTAAAGAAACAAATATTGGGCCATTTAATGTTTTATCCTCATTTAATTTTTTTGGATCTATGCTTTTCTGGACGTCAACCACATTCCTTCTTCTACGTTGCTTCTAAACCACTCTACAAGGAACCTTCATCCACTCTCACATTCCTTCCATTCAATGTAGTTTTCCCCGCCTCATCAAGACTCATGTTCCCTACTTCATTGAGAACCACATTGGTTTGGAATTTTTCCTATAACCTCTTCTTATATGAAATTCCTGGCAGCAGATAAGTGATGTCACAGAGAATGTTATGACACCGTATCTGACAAACTGTTTAACAATTCACACAGTAATTTAAAACAGTAAAGAACACAATCAATTGTTTACCCAGTTCAGTGTGTAACTACACCTACATCTGGGCGCTACCAAGCCAGGGAGGAAATTCACTATAAGCAGTATTAATTCAGGAATAAACCAACCAGTTTATTTCCTTCACTTAAGACCTACCCAATGCAACTTCAATCTAAGTCCTACTTAGACCTGAGTTCCTACTCACTCCCCCTCAATCACAGCAGTGATATCAACCTATTGATTAATTGAATTGTGAAGACACTCTTTAATAAACATACTTAATTTTGCTTCAAAGCTTTAATCAAGAGACACAACACTCGTGCTTCAAAGCTTTGAGTATTAAACAACTCTTACAATCAAATCCTAGTCCAAGGCACTTATCAAAATGATAATTGCTTGGCTCACAAGAATAACTAGAATACACAAATTAACAGTCTGCTTAATCTTGTACATAGTAAAAGGCGCAGCAGCAGAATAAGGGTTTGTTCCATATTATAGACAGTAAAGTCTTCAACTTGGGCTTCCCTAATTATAGCTAGGGTTAAACAAAGTTAACCTAAAGACTTGGTCTTTACAACAAACCAATTAGGGTTAAAACAATGTTAACCACAAAGCCACGCGAGCATATGATCTAACAATATAATTCATAATAAAACAGCTCAGCAGAATTTCTGAAAACTCTCAGAAAAAGTAAATCTGCATAGCAGCAAATGTTGCAGGATGTCATAACATTGGTCATGACATCAGTCATTCTTATTGCAGATTTCTAGCATAACAGTTCACAACAAGTCTGAGTTGTACCTGTATAATTCTTCTCCTACAAAATTTATCTTCAACTCTGAATGTCATGACATCAGTCAAGACATTGACATAAACTAGTTTCACCAAAAATTAAAGCCAACATAAAAACACTTACATTATAGTATCCAAATTTCCACATGTTAGACAAATGAGATTTAGACATTCGTACTCAATTTTGTACCTTCTACCCCTAATATTAAACATTGATAACAATGGTTTGGACATATTGACTTTAACATATAATTCCATATATTTCCATGTTCATGTTGGATCATGTTCTTATCCACTTTCACATATTTTTCAACATAATTACCAATAAAGGATAACACTTTAGAATCATAATGCTCTATTGGTATACCAAATGTTCAAATCCACACTACCTCATCTTCAATGGTATCATTATCTAGTTGAAATTTTGGACTCCAATCTTTCACTATTAGATATTGACCATAGTTAAACCATGGACCATCAGCAAGTTTTGCATTCTTGCCATCTTTATGAGTAAAGGACATTAGGTGATAGTCAGAGTCTGAGTCTGGATTATGCAACAAAGTAAAGGTTCAAAGGTAAAGAAGAGAGAAAAAAGACAAGCAATTATCATGGTTCCTTCCACAAAATAGAAGTACTTCATTCCCCTTAAAATTCAAAGGATTTCCACTATAATCACTTATGATTATAGATGATCAAGCACATAAAGGAAGAAACTTCCAAATGCTCAAACACAAAAATAAGATTCTTCAATGCTCAAGAACACAAGCAAGAGACTTCAAATTCTCAATTACATGTTAGGCATTTTTTAAGACTTACACTTGATATAAAATCAAAGGTGTAAATAAAATACAACACAAAAAATACTTTAAGACTTAAGAACTTCTAATAATATACAATTTTTAAGAAGTTCTAAGTTTAAGCTTGTGTAATAGTTTTGACAGAGTAACAACTCTTTGTTTGTTAAGGCGTAATATTGTAGTTTCTCTAAGTTTTCAACTCCTTTTATATAGAAACACAAAGAGTCGTTGAAGAAGACTTCATGCACAAGGAGTCTTGAGAGAAGCATCATCAAAAACGTTGGAAAGCTTCATGTTATGGTTAATGTCTTTGAAGGGCCATTTGAAACTCTTTTGCTACAAGAGGAATTATTAGTTTCATTTCATCCATCTTTTGAATTTTTTTCCAAGTCTTCACGTGATCAGAAGACAAAATGTCTTCAGAGTTTGATAGTGACCTATTAAAGTTTCTTGATCCTTCAAATTTGACTTGCTTCAAGTTTTGAGTCTTCAGAAGACGTTCAGAAGTAAACTTCATTCATAATTTGGGATCTTCAGGTTCTAATCCTTGACCAGGTTCAAAGTTTGAGTCTTTAGGTTCTGATCCTTCAGAGGTTAACTTTCATTAGAAGTTGACCTTATTTAGAAGCTTATTCTATATAGCATCTTAAGGTTTCTCTTTGAATGTTAAATGCAATGTTAGAATTGACTTTGTATCTGAATTTTAATCTATGTTCCTTTACACTTGAATATATATTAGTATACTTAATTTTAATCTAGGTTTAAGGGATAAGGTACAAACCAATTTTGTTCCAACAACATCTTATGGATTTTTCATCCATGGTCTAATCCTACGAATCACCTCACAATGCAAATATGAATCCAATTCAACCTCAACTTGATTCTAATTACTATTTCCACCCAAGCAATGACCCAAATTCAGTCATTATCACCCTTAAACTTGATGCCACCAATTATGCTGGTTGGAATAGATCCATGTAGAGATCTCTTGGTGCAAAGGACAAGCTTTCCATGGTTGATCACTCATTACTTGTTCCAGATGATGATGATCTTAACAAATCATCTTGGGAATGATGCAACCATTTGGTACACTCTTGATTCATAAATTCTATTTATGAATCTATTGCTTACATAATTTTATATCATGACAATGTAATTGAAGTTTAAGATGACTTGAATGAAAGATTCTCAAACATTGATAGTGTTTGAGTTTCTACTCTTAGACCCAAACTTAATTCTCTAAAACAAAGTTCCAAAACTGTTCTTGAACACTTCATAGAAATGAAAGCGTTATGGGATGAATTGAGTGTACACATGCCTGTCCCACCGTGTACTTGTTACCACAAATGTAGATTTGAAGCTATGCGTTTAGTAAGAGCGTACAATCTTGAGGACCAAGATAGTCAATTCTTAACTAGTTTGAATAATAGTTTTTCAGTTGTGAAGACTCAAAATCTATGGCTTCAAACTCTTTCTTCCATCCATCAACAAAATTTACTCATTAATTGCTTAAAAAGAGAGTAACACAATTCCTGCAAATAACTTGACACTTCAAATTTGTTGGCAAATGCTTTTGATGCCAAGAAAATCTATGATATATGTGGATATTTATTTAGCAAAACAAATTCTATATTTAGCATATATTGCAACAAACATGAACACACCATTAAATTTTACTATCAAAAGCACATAAGTGGATTTCCTACAGTCAAATAGTAACTGCAGGGTGATCTCATCCATTCAATGTGCTATGATAGTTTTTTCAAATTTATCATGCTTTAAATCTCCACCATATAATTTTAATCTTACGGTATACAAAACTCTGTCTACGTGACAGCGTGTTCCTTTGATTGTAGAGGATCACGGTCCCAAAAGCACGACCCCTCTCAAGTTATCAAGAATTCATCAGTTGCTAATGCTCAAACCAGTTTCCCACCAAATATCCAAACATCTTTTAATACAACTGGTTCACAATTTTTAATGGAACATGCACCAATGGTTTAAAAAACGGACCAGACTGGTCGGTCGGACCGGTCTTACTGGGAACCATACAAGTAAACAGTTTGGTTCAATTGTTGGATCAAATATGTCGTTGAACCGATGAAAACCGATAAAAGCTGGTGTAAACCGGTGGTTCAATCGCTTTTTCAATTTAATTTTTTTGACAATTTTTTCTTCTTTTTTATTTATTTTAAAAAATCAAAACAATGTCGTTTTGATTATTTTAATGAAAAATTTAAATAAAAAATAAAATAAAATAATGGGGAAGACGTTGCAGATGTAGTTGATTTTGTTACAAATGGTTTTGATATTGAAGAAAGAGATCTCAATATTGAAATAATCTTTTTTCTTGAAACTAAATTTAGTCGACAATTAAGTTATTTTGTTATAAACAATTCCATTAGATTATGTTGCAATTAGACTTTGTTTGCAATTATATTTTATAATTTGGTACTATTTTATTATGTATGATATTTATGTTTAAAATTTGAATTTAAATTATGAACTTATAAATTTATTTATGATATGATATTTTCAAAAATTTAAGTGCTAGTTGTAGTGTACAAAGACTATGGGTGTTCAAAACCAATTCAACCCAATAGAAAACGCAAACCAAACCAAACTAAACCGAAATCGCTAAAAACCGCATTTGGTTCGGATGAGTTTGAGTCATTTTTTAACAAAACCGTATGGTTTTGTTTGGTTTATGGTTTGTATTTTGCAAACCAAACCAAACCAAACCGAATCAAACCACATTATGTTTCAACCTAAATTTTACTTAACTCGCATCTAACCCAAACCTAAACCTATTATACATTAGCCTTATGATTACGGACAATTTTCTCATCTTTACAGTTATGGTTTCAGTTTCAATCTTCTTAAATATCTCATAACATTATCACTTCATCATCACCACTTACATCTTGCCTCTTCTTCTCTAATCTCTAATCTCTTACATTGTTTCATTTTCACGTTCTTATTTTGTATGCAATTTTTCTCTCTTTCAATTTCATTTTATCGCACATCTTTATCTCTTATCCCTCCTCTCTTATGTTCTTTCTTTTTCATCTTTACTAATTTCTCACCTCTTCTATTTTTTTGTTTAATTATAATATTTTTTATATTGTTTTATGCTATTATTTTATGTTTATTATTTCACTTTTGTCTAATCTAACTTTTACATATTAAATGAGAAGTTATTGTCAAAATATGATTAATTTTTTGTTATAATTTAGTAGTGTATCATTTATGAATGACCAAATACAAAATTATGTTGTCATATATATGTGAATGTATGACTCAACAAATTATTTGTAAAAAACCGAACCAGCCGCATCGAACCAAACCGCATTGGTTTGATTTAGTTTTAAATGTCAACCGAACCAAACTAAACCGCATACCTTTTTCTCTCGTGGTTTGGATGATTTTTTGCGTCAAAACCGCCTAAACCGCACCACGAACACCCCTAACAGAGACTGAATCATCTGGTTTGACATGTTTTATTCCTATATAGTTTTGTTATAATGATCGATCTATTCATGAGTTATCCGATTTAATCCAATTTAATCATGCGGTTTGATCAATAATCTAGTGGTTCGATCAATAAATCAATAATCCAATTTTATTAGTTTGATGTCTGATCCGATTTTTAAAATATATTATTCAACTTGTCATTAGTCAAAAAAGAGTATGATTCGTTAGCACAAAGAAATTTTAATTTTGACATATTTTAATAAATTTTATTGTTATTTGAAAAAAATCTAGAAAACGAATTGTTTTAATACATATTTTAATTGATGTTTTTTATTTATAATTGATACTACTAATTACATACGATAGATGGTTATAATAAAAACACGGTTAGATTAGATGAAAATATTATAAAAAACAATAACTAGAATACAATTTCAAGGCAGTTCCGGAAAGACGGCGCAGAAAGAAACAGAGCAATTTTTAGAGAGAGAAAGTTCAAGTGGCGTGGCGTGTTCCCCATTGTTTTAGAGAGAGAAAGTTGAAGTGGCGTCATTTTCCGGGAAAGATAGCGAGATGGGGCAAAGTGATAGAGATTCCAAACGCTGAAATCGCTGTTTCAACCATTGTGTTACCGTCATCAGGTACAAACATTCTCTTTCTTGTTTCTAATTCTTGTTGTTAAGAGGTTTATGTCAAACTTCGAATGTTATTAATTATGTCTATGTCTATTTTTTGTTTTGTTTAGAGAAACCCTGAAACCCTAAGTTTATGTTATTTTATTAGGATTATTATTATTATGAGAACCAATGCATGCATTTAATTTAGTACTGATTCAGTATTATTCTCTTGTATAGACAAAAAAAATATGGCATGATGGAACAATCAAGATCTCAGTCAGTAATGCAGGAGGAGTATATCGACACCATGTCAGACGTTAAACCGCTACTCAATTATTCAATACAGACTGGTGAGGAATTTGCTCTTGAATTTATGAGAGACAGGCTAAATCTTACTCATTCCAATTCTACAACTAATGCTATGGACCTCCTCAAAGCTTCAACACAGTTTAACACGCGAACTGCGTGGAAAGCTTCTGATACCTCGTCAACCATCATCAAGTGTCTTTGTAGTTTTGGTGGTAGAATATTACCAAGACCAAGTGATGGGAAACTAAGATATGTTGGGGGTCAGACACATATTCTTCGTTTCAGAAAGGACATATCTTGGCCCGACCTTAGGCGCAGAGCATTCTTAATCTACAATCTCGTTCATATACTCAAGTATCAACTTCCCGGGGAAGATCTCGATGCGTTGGTATCTGTATCATCTGATGAGGATTTACAGAATATGATGGAGGAGTATAACCTTATAGAGGATAGAGAACCCCCGCAAAAGCTTAGGATTTTTTTGTTCTCAATCTCTGATTTACAAGATGCTCACTTCGCTCTTAGTACCATTGGTGCTGATTCTCAGCTCCAGTATTTTGTTGCTGTTAATGGTATGGACTCCGGCTCAAGAAACACCTCAACCCCACTTGGTGTCAGCATTTCAAACAATGACATAAATAAATTTTACACTAAAAATATCCAAAGGGACACTAGTAATGTTGCTGTAGAATCTATAGGTTTCAAGAATTCTCCCTTGACTAACAAATCTGACACTCCATTACCTACCCAGTCTTCCCAGCAAGGATTACCAACGTCTATAGGTGTCTCCAATGCTGCCTTGACTGGCAAATCTGACACTCCATTGGCTACCCAGTCTTCACAGCAAGGATTACCGACATCTTCAAATGCTTATGAAACTGATCAGCTGACTAATGGTGACCAAATGGTGCAAGCTGCGGAAATTAGTCGTCAATATCCTGTTCACCAGTGTGCTCTTCATCCGTCTCATAACCCTGTGGTTGGAGAGACCCCCTATTTCTCATCTTTTGAATAATCAATCAGGGATTCTGAATGAAGACAATCCACCTAGTGGAGTACAAGTACAAAAATCCGAACCATCTACCTTGCAGGTGAAAACAATAAGTGAAAATGCAAGCAAACAGGGGAGTGACCATGGCGACGTTCTATCCTGGGAAATCCCATCCCCGTCTCCGTTTCAGCCCATTGATGGTTACTTGAAAAACAATGGTCCTGAAGCATCAGCTGCGGTTTCCATGCCTGAGGGGCATCTACCTTCGCTCCCTTGCACAAAAAAAGTTCAGCACCAGGATTGTAAAGATGCTTCTTCTACATCTATCAATTCATTTGCTCCTAATTATGTTGATTCCCACTCCAATGCAATTGATTTGAGTTCTCTTCACCCCCCCCTCCAATTCCTAAAAGAGTTTACTGTTCAGAAAGAACTCCGAGGGAGCTAGTAGAGGTCCTGAATCGGTCCTCAAAGTCAGATGATGCACACAGCTCGCAGTTTAATGTGTCAGATTTGCTTTCTGATACCAAGCCAGAGGATCCGGTAACAGAATCTGGTGACAACTTACATGATGTTAATCTGTTAGATATAGACGACAAATCAAGTATTTCAGCAAAGCCCTTTCCTGAAGATGACCATACCATTGACAATGGGTTTGCCAGCCATCAAATGAGTAAACCGTTGCTTGATACAAACAGTGAGATAAAGTCTAACCTGTCTGAGCACATGGATCCCGAGTTGAAGCAAGCCTTGCTGAGTAATGTAGGAATTAAAACGTGGAAACTAAAGATAATCATATCAAGCCCTTGTTTGATGAAGCCGAAACTAAATATGGTAAATCAGATCTACCTGCTGTTCACTATGTTTCTTCTGTTGAGCGCCTTGATGTTATTGCATCCAAGCTTCCAGAGATTGATTGGGGTGAGGCCTATGGGAAGGAATCTAATGATAACCCTGTGGTGCAAGAACAACCTGCTTTAGCTGGAAACATAACCAAAGGTGTTTCTCAAGATTTCCCCCCTAATCTTTCCAAGCAAATACCAGGTGACATTCTAATTGATATCGATGATCGATTCCCCCGTGAATTGCTTTCTGATATGTACTCTAAAGCAATACTTGAAGAAGACCCCTCCAATCTGGGTCCTCTATCCGCAGATGGAGTAGGCTATAGTGTAAATATGGAAAATCTCGAACCTAAAAGTTGGTCGTATTTTGGAAAGCTGGCACAAGGGCTTGACAATGTTTCTCTTATTGATCAAGATCATCTTGGTTTTTCACATCATGTTACACCTCTAACAACTGATAGAGTTCCTCTAGATCGTGAGGATTCCAACCTCAATTTTGGTGAAGAAAGTATGCAGTTTGAATATGAGGTATGGTTTTAATTATTTTTTGCTTGAGTATCTGTCCAGATATGCTTTTCTGCTGACAATAATTCTTATGCTTTAACTTAGGATGACAAGTTTGAAACCAAAAATTGTAATCTATCTCCACTTGATCCTTCTTCAGGAGATTTTGATATCAGTTCTGTGCAGGTAAAGTCTCATTCTTTCCCTCAAACATTCTTATTTGATTGGGTTTTCGTCTCTGTAGAAATTCCTGATCTACTTTGATAATGGACTTAGTATGCCTTTAATGAGTATAGGCGCATTGTATTAAAAAATCTTCCGTTTATCCAGCATTGAAGGTATAACTTTTTACGTTTTCAGCAAAATAAACTCCCCTCCAAAAACATGTTTTCACCTGCTGCTAAATTTGTGCCTGTTTCTTTTACTTTTCATGTTGTTGAACAGACACAAGTAGGATAGGATATGATTTAAAAATATAATAACAATTTTAGAAAAAAAAATAGGATATGGGTATGACGGCAATATTTAAATGTTATGGGTGTGTATAAACATTTTAAATATATTGAATATTGAATATTTCTATTTATCTTTTAAAGTATCATTTGCACTACTACTAGAATATTTGTTGTTGTTTTATACTATTACTTACAAAAACTATGTTTGCGTTGCAAACTCTTTAAAGATAAATTCCTAAAATTTACGTAAAATAGATTTCTTTTAAAGAACTGAACCTATTTATAATATTGAAAAGAAGATGCAAAGTAACTTTCAATTTGTCAAGAATTGCATTACATTTTATCTCCGTGTCTTTTCCAACTTCACATGTTCACACTGTCTCTGCAACACACGCTAAGACCATTGCTTTCTATTCTCTTAATAAATTAGTAGTAGTTGGTTTCATCTTATCATCGATATGTTTTGAAATTTTCATCCCAAAACAAGGTATAGAAGCACCAAACATGACTCTCAGTTGGGTTTTAAATACTTAATTTTTTGCAATGTGTGACGGGATCTGTCAAAATGCCTTTGAACATGGATTTAAATATAAGATCGCTGTGACAAAATGAGCAATGGTGTGAGGCCAAACATGGTATTTGTAAGGAGTTTCAGCATTGCTCCAATGGTTGTAGGATCAGGGGACTTTCTGAGGTTTTCACATGTACCTCATGAGAGTCTGTCATGCTGTATTTGGACTTTTGTGTTTACAAAATTTTCAAGAGCTTGCAATGGTTTCTATAGTTTCAGAGATGGCCACGATGCAATACCAAATAGAAGAGAATACATGCAGGGCATACAACAGCAACTAAGTTAGTCTTATTTTAAGTGAGGTTGCTACATGGATGCATTGCATGTTGTCACTGCTTGATAAAAATGTATTTGCTCCTTATGGTTTTTTTAGTTTGCGTCCACCTCTTTTAAATGAAAGATCTACCATTTAATATCCCTTTCTTAGTACAGTCTGTGTTTGTCTTAATCTTATATGTCCAAATCATCTTAGGAAGGTTTTTTTCATCCTCTTTTCAGTTAATGGTACTTCAATTTTTGCTTGACTACAGTTTTTTCTACTCTTGTTTCCATGAGATATTTTGGATCTCTAACATAGATTCACAATGAGTGATCAACTTTTTATGGACAACCCAATCATGCTCATGGGACTTGTGTTTCTTAGGGTTAACACTTAACAGGCATCGTGGTCTCAGTTGTAGTTCCAAAAGTAAAATGTCTCTTAGATCGATTCTGTTTTTAATAGTCTTGTAGATCTCTTTGGCATGATTGAGACATTTTTTTTTGTCCAAATAATTGTGTAATTATTTTATCAGATTGTGAAAATTGGAGAATTTTATAGATGCTAATTGCTACAATTAAATGGCATAAGAGGTGTTTAACTGCTCATAAATCAAATGCTACAATTAAATGGCATGAGGCTGGTATAGTAAAGCTAGTAAGCTCAAGCACATCCCTTTTTCTTCAAAAAAAATCACGCTCTTGGTCATGAAATGATGTTTAAGACTACTGTCCTCTCATACTCATTTGACATTGTGTTGTTTATGCTAGTAGTATGATTGATCTGTTTTATATTTTTTTCTGAACTTCACAGATTCCACACATGTATACTTTACTATGTTCGAATGTTTACCTGAATATCTTTAGCTTGTTTATTTTATTGTTTTGATGCAATTGGTAGGTCATTAATAATGAAGATCTTGAAGAGCTAAAGGAACTGGGTTCTGGTACATTTGGGACTGTTTATCATGGAAAATGGAGAGGAACAGATGTTGCTATCAAAAGAATAAAGAAGAGTTGCTTCACTGGTCGATCATCTGAGCAAGAGAGACTGGTAATTTGTCATTCAATGTCCATTTGATTGCTTGTGCTATTTTCTTTTCCTTCAAAATGAAATAGAGAATGTTTCTTACTGTTATCATATTAGAAAGTTATGTAATGATGATAAGCTATATATTTTTAGGCAAGTAAATTTATATTTGCATCTTTTCTCAGACTGCAGAGTTCTGGCGAGAAGCTGACATTCTTTCAAAGCTTCATCATCCAAATGTGGTTGCATTTTACGGTGTGGTACAGGATGGTCCAGGAGGAACAATGGCTACTGTTACAGAATTCATGGTGGATGGTTCTCTTAGGCATGTATTACTTCGAAAGGATAGGTAATGCATTTAAAAAGAATTTTTCATTTCTATTACCGTGTAGCACTACTACAAGATCAACATTTACAAGTGGATCAAATTTGATGAAAACTTGTTTCTATAATAAGCTTTTTTTTTGGATGGAAGGCATCACTATGTGAAGTTTATTGTATCTGCAAAAATGTTCAAGTGGTGAATATGATGTCTTGTTTACTGATTAGTATTATGAATCTGAACATGATATTTTTAGGTGTCTTGATCGTCGCAAAAGGCTGATAATTGCAATGGATGCAGCTTTTGGAATGGAATATTTACACTCAAAAAACATTGTGCATTTCGACTTAAAATGCGACAATTTGCTTGTAAACATGAAAGATCCTTTGCGGCCAATATGCAAGGTATCGGTACTGGTGTAAATCTATGAACTCGATGTATCACAATTTTTCGGTGTTAAAAAGAAACACAATTTCTTTCCCAGGTTGGTGATTTTGGCTTGTCAAAAATTAAACGAAATACCTTGGTTACTGGTGGCGTGCGGGGCACTCTACCTTGGATGGCGCCAGAGCTGCTGAATGGAAGCAGCAGCAAGGTCTCAGAAAAGGTAATCATCAAAGTTATCTCTAATGAAATGGTTTTGTCCAATCTATATCTACTAGGGAAATTTGAAATTATCTCAAATCCACTTCTTTATGACATTTTTCACTTCCCCATGATTGTATTGAGTCTCCTTGATTTTGGAATTTCTTTCATTTCATATAGCCACAAAACTCTCTAATACTTGCAACTTTTGGAAACATAATAATGTTCATTCTCAATTTTTGATTATATAATTATGTTCATTTTACTCAAATTTTGGAAATACAATTATTATCTTCATTTACTTAAAATTTGAATATAATCATGTTAATTTGACTATTTTTAATTTTGCACATTCAAATTTTCCTATTTCATTTTATTACTGATGAAAATCTATGTTCATATGTTATATTTGGACTTTACCGTTAAAAAAATAACTGGCAAGGGAAGTCTTATTTTGTTTTCCATGTCTGTTTTGCCTTCTTGTGGGGTTTCTGCTATTGATTACTGGATTTGCATTTTGATCTTGTAGGTTGACGTGTTCTCATTTGGCATAGTTTTATGGGAAATTTTAACTGGTGAGGAGCCATATGCCAATATGCACTATGGTGCAATTATAGGTAATATTGTGGTCTCATGCTTGCCTTTTTATTTTTGTTGAAGAACAATTTGATTTTGTAGTTTTTTGCATCATTTTTAAATGGTTTCCTCTTTATGTTGAAACATCAACACATTAAATGGTGGAATAAAGTCATTCTGTGTTCATATTTATTTTTCCTTTTTTTTTTTATTCAAAAAAAAAATGGATGGAGGTAAAATAAAGAAACAAAAATATAGCATTCTCTCATTGGAAAAGAGGAATTTAGAGTCTGTGATATGTTGAAGGGCAAAGTAGTCAATATTGGTGCTTTAGCACGGAACAAGGCAGAGGCTAACCTCTATGGGAATTGGGAAGAGCCTTAACGCTGCAGAACACTGTAGTGGCCACGGAGTGGTTCCCGGCCCAGAGCGATTATTGGTTGAGTTATTTGTTTAATTATCAAATAGTGGTCATCCCGCTATCTCACTTTTGGGCCTCACTGCTTCACGTCGCTATATGGGATTTTCCCGCTATCTCACTTTTGGGCTGCTATTTGGGATTTTCCCGCTATCTCACTTTTGGGCCCGGCTGCTTTGAGCTGCTATCCGGGATTGACTACTCTGGTGAAGAGTATCATTTGTCAATGTTTCTCATATACCATCAAGTCAATATAAGAAATGAATCATTCAGCTAGTCTATTTTATTATAGCCGATGAAGTTAGTATGAGTTGTCATTAATATTGGTCTCCTCTGCATGCAGGTGGGATTGTAAATAATACATTGAGGCCAACCATTCCAAGCCACTGTGATCTCGAATGGAGAACACTGATGGAACAATGTTGGGCGCCGAATCCTGTGGTTAGGCCTTCCTTCACAGAAATTGCAAGTCGGTTGCGGATAATGTCTGCAGCTGCACAGGGAAACAAACCATCTAAATGAGTCGAAGACAGCCGCACAGGGAAACAAATCATCTAAATGAGAGTCGAAGATAGCATTATTATCGCTATTCAAGATGTCAAATTTAATTTATTTAATGGTACTCCAAGGAAGTTAGTTATACCAGGGCTTTTGCTAACCTTTAGGTTTTGATAGTTTTTTCTTCTAATAGATTAATCTAATACTATTGTAGGTAACGTGCAAAGTTGTCATTTTGATTTCTGATTGCTCTATCTTATTTTATGATTCACTTGGAATGGGTAATAGATTAATCAGTTCTGGGCTGACATCTCTATTTACATGATAGTCAGTAAAAAATGATAAGCTAATTCATTTTTTGTCTCAATACTATTGTCAATTCACAAATATAATTTTTTTTTAATTTGGTCCCCTATTTCTAAGTTATTGGTTATCAAATAGGCCAATATGGAAAACTGGGTGTGTTATGAACTACGAGCAGTAGGAGTGGCAGGTTCCGATATTATGCGGAACTCAGGGACTATTCCCAATGAGATTGCTTGCTCCACAAGCAAACTCATGCTAGTATGAAGTTTCACATTATTGTTGTCTTCGTTAGAAGAACCGAATCCTGTTATCCTGAGCTTTGGAGGCCCGTCAGCCATTGAAGGAACCGAATCCTGTTATCCTGAGCTTTGGAGGCCCGTCAGCCATTGAAGTGAGGTTCCTTATAAGTGAAGGCCATTGAAAAGTATGCTCCATTCCTAGACCAATAATGTGAATTGAGCTTTTTCCTTTGATGCTTGACATATAGCTTCATTTGCAGCCATGAAACCAAAAGTAATGTATGGCGTTGTTTGGAAAAGAAGCTGAAAAGCTTCCAACTTATTCTCCCTAGTAATCAAACAAAGCATTATAAGGATAAAGTGATAACCTACACTTCAATCATTTGGCAAAAAAGTAAGACACTCTTTGCAATGAATCTCCTGATGGATTTTCCAGAGACACAAGCTTACTAAATAATGAATTTGCTTGATGGTTGTCTCTGCAACCAACTGCCTCGGCACAAGCCAGTAAAGTATGGACCAAGTCAAAGACTTTGGTCCATTTGAAAACTGATTTGTTCTTGACAAGGCACACGTACACACTTTTGAATAACGAGATCTGTGATTGTTGTTGGAACATTCCAATAACATTAGATGTGTGATTGTTGTTGGAACATATCCAATAACATCATTCACCTCCATGGAGTATGCATCAATATTATTTTCTTCATTGACCACAAAATGATCAAAACTTTGATGATGGTTCTTGTCTCGAGACTCATTATTATCTTCATACTGATCCATGTTGGTGAAGCTATCAACAAAGGCATCAAGTTGTGAAGAAGCTAATGGACAAGAAGTGAGGGTTGCATCAAAAGTACACAATTCATTCTCATCAACTACTATCTCTTGCTCCATTCTCGCAGGACAAAACCTTCTGATGGGGAAATCATGATTGACACCTTGATTCATACAGAAAGAAAGCCACATGTTGAAGTCTTGTTCCATTGAGGTTTTGAAGAAAGAGAAAGAAAAAGAATAATACCTAGATTCCCTTTACTTGGAGAAAAAACAATATTTTACAATTTAATAATACACAAACACAACTTCAAACCTACACTTGCTAGAAATCAAATCTTTGACCAAATGCTTAAGAGTTAGTGAGTTACAAATATTTAGCATTAAGTAAACAAGGAAGCACCAACATTGATTGATACATGAAGAAGGTCCAATCATATGATATGTATCAATAGTATTGTTGGTTATGTAGGTTATCAAATATGAGTTTGTTTACGGAGGATTTTTCTTGCTACCACCCTATTTTAAAACCTGACACCCTTTTATATTTGCATATTTTGAAAATATCTCTGATTTTATTTATTAAAAAATTTAACTTTTTTGATTTTTTTTTACTGTTGATAAAATTAACCAAAAACTAAATTTCCGGTAGGTCTCTGAAAATTTATGGTACCGTATATTGGCAAATACCGAAAATTCTTTGTTATTTACAAACTTTCGGTATCAATATACCGAATATTTACAAATTACCGATACAATTTATCGAAATTTCCGATGCGATTTATCGGAAATTTCCAAATATCCGGTATATTTGTTTTCGTTATTTCACGTACCGACAATTCCAAAATTTTCGGTACATAAACAATACCGAAAATTCTAAATTTTCGGTATATACCAGAATTTTCGTTTAAACCTGGAATTTCCGGTATCATAGATGAAGTGTTATATATTTATGGTCCTGAATCGGCAACTTCAGCTTCTTCTACGAATTCATGTACTGATCTTACGCAGTATTTCACCACCGATACGATATGCTTACTTGACTTTATACACATTTTTATTTTTTTCTTCATTGATGAAGTTAGCTAATTATCCATTTATGTGATTGTCATATTTTTGAATCACGAGAGAAAGTTCTAGAATGGGCACGATTAATTTGAAAAACTCATGATATTGCTGTTGTACAATCTGATCCGACATTGCTAATGGTATGCAAGGGAGGAAGGATAAATTGATTATGGGTTGTGACAGAGGAGGTAATTATATAAAGAAAAACAAAGCTACAACTCCTTTCGATGACACTTATTCTATGAAGGTTAAATGCCCATTTAGGCTGAGATCTGTTCCGAGTGGTGATGGTTGGAAGGTGATGGTAAGATGCGGGATGCACAATCATAAACTAGACAAAGAATTGATAGAGCATGACATTTTGGACCATCTAAAAGAGGAAGAAAGAAAGTTTGTGAATGACATGACGAAGTACAACATGCCTCCAAGGTACATAGCTTCTGCTTTGAAAGACAAAGATCCAAAAAACCTTACGAGTATTACCCAGATATGTAAAGCTAGAGCAACATACAGAATGAACAAGAGAGGTGCAATGACATAAATGCAAATGTTATTGGGTCTTATTCACCAAGAGGAATACTTGTATTGATCTAGAAATAAGGATAATTCAGATATGATGGCTGATATCTTCTTGACAGACGCTGATTCTGTGAAGTTGTTGAATATGTTTCCGATGGTATTGATTTTTTATTGCAATTACAAAACAAATAGGTAAGAATTTTAAGTTTAATTTCATGACATATTAAAAATATTTTGAGTGAGTTAGTTGTTGAATCATCTGCGTTTTGTAACTGTGCAGGTACCAGATACCACTGCTTGAGGTTGTTGGTGTTACATCAACAAAATTGATGTTTTTAGTTGCTTTTGCATATTTGGAACATGAAAGGGAAGATAACTTCACATGGGCGCTGAAGAGGTTGAAAGAGTTATTTTATTATGAGAAGTTGCTACCAAATGTCATGATGATGGATCGGGAGCTTGCATTAATGAATGCCATTGAGTCGGTGTATCCGAATGCTTCTCATATGTGGTTTCACATTTCAAAAACGTTAGCATGAAGTGTAAGGAGTATGTGAAATTAGAGAGATAGGAACATGTCATGGATCAATGGAACAACATGATGTATTCTAATACATAAGACAATTTGATGTGCATCGAACTATTTTGAGAGTGTTTGTGGTGATATTCCTTAATTTGTAAAGTATGTGAAAGAAACATGGTTAACACCATATAAAGAATTTGTTCTTTGCATGGACTAATAAAACCACTCATGTAGGGAACACAACAACAACAGTACATTCTTCTAACATGAAATATGTTTATGTTTATGCATTAAATTGAGAGTTGTTTGTGTAATGTGTTTATGATGTCTAGGGTGGAGTCTGCATATTGGAGACTGAAAAACATGTTGACTACAAGTCGTGGTGACTTATGTGCAAGCTGGGATGCTGTGAAGACAATGTTGAAGTTGCAGTTAGGTTCTATAAGGGTGTCGTTTCAAAAAAGTATCGTCAATATTGATCACAAGTATAACACCCCATTCTATTCTAAGTTACAAAGTTTTGTTTCAAGACAGTGTATACAACTCATTGGAAATGAACTTTAAAGAGTCAAATATGTTGGTGCAAGCAAAGAGAGGTGTTGTTGTTGCATTAGAAAAACACATGGGTTACCGTGTGCGTGTCAACTTGTAGGTTTTCAAATTTTAGGCACACCTATACCTTTGGACACAATTCATGTGTTTTGGACAAAATTGTAAATTGTAGAACATAAGGATATTCACGAGAGAAAAGTGGGATTTAGAAGAGTGCGAAGAGTTGAAGAAACAATTCAGTGCTCTGGATATTGTGGGACAAAGAGTGTTGAAAATAAAATTCTGCGACCAAGTTTATCCATCAACAACTTCATTGTGTGCACCACCGATGAAATATAAGTCATCAAAGAGAGTTAAGAAGAGTAAAAGGGCGGAAAGTGATCTGCATCGTGATCCAAGTCAGTGAGAATATGCTGAAGCTTCGCAAGGGAGTCAGACTACAAAGAGATCATGCACACAACCAAGTTGGAGTCAATCGTCAACCATACCGATTCATAGGCAACCTTGTATCAATTCTACAAAGGTGAGTACTTGCCTTTTCTTGCAATACATTGAAGATATTATTAATGTAGAACCAGATGGAAACTGTGGTTAGCGTTGTATTGCAACTGCGTTGGGATGGGACACAAATGCATGTTTTGATGTTAGGAGGCAGTTGGATACTCATATCTATCAACACGAAACATTATTTTCCAAGGTGTTCTACGACACTATATCTTATGTGAGGAATTCATTAATCGTGAAACACTTGGGTCCTCAGGGTAGGGAGAAATGGATGTCGATTCCAAATATGGGTTACCCTATTGCTTGTAGATATGGTGTTGTTTTTGTTTCTTTATCCATGAGTCATAGCAGGACATTTTTTCCGCTTCTCATACCTCAATCTTTGTACACAAATCGTCATACAATTATTGCTGTTGGTTTTGTCAACACAAATCATTGGGTTCTGCTAAAATTGAAACCCGATTGTCCGTTGCCTCCCATCACAAAGCGTTGGAGGGATAATTGTTCTGATGTTGCAAAAGGATGAGAATCAGCATATGCGGGTCGAATCAGACATTGGGCAATACTGTCTGGAGAGTGATTGTATTTTATTTGTAATGCATTTATGTATAATATTAATTATATTTGTTGACATTAATTATATTTGTAATGCCTCTATGTATGACATTAATTATATTTATGTATTCTATTTAAGTAAAAATGTAAAAAAATTTAAGTTCAAGTATTATCGGAAATTTGAAATTTCTGGTACTGTTTATATACCAGAAATTTCAAATTCCTGGTATTAATGTAAACTGAAATACATACCGAAAATTTTAAATTTCCGGTACAAATACAGTACCGGAAATTTCAAATTTCTGATACCATTGTAAACTGAAACACATACCGGAAATTTCAAATTTTCGGTATGAGTGTATACATACCGTAAATTTGAAATTTCCGATACAAAAGAAGTACCGGAGATTTCAAATTTTGTAAGAAATAACAAACATTTTGGAAAAACTACCATATGTTTTGGTGGATTTCCAACAATTTATAGATGATCTCGAGTATTGACTAAAAACTTTAAATGGTGGTTTCCATTATTCAATGACCAGGAACATAAAAGTAGTGGAATACTTATTTTTTCTTTAACTAAAATTAGACGGACACCTCACAATCTGTGTTTTATAAGTGAATAGATCACTAACTATTGAGATATTGGATCTAATCCATGTAGTGTAACCTAAACCCAAGTCCGATTAGGATTTATTACCCTACTTAGTGTATAAGTTAGGTGTATATAAATAGTTATAGTTTGTATTATTATTTGTAACAATTCAATTCAATAATACAACCTTATTTCCCTATTCTCTCTTTCTCCTCACACTAAAAGTATACCACGCACTAACAAATTGGAATCTAGAGCTCCTGTTAGATTCTTGATCGTGCTTTCTAGAATCACAACTTCAAGATTGTATTTTTGAGATCGTGGGTTATTATCAATCAATCGTTGTGAAGATGAATGATACTAATGACATTTTAAATTCTCTTCCAACTCTTAACGATAATAATTGGATTCGATGAAGAAAATATATGCAATCTGTTTGGATCTCATGAAGCCCTAAAAGTGGTTACTAATGGTGTTCATCGTTAGTAGATGCAACCGACACACAAAAGACCGCTCACAATAAAGCCAATAAAAGGATTGCAAGACTACATATTGCATTTCAAACAACAATCGATGCAACGAATTTCAACACGATCTTTCATGTTGAATCGGTGAAGGAGGCATATGATATTTTTGTCAAGTACTGTGAAGGAGCTAAGAAAGTCAAGGTTGTCAAGTTGCAGACTTTGCGTTGACAATATGAATTATTTTTTATAGGAGAAGACGAAAAGATTGCAGAATATGAGTCGAAGGTGCAGAAACTCGTTCATATCAGGAAGTGTTATGGTGAAACCCTAAATAATAAAATGATACTCCCTCCGTTCCTTTTTAAGTGTCGTTTTAGAAGAATTTTTTATTTCTATTTAAGTGTCGTTTTATAGTTTAATGTCATAATTTGTCAATTATACCACTTTCTCAATAAATGAGAGAGTGTATGAATGAATTTATTAGGAAAGAGAACATAAATGAGGGTATAATAGAAAAATAAATCTAACACTCCACTATCTTGGTTAGAGATGCTAAAATGACACTTAAAAAGGAAGGAGGAGTAGTTGAGATGATAATGTGTACATTGACCTCTCACTTTGATCACATTATCGTAGTTATTCAAGAATCTAATCAACTTGAATCCCTAAAAGTGGGATATTTGGTTGGTTCGTTGGAAGGCGTGAGATTAGGATCGTCGAAAAAATGAGTTCAAGATTCGATACAAGCTTTGTAGGCTCGGTCATGTAAAAGGAATGGTGGTTCCAAGAAATTTAAAGGAAAAATCGACTAGACTCGGAGCAAGAAGTTTGGTTGAATCTCATATGCATCGTGTCAATGATAGAGATTCGAATCCTCAAAAAGGAGGAGGAAATTATAAAAGAACAAAGATAAAAAGGTGTGTAGTGCTACAATTGTGAAAAGTGGAGTCAATTGGCCAAGCATTGTTGGTACAAGAAAGACAAGTGATCGAAAAAGGCAAGGACGAAAGAGCAAACCTTGCACGCCAAGATTCAAATTATTATTAAAATGATTATGAATGTATGATGGTTATAGGTGCATATGCAAATATTCATGTTGAATCCAAGATCGATTCCTCGACTTTCTTTGCTTGAATCACATAACTAGTCAAAAGGTGTGGTTGAAAGATTTCGAGTCTAAGAAGAACAATGTCTAAATATTGTTGTCGACCGCCAAACTAATTTATTGTGGCATTTGAGGTTTGGACATTTGAACTTTCAATCTTTATATTAACAGATGAATTTGATCAATTTGTTAACTAATTGTTTATATAATAGATGAATTAAAAAATTATTAGTAGATGCAGTGGGTGTATAATTTGTTAGTGTTAAAATTGCTGCTCTAATAAGATTACTAATACAGATTAATTATATTCATTATTGTCACACAAGGCTTCCTTGAAAAATCCATGAATATTAACTTACATAACTTTAGGCATTCAATAACCAAAACACTCGTACTTTATGGATTTGCCTATTTGTTCAGACCAATATACCAAAGACTTCAGGCATTCAAAAACCAAAACACTCATACTTTATAAATTTGTCTATTCTTCAAACCAATATACCACAAGAATTTAGGCATTCGAAAACCAAAACACTCATACTTTATGAATTTGCCTATTGTTCAAACCAATATACCATAAGCATTTTTGCATTTATTTTCTTCCTCATCCATTGTATCAGAAAGTGCTCTCCCTTTTGTCTCAGGCAAGAAGACTCCAAACATTCCACCAATACCTATAGAAAGCCCAAAACTCCATAACAAAGAAACTTATTTCCTCTACCAGCAGCCACCAATAAAGGGCTAAGAGCTCCACCAAACACCACAGCAAGCCTAGCCATTGACAAAGCTGAATTCCTCACACAAGTTGGGAATAACTCAGTTGTGTAAATGACATAAATGCTAAAGGAAGTGCAAGCACTAAAGAATGATACCAACTCAAACCCAATTTGCATCTTGTTCCATAGTCCCCCTTCTATAGTTGACATCACACTACAAACAGCACTTAACATGCAAAACATAGGCAATGCAATTCTCCTTCTAAACTTGTCTATGAATAAAAATGTGACCAATGAAGATGGTAGCTCACTCAAGGCATTAAAAGTGACACTCAAGTAAAGATTAAAGGACAAGTTTCCAAGGCCTAGTGGCATACCATAATAGACAACTCCAAGACCTAAACCTATTATCATAATCAACAACAACCTCCTTGATGACCATTTCCTTTGACACAACATTTTGAGGGCATGGAACAAATCCACATTTGAATTATTTTCTTCTTCTTGTGGAGTCATATTGTCTATGGCTAAATGTAGGTTACTTTGAGTGATTGAGGAGATGTATTTTAGTGAAGTTAATGCTTCTTCTTTTTTTCCTCTCACTAGAAGCCACCTAGGTGATTCTTGAACAAATATTTTCACCAAAATGCAATACAAAATGGTTGGAATTGATGTCCACAGGTAAATGTTCCTCCATGAGGTGGCTTTGTTTGCATAAGCAATAGCTGGAAGGGACAAGAAGCCTATTGTAAAACAAAAGAAACCAACGATACCAATCTTGCCTCGCCAACGTTTTCCGACGAGCTCAGATGCTAGAACAAGTGAGGATGTTCCGATTGTGGCGCGGAAGAATCCAATTATGAACTTGAGACATGAATAGATCCAAATGTTGGGAGATAATGCGGTGAGAAGAGAGGAGAGAGACATAAAGAGACATGAGACAAAGAGCATGTTCTTGCGACCAAGTGATGATGAGTCAGCAAGTGTTGACAAAAAAAGTCCACCAACTAAGCAGCCCATGAAGAACATTGAAGCTGGAAGGCCTGTGATGAATGAGCTCTTACACTCCAGAGTCCATTCCGATATAATGGACAATTGTGCCGACCCATCCCAGGCCCACGAGCCTCTGGGAAGGTTGCACACATCATTAAATGATGTGGCCGAGAAACAATCTTTCAAAATCTCACGTGTTGGATCTAGCAATCTAGATCCATTGTTTGAGATTTGGTTTTGACCGATGCAGTGCCACGAGGGTAAGGCATCGGTGAAAACAGTGATAAATGTTTGTTGAGCGTCAAAAATCCAAGAAACAGAGATTAGAATAGCTTGGAGAAATTGACACCAATTGATTTCACCTATACATTTTTCTATTGTAGAACCAAGAGAAGGAAGGTGATAATTTAGTGGTGTTTCTGAATCACAGCTAGTGTTATTGAGTTGGCTAACAAGAGGAGTTGAATCGCCCATAATGGGAGTATATTGTTATTATTTTTTTTATGGTGACTATCAAGAGGAAAGGAGTTTATATAGATATATAATAATAGGGTATATTTTCATGCATAGACTAGAATCCTCTGGTTTCATTGATTCATAGTTGTAATTTATTTTACTTAAATTTGAAAATAACTAATTATAGGCACGTTCATAAAAATACAAATATTTCTATAAAAATATATGTAATGATTCCTCCACTGGCCTTTTTTCCAGCACACCATATACACAATAATACATCTTTTGGGCTAATCTCTTTTTTTTTTTATAGCAATTTTGAGCTAATCTCTAATGACGTGGAAAAGAGTCATATTTTAACCAACATACAAATATTAAAAGGAAAAATAATATAATTTTCCAAAACAGAATTTAATTAAAAACAATAATCAATTTTTTAAATTATTACTTTATTGTTAAATTATTATGTGATATTTCAAGTAATTTCTGAAAGATTTCTAAAAAAAGGATATTATATTATATTTATTTCAATGTGAAATGTATTGTTTTCCAGAAAAGGTTCTTGAGAATCTCAGCTGAGTTTTCCAAGCGTACAGTATCCACATTAAAATCTACTTGAAATGATAATAATAATATTATTAAAATGTTTTTGCACTAAATTAGGAATGAACATAAACTTTCTTTATAATGTTTCTGCAAATTTGAATCTGCAGGAAAAAAAATGGAAATAAGAAAATTCCTTTTTTTGTTGAATTATCAAGTCTTTAAAAATAGTCATAATTATTTTAGGGATCTTTTAATTATTTTAATAATTCAGTCTTTTAAGTTTTTTTTATTGATTTAGGATCTAATTTTATACTTTTCCTCTAAATATTTAGGATGTTAATATATATATTTTATTACAATTTTATGTATTTTTAATGATTGATTTAATCTAAGATTGAAAATAAGGGTAAAAACATAATTGTGATACATTTGATAATTTATTAAAAAAATTAAAAGATTAACTTGTTACTCTAAAATAATTTAGAGTATCTCTGATATAATTTATGCCTTAAAAATACGTGTAATTACTACTAGTTGAGTTAAATTAACGAAATTAAATTATCACCAAATCCTTACTCTCTTTGTCCCAAAATATTTGTTATATTTAACACTTTCACACAAATTAAAAATAAAAAAAATAAAAAATGACAAATTAAAAATATTCTAGTTGAGTATTGATATATTTAAATTATAATTAATGCAATTTGAAAGAAATAATAAATTTAAAGTATTAATTAAAGGATATAATCTAAAGATAAAAACTAAAATTATATTAGAACTAAAAGCGACACGTTTTTTTAGACAATTTTTTTAAAAATACGACAATTATTTTATGACAGATGGAGTGTATAGCATGTGGATTTTATTGGAAATTAATATTACAAGTGTGAGTGTGGAAAAATAGTCTCACATTGGTTGAGCATGTGGTGACTTGAGCATTTATAAGTGGGAGAATCCACTCACTTATCATCTTAAGGTTTTAAGTGGACAAGTGGTGTGTCTCTCACAAATGTGTGTTGCTCAAATGAAAAGTCCCTACCGAAAGTAAGAATGCTCCTCGCTCGAACCTCTCCCGATTGTTGCGCCAACAACTGACATCAAGAGCACTGGTTCTGATCCATTAATCCGCTGCAAACATGACAACCACCGATTGAATTCCTACCAACCTCCCAATTCTTGATTCCAAGAATTATGACAAATGGTGCAAACAAATGAAAGTTTTGTTTGGGTATCAAGAAGTCCTTGAAGTGATGAATGATGAAGTCACACCACTTGTTGTAGAGACTATAGCTACACAACAAGCCACATTCAAGGAAGAAAAGAAGAAAGACTACAAAGCCCTCTTCTTGATATATTCTTGCGTTGACAACGACAACTTTGAGAAAGTTGGTGATTGTACGTCGACAAAGCAAGCTTGGGAGATCTTGAAGAAAGCGTATGAAGGTGTCGACAAAGAGAAGGTGGTGAGGTTACAAACTCACAAGAGGTAGTTCGAGTTGGTACAAATGGAAGAGAATGAATCAATCAAAGACTACATTACGCGCATAGCGTTTGGTGAATCAAATGAAGGCTTGCGGTGAAATTACGATACAAATGTAGTAGCTAAAATCTTGCGTTCTTTAACGTCAAGATTCGATAACATTGTGGTATCCATAGAAGAATCAAAGGATCTTCTCACCATGAGTAAGGAGGAGCTTTAAATCTCATTGGAGGCGCATGAGCAAAGGCTAGATGAAAGAGGAAATGACAAGGCCAAGGCAGAAATTTCATTGCAAGCAAGGTCCAATGAGAAAAACTAGAGATCGAAAGACAAATGGTCTTGAAGGGCAAAATTTCTAGAATTTTGGTGGAAAAGATTCACAAAATTCAAGAGGTTCCATGGCACAAAGAGGAAGCGACTCAAAGATGGTGGTTAAAAACAACTTCAAGAGAGGTGACAAGAGTAATGTGAAGTATTGCAATTGTCAAAAGCTTAGCCATTTCGCAAGAGATTATAATGCGAAATTGAAAGAAAATCATGGAGATGAGGTCAAGGATACTAGGCAAGAGGTAGAGGATGATGATACGCTTCTTGTCATGATCACGAAGGAGAATAATTACTGCAAAGAGGGGCTGAACAACAACATGGTGTGTCGAGGTGACAATAACTCTAGGTCGAATTTTATGCACGCGTTTGGAGCGAAACGCAATGGTCACCGTTCAAGGAGTAGTCCAAAGTAGTGATGAGTGGTACTTGGATTCAGGTTGTTCAACTCATATGACGAGTAGAAAGGATTGGTTTGTGAAGATCAATCAAGCCACGAAGAATATAGTGAGATTCACGGATGACACCACTTTAGCGATCGACGATGTGGGTGATGTCTTGATCAAGAAGAAAGATGGAGGCCATTCTTTGATCAAAGATGTGTTGTACATTCCTGAAATTTGGTGTAATCTCTTGAGCATTGGCGAATTACTCGAGAAGAATTGCACAACTTAGATGGAAAATAAGATTTTGTGCGTTTTTTATCTTTATAATTGTCACTTTTGCGAATTTATTTTAATCTTTTTAATTGTCACTTTCAGATTTTAAGATATTAATGATTATTGTTTAGTCAAAATTACCCCTACTTTTTACTATGGAGAGAAAAAAAATAAATTAAAATAATAAAAAATAAAACATATTGTAAGTAAGATAAAAATTATTGTCTAAAAAGTAACAATAATTATTACATTTATTAGTATGTGTAAAAACTAAAAAAAACAACAATTATAAAAGAACATAGGGAATAATAAGAAAACTCTAATAGTGAAATATTTATTAACATTAAGGAGTTAATGAGTATATTCTTGTAAGTTCTTTATCTTATTTCATTTGTGAATTTTTTTAAAACTCGTATCATGTTCACAAATTCCTAATTATTGAGTCTTGTTCACAAATTCCTAAGTATTGAGTTTGTCCCTAATGAAAATAAAATGAAAATATAAAATGTATTTTAGCTAATATGTTTAGAAGTCTATATACATCTTACATGTATACCGTCAATATATATCATTCAGTTGGATCATTAGGATATCAAAAATATCATTCAGTTATGAATTGAATATCTCAGATGATATAAAACTAAATAACTCAAGCAATTTATCCACTTAGACCTCAGAAACACATCTCTCACTTATTTGGACATATTTAAAGTTCAAATATTTTTTATCCTTATCACATTTGTTACAAATGAGCTAATCAAGACTGTGTAACTCAAATTTACTATTTGATTTAGATATTTGTATAAAAATATGGTTTGATTAATCAGAACAATATTTATCCTATTATTAAAATATACATTATTTATATTTATTGTCAATACAAGATTTATGATTAATGTTTCTATTTAAATGAAAGTTAATTGTGGATCTATATGTTTAGATGTACGAAGACTGCTGTTTTAGTTTTGATGCTGACAACTAGTGATGGAGGCTGGTACAAAATTTTGAGAGGGTCGAAAGATGTAAAATATCTATAATTTAATGTAAAAAGATTGAAAATTGTAGTTTGATTTAGTGGCTAACGTTTTTGCTTCTAATTAACCTTCAATGATAGGGTTTAATTCTAGGTATATCAATTTTTATAAAAAAAAGTGACTAAATAACTTGAAGAAGTTTTGAACATGTGACCTTCAAGTTGTCATAATAACCTTTCTCCGCTCAGTTAGATTGCATTGTTATTGGTTGTATATTACATTAAATATAGATGTGATTATATCCCATACTATAATCATAAATCCACATAGCAATAAAATCATAACATAATCAAATCATATAATTCAAACATTGACACTAAGGCCTCACCACATGTTATCTCAACATACAAATCAAATCAAATGAGAGTATATAATAATATCTCATAACAAACATGAGTTCAAATAATCCCCGTGTGTTACATGATCAGAGCAATGACTCACTACCTAGAGATAACATATAAGCTAACTAAGCTCCTTAACTAGTCTCGTGCGAAGCACCACTATCCTCGGAACCTGCACGATGTCACATAGAACATCACATACAACAAAAGGGCGAGAATTCAAATTATTATCGAAATGTATATAATCAGAGTAATGTATAAACAAGTTTTTATTAAATAATTCTCTACACTTCATGTGATATTCCATATATTATAATCCAACAATTCAAGTACTAAAGGGTGTAACATATTTAGCACATATATTCACACATTTTGATCGAAACATCACATAACAACAAATGTGACTCTAATGCAACTCAAAGTAACTCATGCACGTGGTACCATCGTGAACAACAAGTTCACCTCGCTCCCGATTCAATATTTAGAACCAGAGCTACAGTTTCGATCTGGACAAGACCAAAACCCATCAATATGAACATATAGTTCACCGCTTCTATTTCCACACAAGGATCAAACAACCAAAATGAACATACAGTTCACCGCTTCTATTTCCACACAAGGATCAAAGCAACCAATATGAATGCATGTGCAATTAACCAACAACATATGCAATTAAGATTATCACCAATCTTAATCATACAAGCATATGAAAAATAATTCAACACCTTGAATTATCCACCCTTGCACAAACAAACTTACATCATATTCTCAATGCAATCATTTAGCATTCATAATCATCACATATCTCAAATAACATAGAGCATATAAGCTAACAAATGTTATTTTCAACAATCATCCAAACACAACATAGATATACCAAAAATCAAGTATTATATATTTATTAATTTCGATTCAACCTATTCAATTCCGATCGAATCAATTGTTAAAATACATGAGAATGCATCACAAAACATAAGCATATATAATTCCATGCCAAAGTATTAAAATTATGAAATTTCATGTTCCAGACCGCGCTAAGCCCCACATATCCGCGCTAAGCCCCACTTTCCAGAAGTTTCCGCGCTAAGCGCACCCCTCACCGCGCTAAGCGGGATCTGCGAAATGCAGAAAAATCTATTATGAACAACATTCTTCTTCCCACAAATTTCTCCTACAAAATCCATCCCAATAAGTCATTTAACACCATTAAAAGGTATCCTAACATGTTTCTAATCATGAGTCATCATTTATAAGTTGAAAAACATAATTTCCCTTCAAACCCTAACATTCAAAGTTCATGGAATTTGAAATCAAAACTATCTATCATGTTACTACCCACTACCCAATCACATACAAGACAATAATGAGGATTCCCCCATTAGCTCTTGTAGATTCCACTTCTAGGGTTTCTTCTCTTCTCTTATCTTATCTTTTCTCATCTTTTCTTCTCTTCTTTTCTCTCCTCCTCTTGTCTTTTGTGTTATGACCATAATAACTAATTTCTCTTCTTACTACTCTATTTTCTTAATGGGCCTAATTCCAATACCTATTCTAAATATGACATAAAGTCCAATTTAATTATTTCCTATTCTTACTCATAAATTCAATTGTCCCAATATACACATATTTAATAATTCAAATATTCACCAAATCACCAAATCACCAAATTAAATAATTAAATAGTTATCACACCATATAATAATTAAATAGAATCTCTAATAAAATCGGGATATTACAGAAATTGCATATGGTAGTGGTTAGGTGATAAATTATAAATTGGGGTTGTGTTCGCTTTGGACCAATACTATCATAGTAGATTTACTTTATGGATTGGTAGCCCCCAGAGTAGGTGACATTGCACCGAAGTGGATTAACAATTAATCGTGTTATTTTACCTTCTAGAATTTAATTCTGCATTATCTTCTGTTTTGGTAAAATTATTTTGTCAGCAGATGATGTTATAACATCTGTCTTGACATTGTGTTTGGTGTCGGGACATCAATATTGACAAATGTTTTAATGTGCAAATTTTTTTCAATTGGCATAAGAGAATGCACTTTGTTTTGTTTATTGGGTGAGCTCCAGGGAGTATATTTTATGGTAGTGTAACACCCTAAATTCCATGACGAATAAAAGTAATAAAAATCAGAGTAATCTTTTTTTCCAACGCATGTAGGATGATTTATCATATCAATCAAACATCATTGCTTAAAACAAAGGGATACATAACACCTTTTCAGAATAAATATAATTTCATAGTCTCAAATAAATCAACTTAATTAAAGCAGCGGAAAATAGTTTAATCTTCAACAAATCAACCTTAAACCAAATGTGAATCAGAAAACAATTATTCTGGAGTTTCAAATACTCTACCAAGAATCATCAAAACAAAATAAATAATCCATGCGTTTATCCCCAACCCAGTGTTACGTATCAGAGCATAACGCCGACTCTAAACAAGAATGAAGAGCAACCTCTTCGAACTCCATAACTCGGACTACTCCTGATTTTCTACGTTACCCGTAGAGGCAACACTCAAACGGAAGGAGTGAGATATCACAACAATGTAAAGAACAATATAATCATAAACATACATAATTAATCATGCACATTTATTGAATTCACTTATCACATCATCACATCGAAATTCGAATTAATAATCGTAAATAATCATACATTACAACATCATGCCAACAAGAAAACTTGCAATGAGACACAACATCGACTCTATGCATGCGATACCAAGATCATTACCAAATCCACTCAATATAGGATCAATGTCACCATTTTTATTGAAAATATTGGTTCACCTCGCTACCGATCCACTCCATCTAGGATCAGAGCCAACAACAAGGGAATAAGTTGTATTCACCTTGCTTTTATCCACTGTATCTAGAATTAGAGCCAACAATAACAACTTAACATGAATGCATGAGACACAAAAATGCAACACAACATCATAATGCATTGATGCCAACTATCATCAGTACACTCACCTTTTCTAGCCACATGTTGTAAGTTAATCATAACATCACATTGATTACAAACATCAAATTCACACAATTGTTTTACAACATACAATAAAAAATTCACACAAATGAGTTTAATCTCATAAAACCATTAGCTAATGTAAATTATTTTTACATAATAGACAATATTCCCAGATTCTGATGATTTGATGGCGTCAAACAAACAACCGAGCACGGTTATGGATTTTCAAAGTTCGGAAAATATTTTGACTCATACAGACAAAAATCGGTTTCTCAAAATCGGAGGCGGTTTCGCATTTTTCAAAACACTTTAGGAAATTTTTCGATGGGAAAACCGGTTTTCCAAATTTGAAGAAATTTAAAGATAATCTGATGAAATTTGAAGATAATCTGATGAAATTTGAAGAAAATTTGAAGAAATTTGAAGGAAATTTGAGGAAATTTAAATTTCAAGGAAATTTGAGGAAATTTAATCAAATTTCAAATTTCTTAAGCATTAAGTTCACTTCAAATTTCATTATATTTTCTTAAAATTTCATCTAATTTTATTAAGATTTATGTTTACTTCTAATTTCATCAGATTTACTTAAGGTTTATATTCACTTTAAATTTCATCAAATTTTTTAAGATTTAAATTTACTACAAGTTTCATGATATTTTCTTCAAATTTCATCCGACTTTCTTAAGATTTATGTTTACTTAAAATTTTCATTAGGTTTATATTCACTTAATATTTAATCAAATTTCTTATGATTTATATTTACTTCAAATTTTATCATATTTTCTTCCAATTCATCTAGTTTTCTTAAGATTTATGTTTACTTCAAATTTCAAAAAAATTTCTTCAAATTTCATCAGATTTTCTACAAATTTCATATGATTTTCTTAAGATTTATGTTTACTTCTAATTTCATGAGATTTACTTAAGGTTTATACTCACTTGAAATTTCATCAAATTTCTTAAGATTTAAATTTACTTCAAATTTCATTATACTTTCTTTAGGTTTATATTGACTTCAAATTTCATAAAATTTCTTAAGATTTAAGTTCACTTAAAATTTCATGATATTTTCTTGAAATTTCATCCGATTTTCTTAAGATTTATGTTTACTTCAAATTTTCTAAAGGTTTTTATTCACTTCAAATTTAATCAAATTTCTTAAGATTATCATATTTTCTTCCAATTCATTTGGTTTTCTTAAGATTTATGTTTACTTCAATTTCAATAGATTTTCTTCAAATTTCATCAGGTTTCTCCAAATTTTATTTACTTCAAATTTCATCGATTTTCTTAAGATTTATGTTTACTTCTAATTTCATCAGATTTACTTAAGGTTTATATTCACTTAAAATTTAAACAAATTTCTTAAAATTTATATTTACTTCAAATTTTATTAGATTTTCTACAAATTCATCTGGTTTTCTTAATATTTATGTTTACATCAAATTTCATCAGATTTTCTTCAAATTTCATCCGATTTTCTTCAAATTTCATTCGATTTTCTTAAAATTTTTGTTTATTTCAAATTTCTTCAGATTTTCTTAAGGTTTATATAGAGTTCAAATTTCTTAAGATTTAAGTTCACTTCAAAATTCATGACATTTTCTTTAAATATCATCCGATTTTAATG
>CM038796.1:8366761-8455625 GCA_021764765.1 Vicia sativa
AGAATGGCTAATTCAATGGGAAGGTATGGATATTGGAGATGCTACTTGGGAAGAGGAACTGTTGTTGAAGAGTCAATTCCCTGATCTGCGCCTTGAGGACAAGGCTAATGTTGCAGGTGGGGGTGATGATAGGAATGGATCGGACCCCACAAGTGATGATGGGGATGTGTTAGTTAACAGAGACAATGTTGGGCCTAAACAATGGAGGGTGTATGTGAGAAAGAATAAGAAAGGGAAGCAATTGGGTAATGGGCCCAGTTAATTAGTATTCTCCAAATAATTAGGAGTTGGCTCAATTAGTTAGTTTTTATTCCGCAAATAATTAGGAGTGACTTAGTTAGTTAGTTTTTATTATCCAAATAAATAGGAGTTAGTTCAGTTAGTTTTCCCCCATATAAATAGGAATGTATGGGGCAGTAGTTATTAGGATTATTATTACTTTTCTGTTTTGAGATTAGGGTTGGCAGTGAGAGAATTCCTTCTCTGACTGAGGAGCAGTAGCTCTGGAAATTCATTCTGTTTTCACATTCATTAATAAAATAATTTTCGCTATCATATTCTATCTTACCTCTGTTCTATCAGATATAGTCACTCTTACAAGGGTTTTGTATGTTATGATGTCTCTAACCATCATTTTTCATTATTTTTTCGGAATGTGACATTTATTTATAATCAATTCATGATTTGTCTCTTTCTCCTTCCAAGAATAATCTTGCTATATTTCCAAATTTTTCTATTATGCCTCAATCTATTGAACATTATGAACCATGTAATATATGTGTCAGACAATGCAGACATCACGTTTCCACCCCTCTTTCCATACGTCGAACTGCCACTTCAACCTATATCGATTGAACCACGATGTTCTAGTCGAATATCTCAAGCACCAAATAGATATTCATTAGATATGTATGAGTCCTCATATACTTCTTTGACTGCCTCACTCTCTAGCATATCCAACTCCTACTTGATACTTATAGGATATTAAAGACCTGTGTTGGATAAAAGCAATGCAGGAGAAGCTTCAAACTCTTCAAGAAAATTTCACATGAGATATTGTATCTTGTCCTCCTGATGTCAAACTCACAGGCTGCAAACGAGTGTATTCTGTGAAATTGAATTCAGATGGATCCCTCAGGCCTCAACTGTTACAAGGCTTGACTTTAGGAAACAAGTAGGATGGATCCCTCAACTGTTACAAGGCTTGACTTTAGGAAACAAGTAGAAATGTGGAATTGATTATGACGAGACATTTCCACCGGTTGCCAAAATCGCAACAATTTGTACTGTAATCTCTATAGATGCATCTAATGGGAGTATCTTCATCAAATGGATGTGAAGACTGTTATTCTCTATGTTGCTTCTAATGGGCAGTATCTTCATCAAATGGATGAGAAAAAATGTTATTCTCTATGATGACCTGATTGAAGGTGTGCAAGCTCAAGCACCCTTATATGCTTTGAAATAGTTGCCAAGAGCATGGTATGAGAAATTTTACTATACTCTACCTGGATTCTCCTTTACTATGAGTCAGTATGGTTCTTCTCTATTTATCCATATCACATCTATAGGTATTATACGGGCTCGTTTCTATGTTGATGATATGGTTATTATTTGTTTTGATCATGCTGGTTCTTTTCTATGTTGATGGTTACTTTTGGTTTTGATAATGCTTCCATCCAACACTTGCAAGTCTCATTTCAAATGAGAGATCATGGTAACCAGCATAATTTTCTTGTTCTTGAGGTTCAATCTACATCCAAGGGAAATTTCCTACATCTACATAAGTATGTCACACATTTGGTTTCTATGGCTGATCTCCAATCAGCTAATCCAATGGATACTTCTAGACTATTATAATGGCGGCTTGTGGGTAGCCTTAACTACTAGACTATTACCCTCCTAACATATCATTTGTTGTTCAAAAGATAAGTCAATTCATGTATTCTTCTCTTCTTCCTCATTTGGCAACGGTTAATCAAATAATTTGCTACTTGAAGGGAACCTCTCGCAATGGTTTTCATAAACACACCAAACATATTGAAGTTGATTGTCATTCAACCTGTTGTAGTGTTGTTGACGGCGGTTCATGGCAGAGAGCCAAAATCCCGCCATACCAGCCGCTTTGTGGTGCCATTATAGTGGACTATGGCGGAAAACCCGAATATCGGATGATATTTACAATTGTGCTGAGCCCAAAACTGCCATGTATATCCACCATAGCGGCCACGACACTGCTATTTGATAACACAGACCTGTTGCGACACCTATGAAGACCGAACTATATCACTTCTTCACGCAGTACTCAATTTCAAATAGTAGCTAATCTTACCAAGAGTGTTCCGCACCAACACCATCGTTTTCTTGTTAGCTCATTGATGAGCCGCAACAATTTGAGGGAGGCGCCAATCGAGAAATTATATCAGTGTGTAATTATATTTCTCATCTTTCTTAGAATAGGTTAGACAATTCAGGAATTGGTTTGCTCCCCTTAATTTGTAATTATTATATAATCAGTGAAATGTCATTGCAAAAGGCATAAAGCCTAAATTACTTACAAGCACATGCGAAATATAATCAATAGAAAATCTAGCCATATTGTAATACAAGAAGAATTGAAATGGTCATAAGCATATGCAACTTTGTTGAAATGTAAATGTCATTTATGTTAGAATGAAGAGTTGCATACAAATAATGATATAATCCAGGTGTATTTTCCAAAATACCTTTCCATCTATTAGAGTTGCATGCACCAGAGAAGCCTTTTCCTTCAGTTCTGCTGGTATACTTGCCAATATAGCATCCTTTTCATCTACTGCTATCTAAAATAAGGAAGGAAGTTGTGACACAAGAAGAAGGATATCGTGAAACAAAAAGATTATGATGAATACCTTCAAAACTTTCTTGACATCCCCCTCCATTGTTCCATAAGGTTTTCTTTGTGGAATCCTCAAGAGATAAGAAATATCTTCAAGAGTCTCCTGTATAGCCTTCATGTTAGAGTTTGCAGGAATGGCTCTCCTAAGAGCAACTTCACCAGTTCTTGGAACCTTGGTATCTGGAGAATACAGAATTGCCATGGCAGGTGGAGGAACAGAATCGAGCAGCGGAAACAGAAAAGTGAAGTGAATGGTGGAGGCAATTAGGATAGGAACCACACTCTTGAACTGCTTCATTAACCTGACAGTTATGGTTGGTGAAGTGTTGTCGGGTTGGTTCTTTGAGAAGCAGAAAATTCGAGAAGGAGGTGTTATGGTGCGATGGAAGAAAGGGAGGCGAGTTATGGGAATGTTGAAGGTGGAAGAGAGAGGGTACGCCATTGTTGATGTGGAAACTGGACTTGCCTGCGCGCCTAATCTGTTTTTGTGTGAATGTCGTGTAACCAACACGTGTACTCTCTCTGTCTTCAACTTGTAATCACCTCTATTTGTTTTTTTAGGATGGAGGCTTGGGTGTGCTTCTCTTGAGGTCTTGAGTTTGAATTATGTTAAATACTAACAATTTTTGTGTTAGACCAGTCTATATAAAACTTTGTTTAGTTATCCTATTAAATATGTTGTCGTCTAATTTGTTTTACTAAAATTAATGTCAACCGTAAACTAAATAATTAACATAGTACATCCTTGAATTAATTATCATGTCACTGATTAAGATTAAGGGTTTTTTAAATAGAAAGAACACTGACTTCATGTTTGAAGAGGTTGATTATGGATTAACTCTATATTTCTACAATACATAGGAAGTGAAAGAATGTCTTACATCGTCATATTATTAAAAATATACGTCATGAAACTCAGTTATTTTTATTTACATCATTCTCCTCCTAAATTTGTTAATAGATTAAAAGTGAAATGAAAAATGAGTTGATATTTATGAATATGAAAAGTGATAATAACTGAAAGAGTGAATACAAATGGATTAATTTCAAAAACATGCATGCTCATTTTATTGGAACTACTAATTAAAAGTACAAATTTACAACAAATAACCTTAGCAACTAAAACCTCCTCTCATTTTCCACTCTATTATTTTCCAAACCAAACAGTAGAGTATATAAGAGATTCAAATGAATGTTGCCCACACTGTAGTCTAGGTACATTTCCCATTCATTTTTTATTTCTGAATCTTACACTATCTCATGTATACCAGTATTTAAATAACATTACTTTAAAAATAAAATAAAAAACAAATTGAAAGCCTAATTTGAAATATTATAGTTAAAGCAAAGATAATTAAGGAAACGTGAGATTTATGTGGAAATGTGAGTTAAGGGGCAGTCAATATAAAACGCGAATTAGTGACGGCCCTATAGAAAGAAGCAAACACCAAATTGCATAACTGTGTGAAACTGAAACCGCAATACTTTCGCACTGTAAACTTTTCGTGTCTCTCACTTTGGTTTTTCTTCCGCAAATGTGAGTCAGAGAAATATTTTGGAGCGCATGGAGGATCAAAATTACGCCAAGGAATTGGAGGTAGCTGTGAGGATTGTTCACGTCGCATGTGCTCTCTGTGGGAGGGTGCAGGGGAAACTCCTTGCCACCGAGGTTGTCTCCAAACACGATGATTCTCCTGTTACTGTTGCAGGTATTTTGCATTTTTATTTAAAGATTATATTATTCAATCATACGATACCGACTAAGACTATTTATATATAATTTTAATTGAGCTTGTGTCTACGCTCAAATCTAATCTAATATTTGAACTGAGTCATAAATTATTGTTTTGTTTCTGCCTTGTGGTATCTGGGATATTCTGCATTTTAATACTTGTTACTAAAATCATTATTAGGTTAAATCTTGCACCCAGTTTGTATGATGCAATAATAAGAACATGCACCTAGTATATATGCTTGCTGGTACAAAACTTTGAATTCATGATGCAATAAATTGTAGCTAAATGCGCGTCTAGATGGTTGGCTTATTCAAGTAGATCCAAGCTCCAATTTCCATCCCATTTTTGCTTCTAGGACTAGAGCTAACACCACTTTTCTCTTTTTCTTTCCACTGTACACATTATTACATTTCACAATTTGCAATTCAGACCAAACTAGCTTGTTTATATTCATATGCCGCTGAAAACAATAATTTTAATATCGGAAATGAAGATATATTACTTTTGTCCCTTAACCTTGTTCTTATGGTGATAGTATTGTTTCAAGTTATTTGACTAGTTATTTTGTTTGATATCTCTGCATGAGAAGACTTGAGTGTTCAAGCAATCACTAGTTGGTTACTAGCAAAACATTCGGGTTCAAAATGTGTCAATTGTTGCCAAGAAGACGAGAAATTTTCTCCAAGGACAATTCAACACTCTTACTGGAAGCTGTTGTGGATACTGTCAATGAGTCTTTATCTTTTGCAGCAATGTATGGTCTTCAAAGTCCAGAGACAACTCTTGGGACATCAGAAGTTCTTGAGGCCATTGCCCGCTGCAGCTCAACAGGAGGCCCCACTGGAAGGCATTGGGTACTTGACCCTGTGGACGGCACATTAGGATTTGTACGTGGTGATCAGTATGCGGTTGCTCTAGCTTTGATTGAGAATGGAAAAGTTGTCCTTGGAGTTCTTGGGTGCCCCAATTACCCAGTGAAAACAGAATGGCTAAGTTATCACTACCAGTATCATGAAACAACATCCCAATCATCTCCAACAACTACCGCGTGGGGAAAAGGATGTGTGTTGTATGCTAAGAGAGGCAGTGGCGGGCGTGGTTGCAGTCGTTGAATCCTGCAGATAAGACGCTAGAATGGCCAAATTGTGCCAGACGATTCAAGTTTCTTCAGTTGATGATCCAGCATTGGCAACTCTATGTGAACCAGTGGAAAAGGCAAACTCAAATCATTCCTTCACAGCCGCCTGGCTCACACTGTGGGACTTAGGTATAATATTTCTCAATTTTATTTCAAATGTTCTGCATCTTGACTTATTTCTCCCATTTAACTGGCTGAAATTACATCCATATAATTGCAATGCAGACTGTATTTGAATAGTACTATTATTTTTATAGATTTAAGTGCCATGACAGAAATCATTTCTAGACTAGGTAACAATAGGGTCACTACAACTAGATATTGGACAACTATATATGTTCAGAGTCCCACATTACATGAGATATATGACACTGTTTTCATTGTTTTTGAAAATGCATTATTTGCAACTTGCTTCATATCCTCTCTGTCATAATTGTTACCACATGAGTCATGATTGGGGAGTTAGGGATAATTGTTACTATACTTCTATCTTCTTTTAACACAATATTTGGGATTGAAATGCTCTACTCTCTCAAAATCTGGTACAGAAAACAGCCCTTACGCCCCACAGCATGGTAAAGTATGCGGCAATAGCAAGGGAGATGCCGAGATTTTCATGAAATTTGCAAAGTCCGGTTACAAGGAGAAGATATGGGATCATGCTGCCGGTGTTGTGATTGTTGAAGAGGCCGGTGGTGTGGTGACCGATGCCGGCCGCCTCTGGACTTTTCAAAGGGAACATACTTAGAAGGTCTTGACTGTGGTATAATTGCATGCTCTGGTGTCACATTGCATGAAAAATTGATTGATGCTGTTTATGCTAGCTGGGATTCCTCAAATTTATGAGGCATTTTCCTCACTCCAAAGTTTTTGTATTCATTTAATAGCTCATTTTCAGTATATTGATAGGAAATTTATATTTAACTCAATATACATTAATCCTATGATATCCAGAAAATGAAAAGAAGAAGAATACACATTTATCCTATGAAAGTCCATAGGTATGTGTGGATACTGAATGCTAAACAAATAAAACATTGAACTTTTTATTCAAACTAAATCCATGACAAACACTTGTCTTTTATATAACACAAGACAGAAAACAATAACATTATCACAAACAACATCAATAATTTCTTTGCAAACTATACCATTCCCACTGTTGGCAACACTTGTACAATCACATTGTTGTTGTTTATGGAGTTATCACCAGGAACAAATAAACAAGCACCACAATCAGCAGAAAGAAGTGATGTCGTTCTATATCTATCCTCACCCCAACCACCGGCATCGCCATTACCTAACTTAGCCGCTGGATTTTCAAATCCGCTGATAAGTCCTCCCAAGAACACCTTCAACTTTTGAAGACAGATCATAAAATTTAAACTGAACCTCCAAATGAGCAAAACAATCATTATCAGGAATTTGATAGTTATGAATTCTACTATCTTCCTTAGTTACAGGCACAACATTCACATATATCTCCACAACTCCATGAACATTAACAACAACACTGTTGGTGTTTGATGTTCTTTCTACACTAATTTTCTTTTCTTGAAACTCCCATTTAGAGAGGTAACCTCTTGGAACATGAAGTTGCTCTCCATTGTAAGAGAATTTCAAATGATCAATTTCATTATCCCATTTTGTTGGTTTGGTTGCTTCAACAATGAAGTTGTGAGTTTCAAAGAGAATTCCAAGTGCTTGAATCCATGTATAATCTCTTGTTCTACCTTTGGGTCTTAGGCCAATGAAACGCGCATTGATTTGGAGATTTTGATCAGATACTAAGGCGAAGTGTTGATTGGATCTTCCATGGAAGTAGAAAACTATTCCATCTGCTCCAACAAAGCGCGGGTCTAAGCATGCTGATCCACGACCATTGCAGTTTGGTTTGCGATCTGTTGTTATTGAATTTTGAAATAGAGAAATGAAAACTTTTACACAAAATGGTAATTCAAGATAGAATAAAGAACTTACGTTTGCATTGAGTTTTGCATACAGGAGAAGCACAGTCAAGAGAGCAAACTTTGGCATTTGGATCAGAGGGTGATTTAAGAGGGCATTGAGTAGGGCATTCAACTTTCTTCCCAAAACATGGACTGCTGAGAAAGTTGCAGCTCAGATTGTCTATCTCTGCTCCTGAAATTGTTTCCATACACATTGCAAAAGAAAGCAACACAAAAACTATTAAGCAATTTCTCCTTGAGACACCCATCACTACTAGCTTCCTCTAATAATACAAAAGGAAATAAACTCTCCTATGATATTTATACTAAACAAGTGCACTGTTTTTTTTAATCTTGTTTCTTTTATAATTTAATTCTAGTATTGAGAAAATGATAGTTGACCTATGTGACTTTGAAGAGGGGCAAAGGACTCTTGATTGCTTGTATTGGAAAGGCAACATATACATGGTATTGACACACCGCCAAGTCTGGTGTAGCCATAAGAGACGGAGGGAGCTCGTGAAGAGAGTATGATGCTATGTTTTTTTTTATAATTTTATAAAGTCATATATGATGTGTTGTAAAACCATTTATATTCTTCTATCTATTATGTTATACTAAATTTCAAACTAAAACAAACATATTTCTGTTGCAATCCACATTAAAAATACCACCATCTCTAAAGATCGGATTTTAATTTATGAAAGTCATTATGGATCTATAGGAGCAGTGTTACCTATAACCCGCTTCTCGATACTAATTAAGTTCGTGCGCCTAAGAGGGAGGTGAATTAGGTCTTTAAATTTTTTATCGGTTTTATGAATACTTGAGATATTTTTTTGGTTTGATGTATGAAGTTTTATGAGTGTTTCTTTCTTTTCGTTAAGATATGATGAAAGCGATAAATGCGAAAAAGTAAAGAACACAAGAATGTATCCCGTTCCTCGTGAGTCCGAGAGTACTCCAACCTTTCAACACGAAAGAGAATTCACTATAATTAGAATGATTGTACCTATTCACATCAATGGTGATGCTTACTATCTAACCTATAGGAGATCAAAAACTCTTAAAACCTTTAAGATCTAAAACACTAAGTGCAAGAAGAACAATCATCTTCAATGCACACACTTGCTTCCAACAATCCTAGACAGCAAGGAAATACAAAACACACAATCTTAATTCCAACAATCTTGGAAAAATAAGATGTGACACAACAAGAATTTTTGAATACGAAAATTTGTAGTATATAAATCCTATGAAGGACTTCTTCTCTTTCAAATATGAAACTCAAGAACAATATACTCTTTAGTGCTCAAGATACTTTTATGAATATGATATGAAAATATTATTCAAAAAGTATCGCTATATGAAAATTCTGTTTGAGAAAATATGCAGAGAGTTTTTTATGATTGTTTAAAAGAGGTTATTTTAAATTGAAAAAATCAATATCAATTTATAGTAAAGTAAAACCTTTTCATATATCATGGAAATGGTTAGAAATATGAACAAGTGAAAGTGAAAAGATACAAGTGTTGTCATGAAGAGGTATTTCTCAAAATATGCATGAAAATACTAATTTTTTAAAATATGGCAGCATGCAATCGATTGCACTAAAGCTACAATTGATTGCATCTTTGTAACGCTTAAAAAATTGAAAAATTTAACTATGAAAATCGATTGTCATATTGATGCAATCGATTGCATCAGCTCCAAAACAGTCTTCTGCATAATTTTCATAGGATACAGTCGATTGATGAAAGTGTGCAATTGATTGCATCAGTGCAAATTTTATTATTTTATTATTTTGAGAAATATATCAATTTAATTTTTATCAAATTTATTTTTATCAAATTTCACTAGCATCTTTGTCAAAGGTTAATAAAATATTTTCTTGAATATTTATGCATGAGAAAATATTTTTGAGCATTAAGATCATAAAAGTCAAGATTTTCATATACCTATGTAAAAGTCTTGAAACCATGAACCTGACAAGAGATATTTTTCCGTTCTTTTGCTATGATTATTTTCTTCTAAATTTGTTTTCATCAAAGCTAATATTTGGAGAGGCTTGATTTCACATTCTCCCCCTTTTTGATGATGACAACCCATTGAAAGTTGAGATGCTTTAATATTTAGAACAAATGAGAATCTCTTATGTGAATGTTCCCCCTATCTTTGATAACTCCCCTTGATCAAAACTCTCCCTTGATTTAAGATAATTTTACATCTTTGGAGTTGCAACAGTTAGAGACAATCATACTTTGTCATTAGCAAAAAGGATGGAAAAAGACTTATAAAGTATATAGTGAAATTTTGAAAATAAAAACAATTTATACTTATGCGTTTTACCTCATGTAAGTGACTTCATAAAACATTCACCCTTGATGAACTTGAACCCTTTGTCACAAAGTTGTCTTTCTAAAAGATTTTGCTTTAATCCTTCAACATAAAGTATATCTTCAATGGATGTGAAAGTTAGAGTGCTCCAACTTTGTCTATGCCAAAAATTCTTTCTTTAAGGTATTCCCCATATGTGAAATAACCCTTGGACTTTAGAACTAGATTTGAAAGTTAGTTTATGTCTCCCATCAAATGCTTAGAATCACCACTTATCAAGGCATAATAGACTTTATGTGGTCCTCAAGCCAACCTACAAAATAAATTAAGTTTGGTTTGGTACCCAATGTATTTTGGGTCCACCATAGTTAGTTCCCTTCTTAATCCACACATAATGACCATTTTCCATGATAAAGTTTCTAACATAGCAAGCATTAGGTGTATGGCCAACAATACCACAATAAACGCAAGTAGATACAAAATTATGATATATCTAGAAGTATAAGATTTATTCTTAACAAATCTTTTCCTTTTATGGTAATAATGAACTTTTGTGCTTTATTCACTTTTTCCATATTGACTGGTCATTTTCCTTAATAAATATAGTTTTACTAGTACATGGTTTGTTAACTTTTGAATAACCAAGACTACTTTTATCATTAGAAAATCTTTGTTTTCTAAGGACATTATCTAATCCAGTTTGTCCCTTTTCATACCTTTCAAGAACCTTTTTTAATTGGACAATTTAGAAAGAAAATGATTCACACTTTTTGCATGTAAGATTTTGTTTTTCTTTTTCAAGAAAACTTCGTTTTTCAATTTGAAACTCTTTTTCAATGATGTCAATCTTTTCTTCAAGAGATGATATATGTTTCTTTTGAGTTGACACCTTTTTATACAAAATCTTACATTAATTAAGTAGTTCATTAATAGCATTTAAAGAATCATTATCAGAAGAAGATATTTCATTACTAACTTCTTCTTCTTCGACATCAAAATGATGTGTTGCTATTAATGCAAGATTTGCATATTCTTTATCTGATGATGAACTTATTTCATTATCATCTCATGCTACATATGCTTTCTTTGATCATTTGTCCTTCTTTCCTTCGAAATGTTTATCCTTCCTTTCAAGTGTAAGTCATTCACTTTTGACATGAACTTTTTCTCCACATTCAAAGTATTTAATTTTCCTTGGTGGTGCTTCCACTTTAATGATATCCTTTTTCTTTTCTTTTCTTAGGAATTTTTCAAACTTCTTGATAAGAGTATCATCTTCACTACTAGTGGATTCATCCTCTTGATTGCTATCATGATTTTTTTTATACTTGTCTTTAAAGCAATGTCTTTTGAATCTTTTACTTGTATTTCATGTTTTTCAAGTCTTGCAAGTTTCGTCTCATATTCTTGAAGTTTTTCGAACAAAGTTGCGGAAGTTGTTGTGGATAAATTCTTCTCAGATATTGCTGTTACTTTTGGTTGTCATTCCCTGGTTAAAGATATAAGCACTTTAATATTTAATTCATCGTTAGTTAAAGTCATACCGAGTTCTTTCAAATGATTTGTCAAATGCACGAATCTTTTCTGCAAGTAGAGGATTGATTCTCGGGGCTGCATTCAAAATAACTTGTACTCTTGACTCAACGTATTCAATCTAGATCTTTTAACTTCAGCAGTTCCTTCATAAGTTTCTACCAATGTATCCCATATTTCCTTTGTCGTTGTGCATGCCGAGACACGAAAGAATTCATCCATGCTGAGTGCATCTTGAAGAAGATTAATTGCTTTTCTGTCATAGAGGACCTTTTTCTTATCATCGTCATCCCATGATCCTTTAGGCTTTGATGAACCAACACCATTGACAACCATTGTAGGAACAAATGGACCATTTTGTACAGCATTCCATATTTTTTCTCCTTGCGCTTCTAGGTGAGTCTTCATGCGAATTGTACAAAAATCAAAGTATTCACCACAAAACAATGGAGGCTTGTTATTGCTACCACCATCTCTAAAGACCGAATTTTAATTTGCGGAAGCCATTATGGATCTATAGTAACAGGTTACCTATAACCTACTTTGATACCAATTGTAAGCTCAAAGTGCACCTAAGAGGGGGGTGAATTAGGTCTTTAAAATTTTTATAGGTTTTATGAATACTTGAAATAATTTTCTGGTTTGATCTATGATGTTTTATGAGTGTTTCTTTCTTTTATGGTTAAGATATGATGAAAGCAATAAATGCGGAAAAGTAAATAACACAAGGATGTATCCTAGTTCCCTCACAACCGAGAGTACTCTAGTCCCCTTTCAACATGAAAGATATTTCACTATAGTTAGAATGATTGACAACTATTCACACCAATGGTGATAATTATTATATAACCTATAGGAGATCAAAGGCTCTTAAAACCTTTAAGATCTAAAACACTAAGAGAAAGAAGAACATTCCTCTTCAATGCACACACTTGCTTCCAACAATCCAGGACATCAAGGAAATACAAAACACACAATCTTAATTCCAATAATCCTGGAAAAATAAGATGTGACACAACAAGAATTTTTTAATACGAAAATTTGTAGTATATAAATCCTATGAAGGACTTCTTCTCTTTCAAATATGAAACTCATGAACAATATACTCTCTTAAGTGCTCAAGATACTTTTATGAATATGATATGAAAATGTTATTCAAAAAGTATCACTGAATGAAAATTATGTTTGAGAAAATATGCAGAGAGTTTTTTATGATTATTTAAAAGAGGTTATTTTAAATTGAAAAAATGAATATCAATTTATAGTAAAGTAAAAAACCTTTTCATATATCATGGAAATGGTTAAAAATATGAACAAGTGAAAGTGAAAAGATACAAGTGTTGCCATGAAGAGGTATTTCTCAAAATGTACATGAAAATACTGATTTTTCAAAATCTGGCAGCATGCAATCAATTGCACTAAAGCTACAACCGATTGCATCTTTGTAACGTTTAAAAAAAATGAAAAATTTAACTATGACAATCGATTGTCATATTGATGCAATCAATTGCATTAGTTCCAGAATGATTTTCATCATAATTTTCAAAGGATACAATCGATTGATGAAAGTGTGCAATCGATTGCATCTGTGCAAATTTTGAATATTCTATTATTTTATTATTTTGAAAAATATATCAATTTTATTTTTATCAAATTTCACTAGCATCTTTGTCAAAGGTTAATAAAATATTTATGCATGAGAAAATATTTTTGAGCACTAAGATCATGAAAGTCAAGATTTTCATATACCTATGTAAAAGTCTTGAAACCATGAACTTGACAAGAGATCTTTTTCCATTTTTTTGCTATAATCATTTGCTTCTACATTTGTTTTCATCAAAACTAATATTTAGAGAGGCTTGATTTCACAAAGGTTGTGTGCACGTCTAATGTATGAGATATAGTTCAAGATAATAGTGTCGCCCTTGTTGAATTGGATTCCTACTTGCTACACAAAGGTTCAAGTTGCATACACCCTTTCTTATTCACAATCTTAAAAATGTTTGACGTTACTTCTAAAATCACCACTAGAAAATTTGCTTTTAGTGACTGAATCAGAGACCGAAAAATCAGAAAATATGTTCAAAACAACTCAGTACGTGTTGTGAACCATCCTTCGCGTCACGACTTTAGCAGAGCTTCGTCGCGCCAACTGCCATACCGAACATAACAAATTGATTTTCGGCCAAGACCTTCCACTTACCATTTTCCCCAAATATTTTGCACCCAACACCCACACAACCCAAAACAAACCAAACTAAGGTACTAGCAACATGGGTAATCAAACAAGGAAAACATTTACCAAAACATTAACAAGTTTCATGGATTTTCAAGCTTCAATTTAAAATTTTCAACAACAACAACAAGACACAAACCTAGTGAAACAACCAGCTGAACATCATCCGATAACTATATCAATGAAGTCGCCATCGAACGTTTTTATCTCACAAAAGGAGAAAGGTGAACGATCGCGAAACCCGAAGGGATAAGGTACGGTCTTGCGACCGAGAGATAGGGTGGGAATCTATTACGCGAAGGAAAGTATTAGCACCCTACACGCTCGTAGTACTCACGGTATCCACTTCTATTTTCTATCTAATGGGTGTGTTTATATCTATTTACTACTTAATTGCTATATTTTTGTGCTAAAAGAGAATGCATGTGAAAGACAAGGAAAATAAAGAAAACACGGGGAAAATAAGGAAGTATTTACAAAGTTTGCTCGATCGAGCCCCGTGACAAGATGCCTACGTATTCCCTCGTGCAATGGGAAAGTCAGAGCGTCGTAGTTCGGCTCACATGTTCTGATGGGTTATGTGTTTTTTACTTATAAAAAAGAATTTTAAACACAATAAATAAAACCCGTAGGCAAATTTTTTTGTATTGGTTGGTTGCTTTTACCTTTGAAAAAGGAGTTTGAACCATTATTAAGTGTTTTAGTTTGTAAAGGAAAAAGAAAACAATTTTTAGTTTTATTATATGCATGAATGCAAAAGAAACTAGAAAACAAACAAGGAAACTATCTAATGTTATCCCTAATGTCATCATGCATGGATTACAACCTAAGGTCTAACTCGAATCACTACCTAAGATAGAGTCGAGAGAATCCTAAAGGAACATGCAAAGGTTTACAACCTAGATCTATGTCTATCTCGAATCGCTAGCTAAAGTAGAGTCGAAGATGACAAAAAAAGGATGGAAAAGGTTTAAAACCTAAGTCTATGTCCATCTCGAATCACTAACTAAAGTAGAGTCGAAGACGACAAAAGGGATGAAGCAAACAAGCGCTTTGGCAAAAACACACAAACAATGCAATGCAAACAAACAAATGGCACACAAGCGCAGGAAAAGGAGGAAGTCCCATAGCCTCGACAGTAACGAGCATACCGTGAGTCAACCAGGAGCCGACACATCCGATTCCTGTGAAGAGCGAATGATGCGAGTTCTGCAATAAATGCGAACCCCGAAAGCGTGGAGAGTCTGAATAGGAAACTCTTGCCACTTTTATTATTGACTCGATAAAGGAAGCAACACGATTCGCGTAATCGAAATGACACGGACTAGAACTGCGGGGTTGATTGCAGCACTTTTTCCTTGCCCATATATCAATGACTAGATGACATGAAATATAAAAGAGGGACTTTGCTTGGTGGTACCACGTCGGTGTCCTAACCACTCGACCTATGCAAGCACAAATGTAAACACTATCGAGAATTACCTCCCTATACGATGGAGGATTTAAAACAAACCAAACACAATTAGCAAATGTAATTGCCCTAAATGGGTCTTTAAATAAACCGGAGGGTTCCCGAACATGCTCCAACTACGGAAGCCCCTTCATACATCTCTATTCCTACTTCTCATGGCAAGGAAAGTAAAATCCTACTTTTCATGCTCTAGAAAAGCGGTAAAGAAATGCGTAAACAAAGTAAAATAAATACCAAACGGATATTAAATCCAAGAGCACCGCAAGCTATAGAAATGCTCCTAAAACTTCAAGTAATCACGCACGCAATAAAGAAATCGGTGAGAAGTGCAGAGGCACAAAAGCATAATCGAATGTGTCATACACATCCGCAAATACACCGTGACAAGATCATAATCCGCATAATACAGATAAAGGATGTGCATCGATATGCACGGCCGAGAATGTGTGTCTATACACACTCGACGATATCCAATAAACCCGCAAGAAACTATCCGGATAATACGTATAAAGGATGTGCGATATGCACGGTCAAGAATGTGTGTCTATACACATTCGACGATATCCAATGAACTCCGCAAGAAATTACAATCCAATACCGAGAGTTTATAAATACTCTCTCATTCGAGAGGGTCAAGTACTTCATTCATTTTCTCTTATTCACTTACTTGCTTGTTCTCTCTCTCTTGCCCTCACTTACTTTGATATCAGAATATCTTTTCGGTACCCCATCTCTTTCAACCGCAGCTGCAACTTGGATCTTGACGGACCTTCTGGACAGGTACGATCACCAAGTAACCACTACAAAACATCGAAAAGTATTACTATAAAAAATCATATGTACTAAAAATTAGCTAGCTAATTTAAAAAAGGAAAAAGAGGATAAAGGTGGTAACGGTTTTCGAAAAAACATTAATTATGGATTTGGTGGGATGGTGTTGGAAAATCCCATTTGACTCAATAAGATCATTAATTCTTAATGCAAAAAATTGAAATTAACATACATACATGATATGCTTACTTAGTAATTAAAAATTTCTTAAGTATAAAAATAAAATCTGATTTAATTGAAATTATCTCTTATATGCCAACAGACAAACAGCTAAAAAGTAAAATTCAAGAAACCTATATATACTTATTATTAAACGTGTTAAATATATTACGTAAAATATTAATATCGCACCTATTAGCAAAAAGGTCAAATAAATGAAAATAATAATTAACATATCTAATTTTAAAAAAATTAGTAAAACAACACTACCGTATTTGGTTTTTCTTCAATTCACAAATCAAACATGAAGATCTTACAGATTCTGGATGAAATCTGTAGGATATCACTTTATGATAGCTTCTCATTTAAAATGTCACATTTTGATCTTAATTCATTACAATTATATGCCTCTTATTTAATTCATCTTTTTCTCTCAATTCTTGAAGAAAAAAAATTATTTTTCAAATAATGGGTATTGCTGCAGAGACTCAGTTTCATGTTTTGGCTGTTGATGATAGTATTATTGACAGAATGTTGATTGAGAGGCTCCTGAAAATTTCTTCTTTTCAAGGTATTTTTTTTAAATATAGATTTATATTTTAATGTTTTAAAATATGATTATGATTTTAATTCATGTGGTTTTGCATTGAAATTATAGTTACTACAGTGGACTCTGCTAGTAAGGCTTTAACATTTCTTGGTTTGGTTGAAGATGTTGCTTCAGAAATTCACCAGGTTTATTTTCTAACTAAATAGTTTAATATTAGGGATTGTTGATATAATTTAATGGATAATTTTGTATTAATATTTGATTTAATTATTTAAGCAGGATATAGAAGTAAATCTGATTATAACAGATTATTCTATGCCAGGGATGACTGGTTATGATCTGCTCAGAAAAATCAAGGTAGAGACTCTTTGGTCAATTTTTATTCGATTACTCTATTTTCAAAATTTGAATGCATAACAAAGTAATATTAATTCATTATTTGGTTTTTCTTTTCTATTTTGGAAAAAATTTGAAAAATATGTTAAAACTAAGTAAATGTTTTTTATTTGCAGGAATCCAAATCTTTTAAAGACATACCAGTTGTGATGATGTCGTCAGAGAATGTTCCATCTAAGATAAATAGGTAAGAAAATTCTATATCGTAAAATAAAAAATGAATCTGTCGCAGTCGATAAAATACTAAATTCACGTTATTTTTTAATCATAGCTGTTTGATTTCAATCAGACGGATTTCACTGTTTGATTACATGAATGCAATGTCTTTTGACTGCAGTGAATCACCATCTCGGAAAATAACATATCTTATATTTGATTAATTATTTTAAAAATGTGAAGTATTTAATTTATGGATTATATTTGAAATTTGAATTGTATCAGATGTTTGGAAGAGGGAGCTGAAGAATTTTTTCTAAAACCAGTTCAACAATCAGATGTAAACAAATTGAAACCCTATTTATTCAAATCAAAAGTTAAAGAAGAGCAGGAACAGACTATACACAACAAAAGGAAGGGTAATGAAGAAAGTCATTACAAGTATACATAGGTAGTGCCTAGAACATGAAAAAGAATAAGCATTACAAGTTCCTCATTAATAGATGAGAAATATTTCCATTCAATTTTGGTGGATTATTAGCTATTAACGAACTTGAAAGTTAAACAATGTTCAATAGACTAGTTTAAGATATCAAACATATTTCTATTCCAGTCTTTAAGCTTTTCCTCTAGGATCTTGAGTTTTTCCTTTAAAACAAAGGTTGCATAGCCTTTAATCTGACAATAATTCTATGTTTCTTTCCCAAAACTTTTAAATCCCTCATGTTACAGCCACCAATTGTTGAATTTTAAAGGCTTTGACCCCCAATCAAACCTCCCAAATCGAGCCAAATCAAATAATGATCTAATATGCATCTCAATCCAATCTAATGTGCATTAATCGACAAACTAGAAATAATTCATTCCGAGAGTAAGAACCTATTGTGGATTTGTGTTCTTGTATGTTTAATCAAGAAGAGATCAAAGCTAAGCAAGTCATGCCTATCATATGGTTTTAATGATGACAACATATGATTTTAATGATGACAACCTATGGAGATGTAACCTGACTTTGATGACAACTTGTGGAGATGTAATCTAACATTAAATCACAAAGACAATAAACTTTTTCCAGCAGTCAAATATGCACAAGATAGTTTGTCCAAACTCTTACTGCGAATAAAATCAAAGAGTTAGGGTTTAATGACCACTGTAATATCCTCTAATGATGGCATCCGAATTGAAGATATCTCAAGCCTCATCTCCAAGAAGATTTAAGAAAAGTGCTTATGTGATTGGTGTATTAAAAAAAGACTTGAAGCTACGCATATGAAAGAGAGGAAGTGTGAAAGCCCGTCTGAGCGTGTCTGAGTGATAAGTATTTTATTAAAACAAAAGGTGTCTTCGTAAAGTAATATGAATAAATCACACACTTACTAAAACCATTTCTAAAGCATATATTTCTTGAAGAAAATAAAGTAAAAAATATTTTGAAGTCTAGCCAGATGAGTTGGAAACTGTCAAAATGATTATGACATGTTTTTTAAATTGTCTAACCAAATGTAGCATATTCCTAATCGATTAGATAAGAGAAAAATGAATCAATTGCGAAAATGTATTAATGAAGAGTAACAACTCCTTATCAAATATTTCCAAAATACGCAAAATTAATCGATTATTTAGGTCATCCTATTGATTCTGTTGTGAATCGGATGCCTTGAAACAAATATATATAAGCTTGTAGGGAAAAAAGAATGAAGAACACGATGAACACAAGGATTGGTTATTAATCGTTATTCTTTCCTTTATCTTCAAAACAAGATTGCAAGTATACAAGAATAACAAATAACCCTCTCACCCTAAATTAGGATTTAAGATATTATGATGAGAGACTAGTATGCTATTTATAATAAACCTAACATACTAAACTAATGGGCTTTTATCACAAATACCCATTACAAGCTAACTTAGGGTACAAGCTAACTTAACCAATTGGACATAACAAATAGCCCAATTCGATGCTAACAATTCTAGCATCCTTCGACACATAGAGTTCGACCCAATATCTCACAAATCTCCACATTGAACAAACTCTATTATCAACTAACGAATTAGTTTTCTTCATGCGCTTTATCAACTCGCATACAAGGAAAAACTTGCAACTAGGCAATGTCTTGGTAATCATATCAAGAGATTATGATCCGTCAAACCTTCAAAGACTTGGACTTCCACGCCGATTACCCTCCGACGAAATGCAACCTCACATCAATGTGTTTGGTTCGCTCATGATAGGTCAATTCTTCGACAGTGTATTGCACTTTGACTATCACATTTAATATGATAACTTCCCTTGAATTTTCAGCTCCTTAGCAAAACCTTCAAGCCACAATGCTTCTTTCACGCCTTCGTTAAAGCAATATATTCCGCTGGTGGTTGATAATGCAACAACCTTCTCAAGTGTTGCTTTCAACTAATAGCTGTACCAAACATAGTGAAAACATATCCGTAAATAGATTTTCCGAATCCATACAACCCGCATAATCGTAGTCGACATATCCTTCGATTCACGCTTACTATCTTCACCAAAGGCTCCACCATAAATTAAGACTCTATTCGAGACCCATTTATGTACCTTAGAATCCACTTCAATGCTTGCTGAGCCTTTCTGTGATTCGCCATGTACCGCTATAAGACTTCATCGCATATGCTATGTGGTCTAGTACAAACCATAGCATACATCAAAGAACCTACTACATTAGCATATGGGATGCTATTCATATAAGTTCTTTCGACCTCAAGATCGACATTGATCAATACTCAACTTGAATTGAGGGTTTGTTGGAGTCACAACAGCTCAATTCGACATACCAAACTTTCGAGAATCTTTCAGAATATCCTTGAGATAAGCATAACTTCGCCGCTTTCTTTCTTGAATGTCAATTCCAAGAATTCCTAGATCCTTCATTTAACTTCTTATTGAGTTCATCAAATCTTCGACATTGTTACTTCAGAATATCATCAACATAAAGCAACAAAATAACAAATGAATTAATGTGACGAAATCAACACGGTGGTCGAATCGACTAACGAAACTTATGCGTGTGAATTTGTGAATCTCCTATTCCATTGTCGAGGAGATTGTTTCAGCCCATAAGGATCTATTCAACTTGCACATAATCTTCCTTTCCCTTTCGACATACCCTTTCAGTTGCCTCATCGGATTGTTTCATCTAGATCACCATACAAGTGCATCCATCCATTTTCAAGATCGATCGGTGCCACCATGGCAAGCAACATTCGAATGGACCTATGCTTCAAAGGAGAAAACACATCATTGAAATCTATACCTTCTTTGAAAACGCAACCAACCTTGCCTTGTATCTTTCGACGCCTCCTTCGATTCCTTCCTTAACTTTGAAAATCCATTTACAAATGACTAACCCGGCTCTAGTGGTTTCTTCAATTCCCAGTTGTTATCATGATGAGACTTCATCTCATCATCATGGCCTTCACCATTGGTCTTATTTCGACTCCTAACTTCCTTATGGTCTCTTTGGTTCGTTCACTTGCAGAGATTAAGGCATAAGCTATAAGATCTGCATACCCAAACCTTTGGTGGTTTGATGACTCTTCGTGTCCTATCTCTTGCCAATAGATAGTCATCAGCTTCCTCAACTTCATCGCATACCTTTCGACTTTATCCGGGATATGCGGATCAACATGCTCCACCTCAACAGAATTTCTACTCTTCGTCGATTCGCACTTCGACCAACATCATCCGCTTTCTTGAAAGCCATTTTCATTGAAAACAACATCTCGACCGGTGATAATCCTTCGTGACCGACTCTAGGCACCATAGCCTATAAGCTTTTGTGGTATCCCAGAACATGCATTTGAGAGCTCTAGGTTCGACCTTGTCTTGCCTAATGTGAGGTACTCTCTCGGCGAGATTTGGTGGATGTTCCGACCTTGTGTGTTTTTATATTTAATGTAGCGGCGATCTTTAAGCAAGACTAGTATGCATCTAACTCTCTCCAAGATGGTTCGATTAAACCTTTCACCAAACCATTTTGTTGTGGAGTGCCTGCAGAGTTCTATGTCTTGCAATACCGGGCCGTAGGAAAGCGTTAATGCCTCATTGTTGTCAATGCTTTATTGTTTACGCAATTTTGTTTCAATTTCCAACCTTTGAAATTTTCATTTAGTCTTTCGAATGAATACCCATAACTTTCGGAATAGTCATCTACTATGGATAGAAAATACTTTATGTGATATTGGTGGGCCCCAAAGATCGTGGATGTAATGGGGATCCATGGTTTTTTGTTGAATTTTTCACTGCAAGATTCCATACGGGGTTCACAAAACTTTTTTCGACTTTGTCTCCACCAAGCAAATTTTGTTTTGGCTGATTTTTTGGCGGCGGCGGTTAATCTCATGGTGCGGTTTCTTCGACAAAGTGGATCAACATTTGTCGAACCACTTTTGCCACGTAAGACTTTTCTTTTTGCTTAGGATACTTTTCTCCTTGAAAACATATCCTTTCTTTCGTTCACACCAAGAATCTTTCTCCATACGACTGACTTCATAATGACTTATCATGGATGAATTTGCAGATGCATTGCAATCTTGCTTTGTTGTTTCCATATGGATCCACCATCTTGATCACATAATTCCTCGAACAAGTCTTTGTTTGGAGTCATGTGCCAAGTGCACGTAATCCATAATCCATTCCTTCGATGAGTCACGCTCGAAACCACAAGAATATCGATGAGTCGAAATCATCTTGAACAATAGTGATCGCCATTATTTACCTCCATGATTTTTCAGCGTTGGGCACACTTTTCTTGTGTGACCTTTTGATAGATCGCGGCGATGCTTCACCATTAAACTTTTGCTGACTTTTACTTTTCTTCTTGTGAACTTATTATCCTTTCGCAAGAATTTTTTTAACGGCCTTCACCAACCGTCGGGTTTTTTTCGTTCATTCAAGTCCGAATACAAGGTGATTGAACTCTTTCAAGGTCGTGACTCCTTCCATACAAGAGAGTTTCTTGGAATGCATGGGGCGAATGGCGTGGCTTTTTCAATCTTCACATCAATATTTTCAAGATCAAGAATCGACTTGTTGAACATATCCAATGCTTACCAACACTTTGTCTTTCTTGGAATTTTGAATGGCAAAGCGATTCAGCGATTTACAAACTTTCAAGTTTCACCCATAACCCTACGTGGATGTCTCCTGATAAGCGGGCTCGACTGTGGGCCTCTATCATTGCCTTTTTCGGGCGTTCATGGTGACTCAGCGCTTTTTGGCGGTGGGGCTTTCATCTTCAATTATCGAAATCGTTCCGGTGAACTTTTCAATCTCATTTTGTCGAAGGCATCTTTACGCCACCGCACCAATTTGTTGTGAATCGGATGCCTTGAAACAAATATATATAAGCTTGTAGGAAAAAGAATGAAGAACACGATGAAACAAGGGGTTATTGCTAATATTTTCCTTTATCTTCAAAACAAGATTGCAAGTATACAAGAATAACAAATAACCCTCTCACTAAATTAGGAGATTATATTATGATGAGAGACTAGTATGCTATTTATAATAAACCTAACATACTAAACTAATGGGGGCTTTATCACAAATACCCATTACAAGCTAACTTAGGGTACAAGCTAACAACCATTGGACATAACAAATAGGCCCGATGCTAACAATTCTAGCATCCTTGACACAATAGAGTTCGACCCAATATCTCATGATTCAAATAAGGACCCAATTGATTTGACAATTAATTTTTCCCTTGGATGACTTCATTTTTTAACCATCATTTAGCCTAGAAGTAGAGGCTCTCCCTCATTTTTCACATCAATAAACGTGAGTTATCTTTCCTTTTTTCTCTCTCCAAAATATATTTTTACTTTCTCTCATTAATTTAGTCATAGCTTTGAGAAAGTTCTTGTGTTTAAGTGAGAAAAAGGTAACATTATAAATTCACAAGAGAATTATTTTCTCTTAAGTGAATACCTCTTCCTTAGGAAGTGTTTTTTTTTGTGTTCAATGCTAAACATGTAAAAGCTTTGTTTGAGGGGTTTAGTATTAAGTCATTGTTTGGTTCGTGAGTTGATCCACTTAAAGAAAAGCTCTTTTTTGAGTTCTTGAAGATAACCAATGAAAAATCTTCTTATTGTTCTTGAGCTTAGCCTCGTGTAAAAGATCAACTTGGTTCAAAATCAGTGTGGTGTAAAGTTTTGTTTCAGTTTGTGGTTAGCCGTGTAAAACCTCGATTTGATTTAGAGGATAACCAGTTCAAAACACCACATTTGTTCGAGATATGTTTGTATAAATTCTATTTTTATCTTGGGGACTAATCGCTCAAACCTTTGTTCATGTTTAGAAGTAAGACTAACCACTTTAGTAAGTTGTTTTTTATTTTGTTGGAACTTAGCTTGAAACTTCATTTATCCTTGTATAAGGGGGTTCATGAGCTCAACCATTTAGAAGCTTATAAGCATTATTTAATACTCTCGAGATCAATTCTTGGGGAGAGAAATAAGCCCCTTTATTTAGAACGAACTTCTATTAATCCTGGTGTCGTCCCTTTTCCCTTATCTTTTACTTTTCACATATTTTATTCATTTAATTTTCTGCTGCAAGAATTGAGTACTGTAAAAACAAGGTAGTAGCTTAAAAGTACTAAGGCATCGCACACACACAACATTTTTCAAAATACCTTATCAAGAGAAAACAATTTCATAAATGCCTTAGAGTTGGATCAGATGACTTATGAGCTGTAGAAATAGCATGAAGGGATATTTTGGCTTATTTAATCTATTAAAAATTTTGTCTAATCGATTAACTTAATCCAAACGTACACCCCAAGACATTTGAGCAACACCTTAATGATATGCAACGACTCCATATCTAAACATTCCTTTTTGGCCATTATAATATTTTATATATGAAGCATCTAGTTGGTTATGCAAATCGATTAAAAAAATAATGCGGCCCATGGATCGTTTTTTGTTTTTGGTGATTCCATCTACAATATAAAGGGAGGTCTCCCTCACTTGAAATCATGACACTTCTAACATTTTTTATATTTTTTTGAAATTTATCTCTCTAAGTTCTATCCTTCTCATCTCTCTAGGAAAAAAATTCACGTTTGCTTGCGTTAGTGCTTTGGAGTGAAATTTTATTTGTGAGGAGAATATTATTTCGTAAGTGGTCATGTTTGTCGTTTATAGTACTAAGGGTGCAATAACTTTAAGAGATTGAGTTTTGGTTTTTGAGATAAACCATAAATCTTTGTTATTGGTTTATTAAGCTTAGTCAGAAAAATATTTGTTTTGGTTAAGGAGATCAACCATAAATTTCTAAATAGTCTCAATAGAATAAGTTAGGTAAAAGTCGCTCATAGGTTGGGATAAGCTTGTTCAAATTCAAACATCATATTATATTAAGGTTTGTGAGCATAACCAATAAAAAGCTCTCAAGTATATAGTGAAAAATCTCAAAAAAAATCTCTTGGGAACAAGACTAGGCCAATGTTCGGTCAAACCTGGATAACTCTTTGGTGCAATCTTTCTATCCTTACTGTCTTTAATTTTCCGCGATTTATTTTACTATTTTACTTCCGCCAGACTTTATCACCCAAAAATACTACTAACGCGATCTTAATCGAGAAAGGAAAAATTAATCACCCCTCTTAAAAACCACAATTCACCCCTCTTGTACATGAGGTCACTTGTTCAAGACATCATTCCTTTGATTGTAAACATGGAAAGAAGTGATTTGGTCAATTTCACCTCCACGCAAACCCTTGCATACTTCCCCCATTCAGCTTGAATGGTGGTTTTGTCAACTTTCACAATCTTACCTATTCTATTGTCAATAACTGTCAGTATCCTCTATCATACTATTCAATCGACAATCTTGCAATCTTTATCCATATTGCTACACTTTCAATATTGTCATTTTTGTGAAAATTGGGGCTCTAGTCCTTCACAGTTAGATAATGATCATATATGAACCATGGTCCTTCTGCTAGTACAACATTCTTGTCATCATCATGATAGAAAGCTACTAGAAAGTAATCATTTTCCCAATCCATTATACTTATCACTCCTGGCCTGACCCCCATGTCTATCTTAGCCTTGTTTCTAGTTCCTTATAAGCAATCTTCCTCCCAAACAACTTCATGATAACTCCCCGTCTCCAAGGTCTTTGTATGTGTTTTTCTTCTAAGTTTAATAAGACGAACATTGGGCAATTATATCCTCCCACTTGGATTTCCTCTACTTTCACGCCTATGTCTCCTTCTTTCTCCTTCGCATCTCTAGGTCCCCTTTCATTTTTCCCATCATCATGATTCTCCTTTTCAAATCCCAACATAATATCTTTGTAGGATTTCCTTCCTTTCTAACCAACCAACAATGTCGTTATTTCCTTCTGGTTGTTTCTCCTTTCTTATGACCATATTTTCCATACTATTCAATGTTATGCTCGTACCCTTCTGCATCATAAATTAACAACATTCTTAATGTTGCTATGAACAATACATTTCCTTCTTTTATTCGTTTTGTCCTCCTTGCTTTCAAATCATCTTCTTCAGATAGTGGCATGGAGTTTGCTGGAGCAAACCCCGGTGATGGTCGGACCATATCCTCCAAACCTTAAAAACCCTAGCAGAGCGCTCTTACACTCCTATATGATATTTGCGATTATCTCTCAAGAACATCCATTTAAAGTTGCTAGTTTTAAATTATGTGATAATCGTAATTAAGTGTTATTCTATTCATTATTTATATAAAATTTATAAAAAGAATTAATAATCTAAACTGAAAGATGAAATGATGTCTCAGTACGACACATAAGCAAAAATGAAAAATAATATCTTTTAAATGACATTTAAGCACAAAAAAAAGCTTCTTTAAAGTTATTTATAAAAGTTTAGAATAAAAATTAATTAATTAAAATTTATATATAAACTAAAAAATGAAATGAGTTGTCTGGATATAACACATGGTAAAAAATGAATTTCCTTTATTCATTTTATTTTTGAAATATATACCATTTAATGGTTTTAATTATACATAAATAAAATATGAAAAATAAGTAAGACAGTTTTGAAATTAAGATAGTAGTTTCCATTTTGCAAAAATAGAAAAGGAAAAAATAAATCAAGATAATTTTGAAATTATAATGTTTTGATTTAGTTAATTTATAATTTTTTTACTTCCTATATTTATTCATTTTATTTGTGAAAAAGACAATCAATATTTTCAAACTTTATATTTCATAATGATTTACACGATGAATTAAAGTTTTAGTTCCTCTATCTAAAAAAGACAATCAATATTTTCAAAGTTTATATTTCATAATGATTTACAGGATGAATTAAAGTTTTAGTTCCTACCTAATTTAATTTAGGAAATTGATCCCCTATATTAAGTTTCAACAATTTTGTTCAGTTATTTAAAATTTAAATATTTTTATTCCCCTCTCATTCTTTTATCTTTAAAATTAACGATTTTCCATTTTTTTAAATAATAAATTATTTGTAAATATGATAAATAAATATATATATATATATATATATATATATATATATATATATATATATATATATATATATATATATATATATATATATATATATATATATATATATATTATTGAACTTTATAGATAAAAGTATATGTTAAAAAATTCATTTCTATCGATTTTCTATGAAAAAATTGTGAGAGGGTTGTTTGAATTTAAAATAGAGAACTAAAAATGTTTGAATTTAAAATATGATAGCTAATTTCATAAATAAAATAAAATAGGGGATCAAAAGTGCAATTTAACTTAATTTTTTACTCCTATTCATTGTCATTTACTATTTAATAATGAATAATTCTTTTTTTATTTTTTGTTTTCATAAAATTTAGAAAATAATGAAATCTATTGTTTGATAACACACATAAGAAAAAAAATGAACTTCCTTTGTTCATTTTATTTTTGAAAAATTTATTATTTAATGGTATGTATAAATAAAAAAAGGGAAAACAAGTAAGACAATTTTGAAATTAAGATACTAGTTTCAATTTTGTAAAATTAGAAAAGAATAAAATAAATAAGAAGCATTTCTATTCTTAAGAGTATTTATTAAGTGTTTATGTGAGGAATCACAACTTTAACTATCTTCCATATTTATGTTGAGATTCCCTTTTGTATTTATCAATAGCATTCTTAGAAAATATCCCTAAGTTTGTATATATAATAAGTTAATAAATCTTTTTGTTGCATTAAAATCAAAGTTTATCATGGCAAAAGAATTCAATCAGCAAGCAGAGATTTGTGTAAGGTTAGAAACCTTGTGGCATTCTCTCTCCAAAGATTTGATAGTAACAATTCCGAAGATTATACCAAACATTGTGAAAGATCTCAAAGTGATTGAAGGCAGTGGAGGAATTGGTACTGTCTTGCTTTTCACTTTCTTCTCAGGTCAGTCTTACAATTTTTTTACTAGAAAGGTTCAAATTCTTTCTAATATAATTTTTTACTTCAACTTTTTTTTTTTAATGAATCATAGGTGTGTCTCCAGTAAGTTACCAGAAGGAGAAGATAACTGAGCTTGATGATTCATCCCATGAAATTGGATTGCAAGTGATTGAAGGAGGGTATTTGAATCAAGGTTTCTCATATTATAAAACAAGTTTCAAGCTATCTGCCATAGGAGATGATAAGACTTTGGTTAATGTGAAGATCTCTTATGATTATGAGTTGGAAGTTGAGGAAACTACTTTTCCATTGAAAACATTACAATCTGCTTTACACTTTCTTAGATGCTTAGAAACAAATCTTTTGAAGGATGCTTGATCATAAAGTATCAATGAAATCAAAATAAAGTTTTATTTTAGTTAATTTCAATAGTCTTAGGGTACAATTTTGTGCTTTCATCTTTGATCTAAAATCTCTAATAGCTTATTCATTCTCAAATCCTCTATTTTTAACTTTCACCCATGCACTCCAAAGTCCAAACACTCTATACCAACATCAAGGCTTAATCTTTGCTCCACATCACCAATCATCCCCTAACTTTACTATTCCACTCACACCTCAATGTTCCTATTTACAACCTGAAACAATTCACTACAAAAAAAAAAAAATTATCTGCCACGACCAGAAAACCGCGACTAGATATAAAATAACCGTGGTCTTACGTTTTTGCCATGGTTTGACCACGAATAAGTAAATGTGGGATATGCTGTCGTGGCCTAAAGTATAAGTCGCGGTTTTCATGTTTGTGCCACGTTTTATTTACATCCGTGGCTTGAATAGACTACGGTTTTAAAAAAAAGGCCATAGTTTCACATTCCAAATTCAATATTTCAAAACATATGTCTACGATTTAAAAATCTTAGTCAAAATTTGTATGTGGCCACCATTTTTGAGTTGTGGAAAAATTTAACGTGTCCGTAGATCAAAAATGTTGTAGTGATTTTATACATTAGAAACTCTTCAAAAACGTTTGCAAGAAACTTATGAAATCTCAGAAAAATTCCACAGCAGAGTTGAAAGAAGAAGTTCAAACTTTTTTGTTTTTCTCTTAAAACATCTCAAGAGTTGTTTTTTTAATATCTGTCATATAATCCAGGTCATTTATAAATAAGAAAAACTAATTTATTTATTTTAATATGATAGTTAAGAAGAAAAGGGCAACATATTTGTTTCCCTAGCTCAATCCTACTCTCTTCGTGGTCAAGTTGCATTCTTAGCTTATAGACGGTAAATTTTCATAATTCTCTTTGTTTCAAATCTTCATCAGTGTGTTTCAGGCTGTTATGGGTTTCCACTCTGTTCAAATATCAAGGTACATTTAAAAGCAAATTTTTAGTTCGTATATTTACCTTATAAATTCATAAATTTCTGTTTAATTTCTTACTTACACCATTTTGTTTGTATTAGTTAGCACAGGTAATCAAATCTTATACACTCTCTTCTATTCCATTCATATTTGATGCATATATAATCCTTCTTTTCATCCATTCACACTTCAAATCAATGGAAGAACAATAGAACAACAAAATATTTTAAATCAAAGGCCATCATCGATTTTCTGAGATGACGTCATGTTTATTAGGTGGTGGATATTTAAAGTTGTTTCTGTAGCAGACGAGAGAGAAAGAAGAAGATGATGAAGAGGAAGAAAACATATCCATAGAGAGAGAAAGCGGAAGAGAAACGGTTTTCAATAAACTGTGCGATGAATGAGATTGCAATTTCGTAACCGCATGGAGAAATCACTAAAAAAAAATCGTTTTTAATGACCAATTTAATAATCAAAAAATTTCGGTCATTCTAACAACCGAAAATTTGATATCCTTAAAAAGAATTTTAGATGTCACTAAATCGGTCACAAATTGAATTTAACCACTAATATGACTGAAATTTTGTTACTGTATATTTCGTCTCAATTTCAATTTCGATCACTAATAATTTTATTGTTTCTATTTTCTCTTTTTATTAACTTTGTACTTTTATCTAAAAAATTTCAAGATTTTAATTTTTTTGCATTATCAATAAAAGTTTTACCTTTTTATTGTAAAATTTCCTTCATTATTTTTAACAAATAAATAATATTATAAAATATAAAAATTATATTATTTTATTATTTTATAGGGACAATAATAAAAGTTTATGGTAAAATTATATTTTATTTCATTATATCAAATAAATTAAATAGTATTTATTAATTATTTAAATATTCTTTAAAATTATTTTAAAACATTATTACATAAATAATAAATATATAATCTTAAACATATAAATTTAATAGTTGGGATTTGCTGCTTGGTGATAAATATATGCATTAAGCAAGGTAGGGACGTGAGATCGAAACCTGTGTTAGAAATTTTTATTATATATATATATATATATATATATATATATATATATATATATATATATATATATATATATATATATATATATATATATATATATATATAAAGTTAAACGTATAATTAATAAAATTTTGATAGGCATCTCAATGGTGAAGTTGTACAAGATGACAAGGATGTGAGTTCAATATTTGTTGTGTACATTTTAAAAGTTTTTTATTTAAAATTTCGGTCACCAAATTTGGTCACTATATTTCGGTCACTAAATTTATCACAAAAAATTAGCGACTATCACTTTTTCAACCGCAAAAGAATAATCACTAAATCGGTCACAAAACACTATAGTGATCGATTTTAAAATTTTTTTGATCTTTAAATCGGTCACTAAAAATAATTTTTCTAGTAATAAATTGAAAGATAGAGATTTGGAATAAAAGATTTGTTAAGCCCTCATGAGACCACATGTTGACTTTTGGAAGAAAATAGTCGATTTTCTTATATTATAGATTTAGAATGTCAAAATATGATGTGGAATAAACAGTGATATTAGTAAAATGTATTTAATACATTTATTCAAATTTGTTTCTATTTGACTATGTAGATGAAAGTAATGTTACAATAAAATAAATAAAATAAATGTGAATTAACATGATTTAAAGGAAAAAAAAATCAAAATGTACATTCCAACACAATTGTAAGGTGTTAGATCTACGAAGAAAATGGTGTAGGTTCAAGTCAACTTTTTTGATATAGAGAATCTTCAAATGTTAGGATAATTTAGACAATTTTTTTTACGGAGGAATTTTTCAAAATACATTATATGACAGAGGATAAAATACCTATTAACCCATATATTACCTTAAAAAAGGATAATTTGACTCATTGTGTGTCTAATATCGGTTAAATGCAACAAAAACATTAGTTCAATATTTGACAATTTGTTGAGAAACAAGTGTGAGTTGTATGGAGAAACATGTCTGAGTTGGGTGGAGAAACAAGTGTGAGTTCTAAGTTTCATATTGGTTAGAAAAGTTGAGTATTTTATAAGTAACACGACTCATGCACCTATCACTTTAAGCACTACAACATTTAGCCTCTCCAACAACAATTGAAAAGCGTTGCCAGAACTCTGAAAATCGTTGCCTAAACAAATAGGGGCGTTTCTGGCGTCTCTGTAAGCGTTGCCTATTGTTTGAGGGCGTTTTTTATGTTTTTGGGCACGCAAAAACGCCTATAGAAAAGGAATAGGGACGATTATTTATGGCCTCTAAAACAACGTTTTTTAAGCGTTGCCAAATTCGGCTACAATTAACAATCGTTGCCTTAAATCTAAATCAGGAAGATCGTTTTTGAAGTGTAGCCATAGCTTATAGGTTGTTGTTTTATAGTGTCCACATAAAATATACAATTTTGCAATTATTATCAAAATAATATAGTCAATAATAATTGGCTTCAAAAATAATATTGATTATATAACTTAAACCATACATCCATAAAAGTTGTAAAATAATAAAATCGAGTTCAAACTTTAATTCAAGATATAGTATATAGAGTACACAAAATGCCTAACGTAACATTACTTTTAATACTTTGAAGTATGACCCTATATATTTGAGAGTTATGCCCATTGTCTTCTGTTGAGCAAAATGATCCTGATCAAAGATTCAAAATGGTTAATATATGCGGTAGTGTAAGGATGCAAACATGTCAAATTCCAATCTGTACTAAGAAATAAATTATGGGAATGATACATTTTAAAGATCATATAGAGATAACCAGCATGAACAAATAAGAAATAATCAACACCTTCAATTTCTGCGATATCCATAGCCCGACATCTTGAAGAATTTTGTTTCCGGAAGCATCCCGCGTGCATGGCTTGGATGCTTTTAACAAGTTCCTATCCTCTGACCTTGAATCACAACAACCATATGGCCGTTTTCTTTTAGTCTTCTCTCCGCAAACTCAAAAAGTCCACCTGGACCTTCAAGGTAAAAAGGTGTCTCTGGAATTAAGCAAAGGTTCGCGTCCTGACTTGCAAGGGTCGCATACATTGCAATAAATCCCACACCATGCATCCAAAATTAGCCAGGAAGATGATAAGTGGAGGCATTAGAAGCAGTCTGGAAACATACCACGTAAATTGTTGCCTATATGAATTTAAGGCAATAATTTCTACATGTTCTCTAAAAAAGTGTTGTCAGAGACAACAAATGTTGTAGTGAAGGTTTTGAATTAATATGTGTTGTCTCTCACTTGTTTTGATGGGTCTTTGACCTTTAGGTGAATGTTTAATCCAATGTGAATGTTTCCCCCTCGATGATGACCCAAAGATCAACTTTTTGTATTAAAAGTCTTCCTAACATGGTGGTAGTCATGCGGTGTCCCATTGTAGTACACATGACGAGATAATGTTGTCTCTGTAAATGACAGTACAAACATGTGGTTGAAAGAGCTCCGTTAGAAGGGGAGCATAGTGGATGGACTCACACTTAAATTTGTTCATAAACAAATAGTTCTATATTGTTTAGAAAAGTGGAGATTGAACATTTTATTTATTTGGTTGAATTTTTGACCTTTAAATGAATGTTTGACTTAATGAAAATTTTTTCGCTTATGATAATCCATCATTATTTTAACTATTTGTGATTCGAGAAATAAACACATAGTCAGTCTTATTTATGCTTCAATACGAGTTAACCATCTAACTCGGTTAATGATATTTTAACAGAAAAAGACTATGTTTCTAATTTGAATCACGTTTCGGTTGTGTCAAAATTATCAGAACTTTACTTCTATCTTTCTTCTATTTTCCTCTTTCACTCATGTTATCTATCATATTTGTTTATTTTGTTTTGTTTTCAGAAAACAACCTAAATGATACTAAATATGTTTGCTTCCGGTTTCCTATTAAGTTATTGGATGCTACCTCGTCCTGCAATATGCATTTAAAAATTCATGCAAATCTTATCTTTTATTATTTTATTAATATGACTTGACCATAATGGTTGGTCTCTGTCAAAAATAAGAATCAACTGTATTATATATTTTTATTCCACCAATGAAATCTACTGTATGGTATCAAATCCTGACAACATACCTAAAATTTATCTTTTATAAAACTATATGATCATTATTTTTGTAGATAAATATCCAATGGAATCTATCTCTTTCTTAAAAAACAAAAAAGCATCTTTCATTCTTGTAAGTCAATGACATGGTGGAAGATGCTGTTTCCTAATTTTCTCCTTAGTTAGTGTTATCAAATTTCATATAGTATATAAATCAATATATGATGCTACTTTGTTGAAACACACATTGAAGAATCATGATAAAGGAATTCAACACCCAAACAACACTCAATGTAGGGTTGGAGACCCTATGGGCAGCTCAGTCCAGGGATTTCATTTTCATTGTTCCAAAGATTCTGCCAACTATTGTGAAAGATGTGCAAGTAATTCAAGGGGATGGAGGGGTTGGTACCATCCTCATCTTTAACTTTTTGCCTGGTAAGTGTGCCTCTCTCTCTCTCTCCTGCATTCTTAAGCACAATTTTTATTATTATTATTATTGAATATTGTGAATTAGTTAAATTGTTGAGGAAATGAATGAATCTCTGCAGGTATATCTCCAGTAAACTATCAGAGGGAAGTGATCACTGAGTTTGATGAGATATCCCATGAAATTGGGCTGCAAGTGATTGAAGGAGGCTATCTGAATCAAGGTTTGTCATACTACAAAACAACATTTAAATTCACAGAAATAACACAAGATAAGACTTTGGTCAACGTGAAGATCTCTTATGATCATGAATCCGACATAGAAGAAAAGGTCAAACCTACTAAGACATCAGAATCCACTTTGTTTTATCTTGGCTGCCTAGAAAAGTATCTCTTGAATGGTGCTTGAAGATATATTTGACATATTATTATCTAGTATATGGGCCTTGTTGATTTATTTTTACTGCTCTCCAGAAAGTGCTATTTCTCATTAATGGCATGTTATTAATAAAATTTTGCTTTCTCTAGTGTTTTTATAAAATTTATAGTTGTTGTTGAAGAATTAATAAGAAGGGTCAGAATAACATGTCCTATACTATGATTATGATTAGAAAAAACATGTAAATTAAAGTCATATTTAAAATTTCAATAAATTGAATTCACAAATTTCAAAAAAATATTTCTGTACATAGTATCTTTCTGTACATAGAATTAATGCTCTATTATTTTTTTTCCATTCAAACATAACCCTATTTAATATTTGTAAGGGTATTAATCTAAGAATCAAAATCTAAATATGTTATGGATTCTCCACCAATAAATTTTGCTTCTCAAATAACATAAACATCTTATATTATTATAATCTTAATCAATATTTTAAAATTTAGACGGTACGGATCACTGATTTAATGGTCGAACGAATGGATCACTAGTTAATCTATGATTGTTGATCTGATCTCTTAAAAAAAAATTATATACATATAAAATTTAAACATAATTATAGAAGTTCTAAGTTTAAATTCATATACATACTAATTCATGCCAACAAAATTTAATATTTTACTTTATAATTATAATGGAAAATATAAAAATAAATGTAATATAAACATACTAACTTAATATATTTTTAATTTAATAATTACAATTATAAATATAACATGTATAATTTATTTAAAAATAATATATTATATCTTAATATATTAGATTTAACTTTTATATTATATTTTATATATATAAGAAAAACAAAATAGTTTATATATGAGGTTTGATTTTTTATTAAAGTATATGTTTCTCTATCATCAAATATCAAATATATATGTAATTTATGTCACTTTCATCATAAAGGTGTTAAAGACCAAGTGGTTGCTTCAAAACACAGTCACTATTATTATATGTGTAATTTCTCTGCACTTATATGAAATAATGAATTGGACAGTTTCCTTGGCGCACCAACTGAAGAAATCTTGCCTGGTGTGATTTCTATATCTGCCGCTGTTGAACAACTTGATCCTTCAATGGTGCCAAAGGTATTCATTCATTCATTCATGTTCTGGTTTTGATCTCAGTTTATAAATTTTGGCCGGCAAATAAGCAATGTATGGAAAATGTTGGATTTTATAGGACCTGACTCAAGAGTTCCCAAACTTCGATCCTGCTGGAATTGATCTTCTTTCGGTAACTTAACTGCCTCGTACTCGCCTAATCTTTTATTGATCTACTGAAAGTTTATTTTATGGGTGGTGTTATGTTGGACAGAAAATGCTTTGCCTGAGGCCAAGGGGCAGGATTTCAGCTGAAGAAGCTCTTGAGCATCCATATCTTAAAGTTTGATGACCACCCAAACAACCCTCTTGCTTTGACCACCCAAGTAACAGAAGAATGTTATAGAATGTTAGGTATCCTATTTTGGATATATCATGTGTAGTAATACATTTTTTTCCTGTGTTGTTTTCTATTATTCCAGACTTGAATGAAACAAATTGTTAGTCATTGCAAGTTCCACATCGAAGCATTATTTACTTTTTTGCATAGTTAAATACGCGTTTGATGAGGGTTTCTATACAACTGGGGTATGAGGTTCGGTGCAGCACGTGAGTTGTTAAATCCTAAACCCATCCCTCTCTTAGGAGAGGTTTAACTAATGGGGTCTTTGCCTGTGTTTCCCCCCTCAGTGTGAAACACAGATGCCTTACACGTGCTGTTCCATGATGAGCCTATGGAGAGGTTTGTAGTGTACTGGTTGCCTACATAAGGGATTATGTATCGCGATTAGTGCCTCACCTCTCCACACATACCCCAACACTATTTTTGTGTTTTACTTTATTTCCCTTCATTTCTCCACACATACCCCAACACTATTTTTGTGTTTTACTTTATTTCCCTTCATTTAAATTTATTTTCTTTAGAATTTCATTTCTTTTTCTTAAAGGAGAATTTGATGAAGAATGTATTAAAAAAATATAAAGATTTATTTATTTTTTCACTATGATTAGAATTTCATTTCTTTTCCTTAAAGGAGAATTTGATGAAGAATGTATTAAAAAAATATAAAGATTTATTTATTTTTTCTCTATGATTAGAATTTCATTTCTTTTCCTTAAAGGAGAATTTGATGAAGAATGTATTAAAAAAATATAAAGATTTATTTATTTTTTCACTATGATTAGAATTTCATTTCTTTTCCTTAAAGGAGAATTTGATGAAGAATGTATTAAAAAAATATAAAGATTTATTTATTTTTTCACTATGATTAGAATTTCATTTCTTTTCCTTAAAGGAGAATTTGATGAAGAATGTATTAAAAAAATATAAAGATTTATTTATTTTTTCACTATGAAAAAATAATTATATCCAAGAGACTATCATTAAAAAAGAATGATTTAGATAGAATCACATTGTCAGTTATAATTGAAAGTTAGTTGATTGAAAAATCAACATCATGTCACTTTAGTTAAAATAATTTATATAATGTGGAACATAAAAAAAGGATGATATTTAAGTTAGTAGACAAGTCAATAAAGTCATTTGGGATAGTGTGAAATGGTAAATTGTTATTCCTAATAGATTTTATAATCATAAATATTAAATAGGACAAAAAAGTTCATTAGAAAATTTATTTGACCAGAGATCTTATTTGACACCATTCAATGTCGCTTTATATAAGGTGTTGTCCTTGAAATATATCCTAGCATTATAACTTGATCGTCACAACAAAATTTTAATATCAGGAACACATATTGATCATCACAACAAATGGCACCTTGGTGTTCAAGCATGTCCCTTGATCTTCAAACACCACCAATTGATCACATCAGATTATGGCTTCACTTGTCATCATCCAAACCACCAAACCTTGAACAACAATTCCCAAAAAGACTTATCTTAAGAGCATTATGTATACCAACATCAAAATCAAACGAGTTGATGCAAATGTCATACCTACAAGCACATACATCCATATTCTCCCTATTTTTTATGATGACAATCTGTCTCTCAAAGGAGGTGGACAAACAAATAAATAAAAAGGAGGCGGCAATAAAGAAATCCTTACTTTGATAAATTTCTCGGTAGTAAGAGATGAAATAGGGAAGGTTGAAAACTTAAACAAACTCTTCAAGAGACAAAGAGATCTAATGCTTACTAACTTCATAAGCGATGACACCATGGACATATGTAAGATTGGCATAAAACATATGCATCAAAGTTGGATAGATCTCCGTTGGTGCATCATAAATAAAGCTCTCCTTCCTTGCTCCTTCTAGCATCTTACAAAACTAATAGTTTTCGAAGACACTCTCCCCTAAAAAAGAAGGAGGACAAAATGTCTGTAGAGTCTAACATCTTTCTCCATGGTTGAGAAATATTTAAATAAGTATAATGGAGTGCAGGAGTTGGTGGAGGTTCTTACTCGCTTGGGTGCCATTAATGATAAATGAGAACTTGGGGTATAACTCGCAAGAAACAATGAATCAATCACCTAGAAAGTAAAGATAAATATAGAAATAAAGGAAGTTGAGGATTACCTTAAATAGCCATTGGATAATCAATAATTTCTTAATTCAAATTGATTTTACTAATGGGTGCATATTGAGCAAAGCCATAATCGATTATTCCTTGAACCCTTTATGTTGTGAAGACAGTCCTAAGTAAACACACTCTTGGCTTCTCATTTCAAACTTGTGTTTATTGAATGGCTTGAGTAGAGGAAAGCAAGAACAACCAAACACCCTCAAGCTTTTATAATCAGGTGGCTTGTGATACAGAGCTTGAAAGGGAGTATTTGCAGTGGTTAAGGAAGAGGTTGGAAGTATGTTTATAACATGAACAACAGTTGAAAAGCTGTGATCCCAGTACTCTAAGGGAACAGATGAGTGAGTCAAAAGAGTGAGACCTGTTTCTACTATGTGCTTGTGCTTTATCTCAATAGAGCCATTCTGATGAGCTGTGTGAGGACAAGTCAGTCTATGACTAATTCCAAGTTCTTCCAGATGATTAGTAAAGGGTCTGAAGTCTCCTCCAAATTCTGGCTGAACAGATTTGATACTAGTGCCAAATTGAGTCAGAATAAACTGATGAAAGAGTTTGAAAGCATGTAAAGCTTCAGACTTTTGTTTCAGAAAGTAAAGCCAAGTATATCTTGTATGACCATCCACAAAAGCAATATAGTACCTAAAGCCAGAAACAGAAGGATTTGGGGAGGGTCCCCATAGGTCTGTATATATCATGTCAAAAGCTTTATTATATACAGTTTTAGTGAGAGGAGCATGTAACCTATGTGCTTTACCAATATGACAAGAGGAACAAAATTCAGCATTGTGTTTATTGGAAATAGAAATATTACAGGACTTAAGAGCTGAAGCAATAGAATTGTAATTAGCATGACCAAATCGATGATGCCAAAGTACATTGTCATTACATTTATTAGGAATTTGCAGAACTGAATTAGAAACTACAAAAGTTTGTATAACAGTATTAGTCCTAGGAGCTCTATTAGGACTTTGACATACAGTAGGCGTAGACTGTAGTTGAGGAAAGCAATAGAGACCACTAGCATCTAGCACTCCTTCAACAAGAACTTGTTTAGAAGCCTGGCATTTAATATAACACTTGTCAGATAGAAATTCAAAGAAAACTTTGTTATCAGTTGAGAACTTTGAAACTGAAAGCAAATTTATGGTAATGGATGGCACATGTAACACATTAGACAAGTTCAGTGTAGGTTTAGGATTACAAGGTGAGCACAATTTTATAGAACCTACAGACTTGATGGTCAACGTGCAAAGCACCAACGGACTATACATCTGCATTACAAATGGACTATACTCCTCAGGGAGTCCATTCAAGATCGAATCAATTTAATCTTGTTCAGTAATGAAATCACCAACGGCAAGAAGAGAATTAGTAATGGATTTTATACGTAGCACAAAGTCTGTCACAATCTTGTTACCTTTCTTGGTGGATTTCAATTTAACACGCAATTGACGAACTCGTGCCTTCATATGTGCATTGAAATAATGATGAATCTTGTCCCACACCTTGTTGGCATGCTTACAAGCTAGAATCCCCGGTATCAATTTCAAATAAAAATACCGGGGATTTCGAAATTTTCGGGCGAAAATACCAGATATTTTGAAATTTCTGGTAGGCGATACCGGAAATTACGAAATATCTGATACGAAATACCAGAAATTTTAATAAATCTATCGTAAACTTACTTGTTTTCGTTAAAATTCCGGTAACGCTCTCAACTTTCTAGTATCGTCCAAATTTTTTCAAAATTACCGTGTACCGTAAATTTCAACAATGAATAAGACTTGGACAAAATTGTCTTTTCTTATAAATTGGGGGTGTGAGGTAAGTGGGTGAAAAGAAAAATTCCCTAATTAATTATGTTTGACCAAAACATTAAAAAAAAAAGAAGAGAATAAACAAAGTTAATTTCTCGTCATTGAATTACACCTCATTTTCATTCTCTTGGTACCGTTTCCGACCGTCGCAGTTTCGTTTCAGGGAACAGCAACACTCTTTCCTTCCAATCCTTCTAATGTAATCTAACCCCTCACACACACACACACACACACTCTTACATTATTTCTCTCCTCATCAGAACACTGCTTTTACTCACCATTTTTGTTTGCTACTTACTTTGCAGAACAAGGATTCGGAGCAGAATCAACCTCCTGGTAATATACTTTTCAACTTCAATTTCCATTGTTTTTTTGTTTAATACTTTTCAACATTATCTTAGCATAGTTTGTATCTCTTCATTAGATTACTATTGAGTTCGTTGGAAATTCAGTTTAATTTATTGGATAGGGTTATTATATTTTTATTAGGAACAGTAACAAAGAATGGAAAATCCGAAACCAGATGGATCTGTTTCGAGGCGTGTTTCACTCAGAAAGAGAGTTAATATGCGAAGTTACAATGAGGGTATGCTTGATGATGAGCTTTTTGACAAGTTGGATACTAGTTTGAAGAAGAAGAAGGGACCTAAATATGATGTTAATAAAGAGACTGACACCGAGGCGATGATTGCCTTCTTCGGTTTCCCATTGATGCTTTGCTTGAGCACGAGATTCGATCTGGGGTTGTGAGAGAGTTGGGTGGGAAAGAGCAGAATGATTATATTGTTATTAGGAACCATATATTGGCTCTTTGGAGGGATAATGTTAGGATTTGGTTGACAAAGGGACAGATTAGAGAAACTGTGTCTATTGAGTTTGAGCCTTTGCTTAACTCTGCTTATGACTATCTTTTATATAATGGGCATATCAATTTCGGGGTTTCGCCTTTGTTTATTTCCCAGTTTCCTGAGGCAAAGGAAGGGACTGTTATTGTTGTTGGTGCTGGCCTTGCTGGGTTGGCGGCGGCGAGGCAGCTATTATCGTTTGGTTATAGGGTTATGGTTTTGGAAGGTAGGAACCGTCCGGGTGGCAGGGTTTATACTCAGAAGATGGGGAAAGAGGGTAAGTTTGCGGCTGTGGATCTTGGTGGGAGTGTTATTACTGGAATTCATGCTAATCCTTTAGCGGTTCTAGCGCGGCAGCTTTCTAGTCCGCTTCATAAAGTTAGAGTTGATTGTCCTTTATACAAGCCAAATGGGGAACCGGTGGATAAGGAATTAGATAAAAATGTTGAATTTGCATTCAACAGGTTGCTTGACAAAGTTATGGAGCTGAGGAAAATTATGGGCGGGTTTGCTAGTGATACCTCACTTGGTTCTGTCTTGGAGACACTCAAGGCTCTATATGCGGTGGCTCAAAGTGCTGATGAGAAGCAATTGTTGAATTGGCATCTTGCGAATTTAGAGTATGCAAATGCTGGATGTCTTTCAAATCTTCGGCTGCCCATTGGGATCAGGATGATCCTTATGAAATGGGTGGTGATCATTGTTTTCTTGCTGGAGGCAATTGGAGATTGATAAAAGCTATGTGCGAAGGGGTTCCTATTTTTATGGGAAGACCGCCAACACTATCAGATATGGAGATGAGGGTGTTGAGGTTATTGTTGGAGATCAAGTTTTTCAAGCAGATTATGCCTTATGCACTGTGCCTCTCGGAGTTCTGAAAAAGAAGGCTATTAATTTTGAACCTGAGTTACCTGCAAGAAAGCTGGAATCTATTGAGAGGATGGGTTTTGGGCTACTGAACAAAGTTGCTATGGTTTTTCCCCACGTGTTTTGGGGAGAAGAATCAGACACATTTGGATGTCTCAACGAAAATAGTCAGGATCGTGGGGAGTTCTTTTTATTTTACAGTTACCATACTGTTTCTGGGGGCTCAACACTTATTGCACTGGTGGCTGGTGAAGCTGCACAAAACTTTGAAACCACAGATCCATCCCTCTTGCTTCATCGGGTTTTGACCACTCTAAAAGGTACTCGTCACTTATTTCTTGACTAACTGATGAAAATTAAATCCCTTTATCTATTGTGTTTGCTCATTAAATATCATTGGTGTTTACTTTTGCACATTTCCTTTTTTTTACCCTGTGTTTACATATTACTTGTTAGCGATGCATGATTTGCTGTTTTAATTGTATGATTCGATAGATTCGGTTTATTAGGTGCTTGTAAAATGTAACATGTGAATGAATCTTATATTGCTCTAAATTATGATAGTTGCATGAAATTGCAAGATTCCATATCATCAATATAAATCACATGATTTAGTGATTCTTTATTGGTGAAAATATCTCCAAGTGTAACATTCAATACAGTCGACTATTTCACTTAACAACTATTGTTTCTTTATTGATAATAATAAATATTTCATGATTTGAGTTACAAAAGAATTGCTTGGAAAATTCTGATTTCATTACATCTTTTACTACAGGTATTTTTAATGCTAAAGGCATCACTGTGCCTGATCCAATACAGTCAATTTGCACGAGATGGGAAGCGATCCCTTTCTTATGGTTCATACTCTCATGTTAGTGTGCATTCATCTGGTAAGGATTATGATATACTTGCAGAAAATGTGGGGAACAGACTATTCTTTGCTGGTGAGGCCACTAGTAGGCAGTTTCCAGCCACTATGCATGGCGCCTTCTTGAGTGGCTTAAGAGAAGCTTCACACATTTACCAGTTAACGCATAATCAGCAAGTTAATCCTAAGAAATCCATGCCTAAGAACGGAGGAGCGTTTAACAGGACCCTTGTTAATTTATTCAAGAAGCCTGATTTGGAATCTGGGAAGTATGCTTTCATATATGATTCTTCATCAGAAGATCTGCATTCAAAGGCAATTATGCAGATGACTTTTGGTTGTAGTGAAGAAATTTACCAGGAGATATTAAACTGCTATCCAAATCCGACAGAGTTTCCAATGCAGCTCTACACTATTATGTCCCGTGAGCAGGTACAACAGATGCAGCAAATGAGTGGAGAAGATAAAAAATGTGGTCATTTTGACAAAGAACCTCGGGTTGAAGTTTATGGGTATAAACACCTTACTTAATGATGGAAACTCGGTTATCACTAGTATTGCTGCCTCAAGAAAAGGCAAGCGGAACCGCACACTTACTCCACAACTCCATAATCCAAACAAGAGTCCATAATCAAAAGAAGGGATTTGAATTCTTGTGCTACAGGTGCTAGTTTTATGTTGGCAGGTTATAGTCATAGATCAATAATTGAAATCATATAAAAAAGATTATAAAAGCAGTGAGAGGTGTAATATCATCTATAGAAACTTTTTATGTTTGTGTAGTGTTAGCTATACTATACCCCACCAGTAGAGGATCACTGGATTTTACAGGCTTGTTTGCCTTGCATGTTGTTGTATGGTAGTAATTAGTTCTTTCATTTCTTCATTGGTTATTTCTTTAGATTCAATTCGAGTTAATACTTACCTTGTTAAGCAAGTGATTTAAAGATGGAATCTATATTTATTATCTACAGGTTGCCGAAAGTTCTGGCTCTACTGATGAAGACGTGTATCTTGTTTTTGAGAATGTTAACCTAAACCCCATGCTTAGCCATGAAACATTTGAAAGAGTAAACTACTGTTTCTAGTGTAGTACTTTGCTTTGTTTTATACCTCAAATTTCAAGGCTTTCTTCTACATTTTCTACTTGTAGTTTGTTCTACTTCAAGCTCTTTATGGACTCGCATACTCCATTCTCACAACATTGTACAGACATACATACAACCTTATAGTCTTTTGTTTGAATACCACATAGATCAACCTCCTACAATGAAGCTATGTGGTCTTCGGGCACCCAAAACTTGTATTAATGTATGATATTATACTTTCTTTTAATTTATCCACAGTTCAAACAAACTATTCAAAGTTTTATTTTTCGATTTGCTGAAGGATAGTCCTAGTTATAAAGCACCTGAACTTTTGGTGGGCGCAACCAACTATTCAGCGGCAGCTGATATTTGATCTATGGACTGCATATTTGCTCACATCATTAAGCTCCAACCTTGTTCATTGGTCTACATGACCATAGGGTATTGCCTGAGATATTTTTGTAATTTCATCAAAAACACAATAATTATTTCATCACACTTTGTTTGGCATCATGGACCATGGACCATGGAAAGCCAATATTATCTTACTATGAGGACTTAGCCAATGTTTATCTTTTGAGGTGTTTTTCAGATGAACTCCCAAGAACTTAGGCGAGGGGGTGTATTACTTCATCATGTTCTCTAAACATTTTTAAAGGGTTGGAAAGACCTACCATGTACACCCCTACCATAATCGAGTATGAGCAAGAGCTCCTTTTAATAATGTTGTGATATTGATGTTCTCTAAACATTTTTTAATGATGTGATATTGCATGTGTTATCCATACTCAACAGTGTATTTAATAAATTTCATTTGGTCAATAAATCACATTCCATATTTTGATGTTATTTAAAGAAGCTACAAATTATAGATTTTACTATATGTGCGTATGACATTAGTCTTACTGTGAGAAACATTATTAAAACAAAAAAAAAAATGAAGTTATCCTTTTCATTCTCCTTCAAATTTTGTTCTTCACAAATAATAAATAATAAAAAGTAAAAAATGAAACTAAGAATCAACACACATGCATGGTAACTATAATGCAAGATAGTATGTACTCTACTAACTATGAACTAGCACACATGGTAACCAATCTCATAACTACCTTGTAACTGAAATAACAAACTCTAGAGAAAGTTAGTTATTCAGTTATTACAAATTGTCAACATTACTTGAGTTATAAAGCTATATATATATATACACATGGGAATCAGATTAACTAACTACCAATCTATTCAAACTCTTTCCATAAACAATCTCCTCTCATTCCTCTCATTCTCTCTTCTCTTTCTCACTCACTCACTCACTCACTCACTCTCCTTTCCTCTCAAATGGAGCCAAGAACAAGAATGTAGGGTTTCAACTTTTTCATTTTGTTGTTAACTATTTCTTCAAAATCTTGATTTTGTGTTTGATTTTGATGCAGACCGAATCTATCAAGAAATCAATCCAACGCTGGCTCCGCTCTACAATGATTTTGAGTTAATATGTGCTGAAGGTCCAAGGTATGGCAATATGTTCAAGGGCACTGATATTTCTACCGAACAGCGTGTAGCTATCAAGATTTTCAACATTCCCGAAAACCAGAAAATCTATGGAGTTCCACACAGAATCTTGAATCACGTCTCTATCCTAAAAAGAATAGTCCATCCCAATATTGTCAGGTGATGATGAGCTTGAATTTCTTTAATCCATGCATTCTTGAATTTTGATGATCATTATCTAATGATGATGATGATTGGGGTGTTATTCACAGTTTGCTGAGAGTGATAGAAACTCAAGATGATGTGATTCTTGTTTTTGAGTATTTTGAGATGAATCTCAAGAGATACATCGCTGGCAGTCTCTTTCTTTTCAAATTCGAGGCCAGGAAAAGTATGTCAATTTTTGTATGTCTTGATTAGTAGTACATATGTTGATTCATATTTGTATCTGATTCCTGTTGTCCTTGCAGACTATTCTACGTGAAGCTCTTACTGGATTGGCATTCTGTCATTCTCACAAGATTCTACACAGAGATCTCAAACCTAATAATCTTCTGGTTTCATTCACTGAGTCTCAAGATGTTTGTGAAGTCAAGCTGTGTGACTTTGATGTGGCAAAAATGATTGCACCTCCTCTTTCACCCTACTCTAGGAGGAAGGTATATAATACTTTACTCTTTGAACCTATCTTAAAACTAAATTATGAGTTATATTATGGTGTAGTTTATTAGTGTTTTTCAATTTTCAGATGGGGAATCCTTGTTATAAAGCACCTGAACTTTTGATGGGGTCTATCCATTACTCCACTGCAGTTGATATCTGGTCGATGGGCTGCATATTTGCTGAGATGATTAAGCGCAAACCATTGTTCGTTGGTACAGACGAATCTGAGGTGTTGACAAAGATATTACGGTAATTTCATCAAAACACAGTCACTATTATTATATGTGTAATTTCATCAAAACACATTCACTATTATTATATGTGTAATTTCTCTGCACTTATATGAAATAATGAATTGGACAGTTTCCTTGGCGCACCAACTGAAGAAATCTTGCCTGGTGTGATTTCTATATCTGCCGCTGTTGAACAACTTGATCCTTCAATGGTGCCAAAGGTATTCATTCATTCATTCATTCATGTTCTGGTTTTGATCTCAGTTTATAAATTTTGGCCGGCAAATAAGCAATGTATGGAAAATGTTGGATTTTATAGGACCTGACTCAAGAGTTCCCAAACTTCGATCCTGCTGGAATTGATCTTCTTTCGGTAACTTAACTGCCTCGTACTCGCCTAATCTTTTATTGATCTACTGAAAGTTTATTTTATGGGTGGTGTTATGTTGGACAGAAAATGCTTTGCCTGAGGCCAAGGGGCAGGATTTCAGCTGAAGAAGCTCTTGAGCATCCATATCTTAAAGTTTGATGACCACCCAAACAACCCTCTTGCTTTGACCACCCAAGTAACAGAAGAATGTTATAGAATGTTAGGTATCCTATTTTGGATTTATCATGTGTAAAGGCAATGACAAAAGCCTAGTAATTGTTTTCTATTATTCCAGACTTGAATGAAACAAATTGTTAGTCATTGCAAGTACCACATCGAAGCATTATGTACTTTTTCGGATAGTTATATACACGTTTGATGGTAGTTTCTATACAACCGGGGTAAGAGGTTCGGTGCAGCACGTGAGTTCTTAACTCCTAAACCCATCCCTCTCTTAGGAGAGGTTTAACTAATGGGGTCTTTGCCTGTGTTTCCCTCCTAAGTGTGAAACACAGATGCCTTACACGTGTTGTTCCATGATGAGCATTGTGTTTTACTTTATTTCCCTTCATTTAAATTTATTTTCACTATTTTTTGATTATTGTGTTTTACTTTATTTCCCTTCATTTAAATTTATTTTCACTATTTTTTGATTATTGTGTTTTACTTTATTTCCCTTCATTTAAATTTATTTTCACTATTTTTTGATTATTGTGTTTTACTTTATTTCCCTTCATTTAAATTTATTTTCTTTAGAATTTCATTTCTATTTTTGATTATTGTGTTTTACTTTATTTCCCTTCATTTAAATTTATTTTCTTTAGAATTTCATTTCTTTTCCTTAAAGGAGAATTTGATGAAGAATGTATTAAAAAATATAAAGATTTATTTATTTTTTCACTATGAAAAAATAATTATATCCAAAAGACTATCATTAAAAAAGAATGATTTAGATAGAATCACATTGTCTGTTATAATTGAAAGTTAGTAGATTGAAAAATCAACATCATGTCACTTTAGTTAAAATAATTTATATAATGTGGAACATAAAAAAAGGATGATATTTAAGTTAGTAGACAAGTCAATAAAGTCATTTGGGATAGTGTGAAATGGTAAATTGTTATTCCTAATAGATTTTATAATCATAAATATTAAATAGGACAAAAAAGTTCATTAGAAAATTTATTTGATCAGAGATCTTCGTTGACACCATTCAATGTCGCTTTATATAAGGTGTTGTCCTCGAAATATATCCTAGCATTATAACTTGATCGTCACAACAAAATTTTAATATCAGGAACACATATTGATCATCACAACAAATGGCACCTTGGTGTTCAATGTAACGCCCTGTTTTAATTAATATTATATTATATTAATATTTTCGAATTATCGATTGATGTTTATTTTATATATATAGATTAAATATATTAATATATATATATATATATATATATATATATATATATATATATATATATAATATATTTACGTTCTATTCGGTCCGTAAAATATTATTCGGATCCGATATTTAATTCCCATAATTATTTTAATTGAATGGAATTAATAATATTGGTAGATATTATTAGTGTGTTAATTTATAAGAATAGATGAGGGTGTGAGGATTATTTGATGAGAATGGGTTTCCACCCTTGTTGCTAGTAAGATTTGCATATAAACCATTTCTCCTCATTTTCCTTCCATCCAAAATACCAAAACCAAACATAGAAATTGGAAGCTAGTAAGTTATAAAACCATTTCCTTGTTTTCTTTCCATTTTCCAAACACACCAAAATAGAAACTAGAGAGAGGAAGAGAGGGTTTGGAAAGAAGAAGAAGAAGAAGGAGAGAAGAAGAACAAGAGAGCAAGAGAGGAAGCTTGAGGTTGGGCTTGGTAGCATCACCATGGATCATCCAAACTAGAGGTAAGGGGTTTGATTCTTCATCTCATATTGTTAGGTTTTGATAGATGTATTTTGGATTGGGGTGAAATTGATAGTTGATTTATAGGGTTTTGTTGGTTGATTGTTGGAATGGTTTAGAAGAGTTGGATTAGGAGTATGTTTTGTGGATGTATTAGGTGCTAGCTTGTAGAATTAAGAGTATTGAAATGGGAAAGAAAACCATGGTAGAAGTATGAGAAAATCTCAAAAGATGAAGTTTTCACAGGTCCATTAACACGGGCGTGTTGATTAACACGGCCGTGTTTCTAAAATGGAAATTTTAGTTGTGCAGAGCAATCCACACGGGCCGTGTTGCTGCACACGGGCGCCCGTGTTGATGCACTGCCTTGGGTGAAAATTGCACGTTCGGTTGGCTTTTCAACACGGGCCGTGTTGATGCTCCTGTAGCCTCCAAAATTCTGATTTTTCGCATTTCTTTTGGGACCCGATTGTGTTCCGATTTTGGTAAATTTGACGACGGAGCAAGTTGCTCCGAATTCAACGAAAATTGACGTGCTAGCTAAGTTTGAGGTGTAGAACTTAGTGGTGAGGTTAGTTGTTAGAAGTTGTGAGTTTTTGCGAGATGACCCGAATGGGCTTATTTACGGTTCAATTGAATCGGATTTCGTTGTAGTGGGTTTAGGATACGTATGGACGATCCGATTGCGACGTTGATGATTATGATTAATGCCGGTTATTAGGAATGACTTTCGCGACGATTATAGGGTTTAACCATTTTTCCGTTTTTGGAATTTAGTGAGCGAATTGGTTATGATGTAGGGTGATTAAACATAATCTTTGCGACGACGTATTAATTAGCAAATACTTGTTGACTATGCGATGCGAAGTTATATGTCTTTGTACATGATAATGTGATGATTATATTAATATTGTTGATAAATGCTTCCGATTTGTGAATGCATGATTTTGATGATGATGAATTATATGTGACGATTTGCATAATAATGCGATGATGTATTTATCTTGTTTTGGATGAATTATGGCGATGTGGGCTTTATGCCAATTTGAATGAGCGATGATGTTGTTTTGTGTTGTGTTGTTTTATTGTCGAGTCACATACATTGCATAAGCGAAGAGGGCTTTTATGCCAAGCGAAGAGGCTTTTATGCCAAGCGATGATGGCTTTTATGCCGAGCGAAGATCGGCTTTATGCCAAGTGTCCCTAATTACGGACAAAGCGATGGGTACCACATGCATAACATAGTCGTGTCTCATGGAGTCGGTTATGTTTATGTTTGAGTTGTTTGGCGTTGGGTTTTAATTGATGAAATGCTAAATGCAAATATGATGTGATGATGTTGTGATGTATGGGCTTTATGCCAAAAGCGAAGATGGGCTTTATGCCAAAAGCGAAGATGGGCTTTAGCCAATTTTGTGATGATTTGTTTATGTTGCTTATATTATTAGCATATTATTTAACGTTGTTGGTTGATGTTGTTGTTTAAGATGGTCGTGTTAATTAGTGATGTAAATAGGATGTTTGTGATGATGGGCTTTTATGCCAAGCGATGGGCTTTTATGCCAAGCGATGGGCTTTTATGCCAAGCGAAGATGGGCTTTAGACAATTTGTGATGATTGTTCATGTTGCTCATGTTGTTAGCATTGTTTAATGTTGTCGGTTGATGTTGTTGTTTATGATTGTCGTGTTAACTAGCGATGTATTAGCTTGTGACGACCTCGTGGAGACGGAGGTGTATGTGTTGTTGATATGAATTGTGCCGATGAGGCTTAGGTGATTAAGTGTAGATTAAACACTTTAGAATAGTGATAAAAGTAGGTGAGGTTTAGATATGTGGTGGAATGCACCTGCTAATCCATATCGCTTATATTCCAAACTATATATATATTTATCATGCCTTTAATAATATGTTTTGGAGTATCTCACCCTTTACTTGTTTCGCCGTTACCTATATATTGGTAACGTGCAGGTTATGAAGACGGAGTTTTAGCTGCTGTTAGTCGAGTCGGTGTCGCTCTGATACGTAGCACTCGGGGGGAATATTTGTGTTGTCTTGTTGTTGTTCTTTTGATGTTATTCGTTTATGTATAAGAATTATACTTTATGAAAAGATGATTTATTAAGGAAGTTTATTAAAGAAGATGTTTTGATGTCTTTGAATCAATTTATTTCTTCCGGCGATGCTATGTATCTGAGACTTTTACTTTAAATCAAACTGTTTAAAGTGAGTTGTTTTGATGGTGTAACGCCTCAGTATTTAATTTATGAAATTTTAAATTACTCTGATTTTTGTATATAAAACTTTGGGTAGATTTGGGGTGTTACATTAGTGGTATCAGAGCAGGTCGGTCTGTCGACCAAGTTGTTAGTGTGTTTAATCCTGTTGTATGCGACATGTGTGTGAAACACTGTCGGTACTTGCTTGTTTCAAATTGTTTGTCTGTAGAGATGAGTTTGAAATAAGTGGGGGAGAAGTTTTACTTCTTGGTGGCGCTTGGGCTTGGAGTTGGAGCCTCAAGCAGTGTTACGCTTCGGTAACTTGGAGTGTAAGTTTGAAGACGCTGTTGTAGTTTGGTCGAGATGGTCTATGTCACCATCATGATTGTCGACTGTCTATTGACAAATTGAGGGACTGATCATCCTTAATCTCTTGTTGATAGTAGTCGGGGATTGTGTTGGTTGGGATAGACTTGTCTTGCCAACTTAATAGTGTATGAAGTTGATGTGTTGGCACAAGGCAGTGCATGGTTACTTGAGTGATGAGCGAATTTGGATTTTGATGAGAAACAAGATTTTGGCAAGCGAGCTTCTTGTTGTGATTCCTCCGAAGCCTGTTGTGGAGATGTGAGTGATTTACCGCCGTAGTGAGAAGTGAAGTTTTGATGGATTGAGTTTTTGGGACTAGTTGTGATTCGAAGTATCCTTAGGGGATGTTTGTTTCTGAGTTAGAGTTGAAGAGTCAACTTGAGGATTGGTTTGAGCAGTTTGTTTATTCAAGCGGGTCACCGTGGAGTGCCACCGTTGGGTTGTTCGAGAAGAGCAAAGGTTACCCGAGTTGGTGTGTCAGTTGTAGTCAGGGAACGACGTGAATGTTGATGACAAGTATATACTTCCAAGGACTGATGTTGGATAGATCGGTCATTTGGAGTTTATGTGTTTATTGAGATCGATGCGATGTTTGGCTGTCTACGGATTAGTGTGAGGGTTGAAGATGCTTAGGCAATGCTTTACAAGATGGTGTATGGTTCTGGCGAGTGTTTGTTGATGTCATTAGTGTGACTGATGCGTCAGGTATGATTTTGGGATGTTCAGACAGTACTCTCATGAGTAGTTGTAAGAGTTATTTCGTGTTCATGGATATTATTTGGTTCACATGAAGTTAAGGAATCATAGCAAGCATCCAAGATTTGCATTGTTGGTAGTGAAGTTAGACCGGTGTATGTCGAGTATTCTAAAGATAGAATTTTGAACGGTTGGACGTGAGTGCCTTAAGTAAGCAACTTAGACAGTGATATTTTGGACAACTCCGCGAAGATTTATTTGGTGTCTTGTAGAAGACTTTAGGGGGTTAATTCATAGTTTATAAGTTCTTTTGTTTTGGATGGTTAACTTTGTGAGTTTGACGGAGGATCCTTTTTATAAGTTGGTTTTGATCGTAAGTACTTTGACTCGAGATGGTTGAGTCGCTATTGGGACTTCGCAATGGGAGGCGAATTTGTTTGAGTTAGTGGAAAGTTTAGCGAATGCTCCGAATTGGTTTTGTTTTGTACTGAAGAACCTTGTGCGATGTATTGTGATATTTCGTTTTGGACTTAAGATGCATTTTGGCATAGAGTTGGATAAAGTGTATTGCTACCTTGGAACGATTTGATTTTCATAAGGAAAAGTTGTCGGACGTAAGAGTTAGAGGTTGATGCGGTGTGCTCATTGGAACCTTGTGGGTGCGATAGCAACGAGGAGATTAGAATTGTTGAAGATAATTCAAGTTGGGTACGATCTATAAAGAGACTTCATTGTTGAGTTTAGTAAGTTTATGAGGATAACCCAAGAATATCCGATTTGGGATTTATTATTTTGAAGAATGTTGCATGTTTGTTTTGAGACGCTTGCTGAGATTAAGCTCAGAAAGTTATTAAGGGTTTGTTCACCATTAACATATGGATTTCATCGGATACTAATGGTCATAGTGGATCATTAGATTGCGACTAAGATCAGTCTTGACGGTGAGAATTGATGGTGGTTTGGTAACCACAGGTACTTTAAGATGATTGATGTTTTATAAAGGAAGGTACTCTATTGTGACTGAAGTCGGTCGCGACGGTGTTCTTGTTGAGTTCCATAGAAATTGATGTTATGGTTCTAAGTCCAACCTGTTTTGTAATTTCAGGAGTATGAGACGACGTTGATGGGTTGATTTCTTGAGAGAGTGTTTTGGTCTTAGTTACCACTTCGAAGGATTGAGAATTAAGAAGGTGTTTCGAATAAGAAACCTGTGTATTGAAAGTTGAGACGGTGCGAGGATAGTGATTACTTATACTTTGGGAATTGAATTGTTATAAGGGACGACTTTGTTGAAGTCAAGTGTATACGTAGAAGTTTCACAAGTGAATAGTTGGACAATATTTGAAAAGGTCAAACTATGTCGTGTATTTTAGAAGACCGATGAACGTTGATCAATCGAGAATGAAAGAGTGATTCTTCGGGTTGATGAAGCTGATGTTGTGAGGTGTCTTGATGGGTGTACGCTTTGAACGTATCCATTTTTGAGTGATTGTAAAGTTGAGGTTTAACCAAGTTGTTTTTCGGTTGGCATCTTATGCATTAAGGTGACGCAGCATGGTTTAGATATCGAGCATTGAATTGTTTAGCGAGTAAGCGAGGTTGTTGGTTTTGGAGTAGTGAGTTATAGTCGTAAGCCGTTTGTGTACGCCTTGGAATGCGTAGTATATCGTTGTTCAGTTGTGTTTGTATAACTTGTTGTTTTTCAAGGGTGGTACACTGGTGATCTACAAGGATGATGTGACCTTGTGATTTTCTGGAATAAGAGCGATAACGCAAGTGTGGGTTTTGAGTTCGTACTTATGCGTGAATGAAGACATCTTTTTCGTGTTTGCGTAGCACGTGGTTTTATTCTTTTCGATTGTTTCGTTTTGGTTTGTATAACCATTTTGTTGTTTTCGTCTTAGCGATGGTGTTGGTGTTGTGTTGTAGGACTTTATGTTCCTATCTTTGGTGACTCGCTTCCAGGTGTCGGTTCGAGTGTGTGACCAATTCTATGGTTGAGACGTTATAATAGTATCGATCTTGTTTGTTTGGTTCTCGAGTGAACCGGTGTGTCTGCGACTTGTTTGGTTATTGGGTGTTAGTTGGTTGTCGAGTGCATTGTATGGGCTTTGCATCTCGGCATGGTTGTTCTTGTTTGGACGTTGTAGTTAAGGATATTTCCTTGTTTTGGTGTATTTTGTATGTTGTTTAGTTGACGCGAGGATTGAGTGGACGAATGGGTAGGCATATCCCGTATTGTTCGTTTTTGGTTGAAATTTTCGAGGACGAAAAGTTTATAAGTAAGAGTTGTAATGCTTTAATTAATATTATATTATATTAATATTTTTGAATTACCGATTGATGTTTATTTTGCGACGAGATTAAATATATTAATCGATATATATATGATAATATATTTGGCGACGTTTCTATTCGGTCCGGTAAAATATTATTCGGATCCAATATTTAATTCCCCATAATTATTTTAATTGAATGGAATTAATAATATTGGTAGATATTATTAGTGTGTTAATTTATAAGAATAGATGAGGGGTGTAAGGATTATTTGATGAGAATTGGGTTTCCACCCTTGTTGCTAGTAAGATTTGCATATAAACCATTTCTCCTCATTTCCTTTCATCCAAAATACCAAAACCAAACATAGAAATTGGAAGCTAGTAAGTTATAAAACCATTTCCTTGTTTTTCTTTCCATTTTCCAAACACACCAAAATAGAAACTAGAGAGAGGAAGAGAGGTTTTTGGAAAGAAGAAGAAGAAGAAGGAGAGAAGAAGAACAAGAGAGCAAGAGAGGAAGCTTGAGGTTGGGCTTGGTAGCATCACCATGGATCATCCAAACTAGAGGTAAGGGGTTTGATTCTTCATCTCATATTGTTAGGTTTTGATAGATGTATTTTGGATTTGGGGGTGAAATTGATAGTTGATTTATAGGGTTTTGTTGGTTGATTGTTGGAATGGTTTAGAAGAGTTGGATTAGGAGTATGTTTTGTGGATGTATTAGGTGCTAGCTTGTAGAATTAAGAGCATTGAAATGGGAAAGAAAACCATGGTAGAAGTATGAGAAAATCTCAAAAAGATGAAGTTTTCACGCAGGTCCATTAACACGGGCCGTGTTGATTAACACGGCCGTGTTTCCCTCTAAAAATGGAAATTTTAGTTGTGCAGAGCAATCCACACGGGCCGTGTTGCTGCACACGGGCGCCCGTGTTGATGCACTGCCTTGGGTGAAAATTGCACGTTCGGTTGGCTTTTCAACACGGGCCGTGTTGATGCACACGGGGACCCGTGTTGATGCTCCTGTAGCCTCCAAAATTCTGATTTTTCGCATTTCTTTTGGGACCCGATTGTGTTCCGATTTTCCGATTTCGGTAAATTCGACGACGGAGCAAGTTGCTCTGAATTCAACGAAAATTGTCGTGCTAGCTAAGTTTGAGGTGTAGAACTTAGTGGTGAGGTTAGTTGTTAGAAGTTGTGAGTTTTTGCGAGATGACCCAGAATGGGCTTAATTACGGTTCAATTGAATCGGATTTCGTTGTAGTGGGTTTAGGATACGTATGGACGATCCGATTGCGACGTTGATGTTTATGATTAATGCCGGTTATTAGGAATGACTTTCGCGACGATTATAGGGTTTAACCATTTTTCCGTTTTTGGAATTTAGTGAGCGAATTGGTTATGATGTAGGGTGATTAAACATAATCTTTGCGACGACGTATTAATTAGCAAATACTTGTTGACTATGCGATGCGAAGTTATATGTCTTTGTACATGATAATGTGATGATTATATTAATATTGTTGATAAATGCTTCCGATTTGTGAATGCATGATTTTGATGATGATGAATTATATGTGACGATTTGCATAATAATGCGATGATGTATTTATCTTGTTTTGGATGAATTATGGCGATGTGGGCTTTATGCCAATTTGAATGAGCGATGATGTTGTTTTGTGTTGTGTTGTTTTATTGTCGAGTCACATACATTGCATAAGCGAAGAGGGCTTTTATGCCAAGCGAAGAGGCTTTTATGCCAAGCGATGATGGCTTTTATGACGAGCGAAGATCGGCTTTATGCCAAGTGTCCCTAATTACGGACAAAGCGATGGGTACTGTCATACCCCAAAATTTGCCCTCCATCTTCTCAAAAGATCTCATACATCTATGCTCAAGGATTCCTCAAGAGTTGATCAGACAAACTCTCTCCTAGACAATCAACCCAAACTAGGGTTTGGTATCTCCCAAGTCAAGATGGATTTCCAATATCTCTAATGGTCTTCATGCTTCCTCATATGTTTCAAAGATTCTCCATGTCAAGTTTCAAGCTTCACAAGTCAAGTTTCCTCATAATTGCTCGGATGGTTGAAAATCATATTGGACAAAAGTCAATGGTCAACATATATCAAACTTCATATTTTGGTCAACATCCTCATTTTGAAGTTACATTCATCATTTGATCAAGGGTTGATCATGATTCATCAAGAAAACTCAAGATTTGCTCAAAGTCAAACTTTCTAAATTAGGGTTTCTAGGTGAAAAGTCAATTGAACTTTGACTGATCATAACTTTTTCATACTTTGTCGAAATTTTCCACCAAAGCTCATTTTGAAGGAAATTCAATTCTCTACAACTTCATGTCTCACAAGAATGTCCAAAAATGCTTCATTTGAGAGGTATAGCTCAAAACATTACTGTCATTTTCAAAGTCAACAAAAGTCAACTTTTGATTTGAAGATATATTGAGCATGGTAACTCAATTGAGATGAAACCAAAGACATTGTTTAGAGGACTCTTAGTGCTTTCCAAAAGTCCAAGAACACTCAAAATGTGGAAAATTGAGCAAGTTACACCATCCACAAGTTGGGCAATTTTGAAAGAATGCACAAAGAAAGATACTTCAAAAAATCAAATCTTTTGCAAATGGGCCTACTTTTTCTTCATCCAAACTTATTCCTCATGCAAGTTGGAATGTCCAAGCCCAATGCCACGATTTTCTATTTTATTTTCCTATTTAATTTGGAATTTATTCATTTAAATACAAATTAATTTGAAAAATAAAGTATAAAATCAAAATTAATTGAAAGATTGATTTTTATTGCTTGCTTGTGATCCAATTAACCCATAAATGCCAGCAATTTCGAAATTGAATCAAATATGGGAAGATTTGATTGGAATTGAACAAGTTTTGAAAATTTGATTTTCATGGAAATATCAAAATTGATTTTCATTGATTATTGATCAAATCTTTCCAAAAACAATGCCAAATCCATCCAGCATATATACTTGATGCATATCAATCACAAGAGGACGAAAAATTGCTCCAAGAACCCTAGTTGCAAGCTCAAAAAACCGTGCCTCTCAAGCAAGTGGGAATCCTACTTCCAGCCATTCTCAATCATTTTTGAGGTGTCCAACAGGTTCCTTGACATCCCCAGAAGCGAATCAGACCTTTACATTGCACAAAACCATTCAGAATCGTGTAAACCGAATTCGGTTTGTTCTTGAATTTTCAAATTTCGATTTCTCGCATTCATGCATTATTAACATGATTTGTTGTTGTATTTGTGTTTAGTGAGTTGTTTGCAAGCTTTCTGGGCAAACCAATTGGATTTCCATGGCCTGAATCGTGTTATGCCATGATTAGGGTTTCTGGTGTCGATTTAGGGTTTCTCTATACAGGAAAAATTGGGCCTCAAGACCTATACCATTGAACTCGGAACAACGTCCTGAATCGAACCATGGTCTTAGATGTCATTTATATTACGTTTGCTTGATTTTTGAATTTGCTGGACCTTAGTGACGGACAATGGCCGACGCTAGCTTCAAATATTTGAATCGGGGATGAAGCTTTGAGGGAGCAGGGGACGACACTTGTCTTTGTTTCACTCGATCCAGATTTCAAACACGGATGCACACATGTGGTTGCGTTGGTTTTCAAGGTTTGAAGCCGGTCACGAGTTCGAATCCGCCTGAGGCCGCTTTTACTTCTTTTCACAAACTTGCATTATTTTTCATGTTTTCATATTTTTAATATTTTGCATTATTATTAATTCTTTTCACAATTTTATTTCGCCTTGAAAATTCATCAAAATTAATTTTCTTTTGCATTATTTTCATAAAATGTTTATTTAATTTCTAAAATTAAAAATATAATTTTGCATGCATATTTAATTTTATTCATAATTTTGCATTTAATTCACTTTTAATTGCATTTTAATTATTAAATCTTTTCCAGAAATCCCAAAAAAATTATTTTAATGTATTTATCTTATTTCCACCATGTATTAATTTTTCCATATTAAAATTTACATTTTTCTAACATTTTTCACTTGTTCGATTCATATTGCATTTTCCGATTTCTTCCTTTTGTACAGGTTGATCCGATTCAGACGATTTTCTCTTTATCATTTTATCATTCTATTTTTTCCAATAATGTAATTGCTCATGGGATGTAATAGTTTAATTTAGGACTTTATTTTCCGTTTTTAATTATGTATCCCAAAGCCATGTAATAGCGTAGGTTTTACTTTCCGCACCTTTACATTCCCGCTTTACATTCCGCATTTTACTTTCCGCACCCTTATCAATTGCTAGTAATTAGGCGTATGGCAAGATAACAATGAACATAGCCCACTAATCTTCAAGATAATATATTCTCGAATTCAACACACTTCTATCACACACGCACCTTTAGGGTAATTCTCTCTCGATGCCTTTGATTTCAAAATGGTCATGTCCTCGAACGTAGAGGTATTCTAGCATCGCCTTCCAAACAAATCATCATAGTCCCTTCGATACAAAGATCATAAGACCCACGATGTCGCCTCCGAATACATGATCTTGACCCTCGATTGTCGCCACGAAAATGATGATAGTCCTTCGAATGTGCTAGGATACTTCCTACAAGTTGCCTTCTATGACCATCCGATGTCCCTTCGAATGTCCCGTTTACATCCAACGAATGGAGCTACCTACTAACTAATGGTATGGCTAGCGCTATTCTAAAGGAATGTAGAAGTACAACAAAACGACCAATTCGAGTGGGTAAATAAGTCTCTTAGTTGCTCGCTTTATCAAATGCTTTTCGCACCTCACACACTTTTTCAAAGTTCAAATTTTTTCAAAACTAAACATTTCGAACACTTTGTATACACTCCTACATGAGTCATTGCAAAGTCAAAGCGAAATGCCTTTTCAAAACATTTTTGTCAAACACACAAGAAAGCAATTTTAAAAAAGTGATCTAGAGCAACTAAGAGCCCGTAGATAACTACGGATGGAAAGGGTGCTAATACCTTCCCTTTTCATAACCATTCTCCGAACTCGAATCTAACGAAGGTCTTTTTCATACTTTTACCTTCCCTTAATTGATAAAAATAAAAGTCGGTGGCGACTCTTGCTATCCGCACATTTGGATATAAAAATCCTACAAAGTCGGTTCACCGTATCACAGGTACCACATGCATAACATAGTCGTGTCTCATGGAGTCGGTTATGTTTATGTTTGAGTTGTTTGGCGTTGGGTTTTAATTGATCAAATGCTAAATGCAAATATGATGTGATGAAGTTGTGATGTATGGGCTTTATGCCAAAAGCGAAGATGGGCTTTATGCCAAAAGCGAAGATGGGCTTTAGCCAATTTTGTGATAATTTGTTTATGTTGCTTATATTATTAGCATATTATTTAACGTTGTTGGTTGATGTTGTTGTTTAAGATGGTCGTGTTAATTAGTGATGTAAATAGGATGTTTGTGATGATGGGCTTTTATGCCAAGCGATGCGCTTTTATGCCAAGCGATGGGCTTTTATGCCAAGCGATGGGCTTTTATGCCAAGCGAAGATGGGCTTTAGACAATTTGTGATGATTGTTCATGTTGCTCATGTTGTTAGCATTGTTTAATGTTGTCGGTTGATGTTGTTGTTTATGATTGTCGTGTTAACTAGCGATGTATTAGCTTGTGACGACCTCGTGGAGACGGAGGTGTATGTGTTGTTGATATGAATTGTGCCGATGAGGCTTAGGTGATTAAGTGTAGATTAAACACTTTAGAATAGTGATAAAAGTAGGTGAGGTTTAGATATGTGGTGGAATGCACCTGCTAATCCATATCGCTTATATTCCAAACTATATATATATTTATCATGCCTTTAATAATATGTTTTGGAGTATCTCACCCTTTACTTGTTTCGCAGTTACCTATATATTGGTAACGTGCAGGTTATGAAGACGGAGTTTTAGCTGCTGTTAGTCGAGTCGGTGTCGCTCTGATACGTCGCTCAGATTATGGCTACAAGCACATAAATCCATATTCTCTTCATTTTTTATGATGACAATGTATCTCTCAAAGGAGGTGGACAAACAAATAAATAAAAAGGAGGCGGCAATAGAGAAATTCTTACTTTGATAAATTTCTCGGTAGTAAGAGATGAAATACGGAAGGTTGCAAACTTAAACAAACTCTTCAAGAGACAAAGAGATCTAATGCTTACTAACTTCATAAGTGATGACACCATGGACATATGTAAGATTGGCATAAAACATATGCATCAAAGTTGGATAAATCTCCTTGCTCCTTCTAGCATCTTACAAAACTAATAGTTTTCGAAGACACTCTCCCCCAAAAAAGAAGGAGGACAAAATGTTTGTAGAGTCTAACATCTTTCTCTATGGTTGAGAAATATTTAAATAAGTATCATGGAGTGCAGGAGTTGGTGGAGGTTCTTACTCGCTTGGGTGCCATTGATGATAAATGAGAACTTGGGGTATAACTCGCAAGAAACAATGAATCAATCACCTAGAAAGTAAAGATAAATATAAAAATAAAGGAAGGAGATGATTACCTTAAATAGCCATTGGATAATCAATAATTTCTTAATTCAAATTGATTTTACTGATGGGTGCATATTGAGCAAAGCCATAATCGGTTATTCCTTAAACCTTTTATGTTGTGAAGACAGTCCTAAGTAAACACACTCTTGGCTTCTCATTTCAAAATTGTGTTTATTGAATAGCCTGAGTAGAGGAAAGCAAAAACAACCAAACATCCTCAAGCTTTTATAATCAGGTGGCTTGTGATACAAAGCTTGAAAGGGAGTATTTGCAGTGGTTAAGGAAGAGGTTGGAAGTATGTTTATAACATGAACAACAGTTGAAAAGCTGTGATCCCAATACTCCAAGGGAACAGATGAGTGAGTCAAAAGAGTGAGACCTGTTTCTACTTTGTGCCTGTGCTTTCTCTCAACAGAGCTGTTCTAATGAGATGTGTGAGGACAAGTCAGTCTATGACTAATTCCAAGTTCTTCCAGATGATTAGTAAAGGGTCTGAAGTCTCCTCCAAATTCTGGCTGAACAGATTTGATACTAGTGCCAAATTGAGTCAGAATAAACTGATGAAAGAGTTTGAAAGCATGTAAAGCTTCAGACTTTTGTTTCAGAAAGTAAAGCCAAGTATATCTTGTATGACCATCCACAAAAGCAATATAGTACCTAAAGCCAGAAACAGAAGGATTTGGGGAGGGTCCCCATAGGTCTGTATATATCATGTCAAAAGCTTTATTATATACAGTTTTAGTGAGAGGAGCATGTAACCTATGTGCTTTACCAATATGACAAGAGGAACAAAATTCAGCATTGTGTTTATTGGAAATAGAAATATTACAGGACTTAAGAGCTGAAGCAATTGAATTGTAATTAGCATGACCAAATCAATGATGCCAAAGTACATTGCCATTAGATTTATTAGGAATTTGCAGAACTGAATTAGAAACTACAAAAGTTTGTATAAAAGTATTAGTAATAGGAGCTCTATTAGGACTTTGACACACAGCAGACGCGAACTGTAGTTGAGGAAAGCAATAAAGACCACTAGCATCTAGCACTCATTCAACAAGAACTTGTTTAGAAGCCCGTCATTTAATATAGCACTTGTCAGATAAAATTCAAAGAAAACTTTGTTATCAGTTAAGAAATTTGAAACTGAAAGCAAATTTCTGGTAATGGATGGCACATGTAACACATTAGACAAGTTCAATGTATGTTTAGGATTACAAGGTGAACAAAATTTTATAGAACCTACAGACTTGATGGTGAAGGTTTGGCCATTACCAACAAAGACACAATTAGAACCAGTATAAGGATTTTTGAACTTTAACCAACAATCATAGGGAGTAAGATGATGCGAAGCACCTGAATCTGCAAACCAAGCTTGAGACTCCAGTTCAGACGAAAGAGAATATTCTTGTGTGTAGGGGCTTGGCATGCCTGTGGTTGTCATCATAGCTACAACTTTGGAGCTTTGAGCAGTGTCTTGAACTGATTCTTGGTTTTGATCAGAGCTTGATTGTTGAGCATCAGAATTCGAGGGATTGAAGTTCTCATCAAACCTGTGCCAGGAGGAAGAGACAACATGTACATACTTTCCACAGAGCTGACAAGTTTGACGATTTCTAGTGGTACCTGCAGTTGTTCTTCCTATGCCACGATCGACCACGGTTGAATTCGACTTGCCACGATTTGTTGAGTAAGAGCCTCTGAAGCCTTCTTCCCTCTGATTAGAGTGAGCAATGTTGGCAGACACAGTGGTAGCAGCTAGCTCTTGTCGAAACTTTTCGATCTGAGCTTCTTGCACATACAACAGTGCCTCAACATCACACATCGAGGGTGGAATAGGGCAACCATACATCTCATTATAAATAGACTGACTCGGGAGTCCATTCAAGATCGAATCCATTTGATCTTGTTCAAGAATGAAATCACCAACGGCAAGAAGAGAATTAGCAATGGATTTTATACGTAGCACAAACTCTGTCACAGTCTTGTTACCTTTCTTGGTGGATTTCAATTCAACACGCAATGACGAACTCGTGCCTTCATCCGTGCATTGAAATCGATGAATCTTGTCCCACACCTCGTAGGCATGCCAAGCTAGAACCATAGGTAGGATGACTCGGAGATGGTGGAAAACAACCATATGAAAACTTATTGATCTTGAACGATTCAAGTCGTATTCTTGAGAACGTACCGTTGATGCGGTCTTGATCGCTTTGAATTTCGCAAAATATGTGGATTCACAACCAGTTTGTGCATCTTCTGTGTGAGAATTACTCCTTCCACTTGCTGGTTCCATAATAGGTAATTGTTTTCTTGAAGTTTGATGGAGAGCTTTGGACCGAACGTGTTGCTGGACTTTTGTGAAGCAAACACCGTGGAAACTTCTTGATCTTTGATCACTAATTCGTTGTTGTTTTTAGAGGACGCCATGGATGAATCTTGCAGAGAATGGACCTTTGAACGCTTAGCTCAGCTAGAGGCGAAGATCACATGTGACGATGGTTTGCGGAAGCGTAGAGGATCGGAACGCGATTGATACCTGTTGTACCCCAAAATTTACCCTCTTCTTTTTGCATTTCTCTGGCTTATAACTTCATTGCATAAAACATACATGTCATAGTGTGCATAGCATTTTTCATAAGGTTACCACATTCAAGGTATTCCAAATGGCACTAAAAAGAGCTTATTTCTCAATAAAGTGGATTTCAGGTTTTCGGCGTGTTTTGGACACTCTAGAAGGCGTGTCTCTCATTTCCTTGGGTATTTTCGTTGATTTTAGACGGCAACTCTCATTATTATCTCGACTTTTGTTTGAAGGTCAAGAGCAGATTGTGTGGAGAATGCTCAGAGGAGTCATGTCCCCATGAACGAAGCGATTTTTAGTCTGAACCGTAGGTCCACTAAAGGTTTCTATCTCTTAGCTGGAAACTCGGAATTGAGCGGGACCAATTTCTGAAATTCCGTACCAAAGTCTCTACAACTCTTATTCGTAACTCAAGAGCTGATTCCTCACCGATCGGTACCAGATTTTTATTCTTTGAGGTTGATTTTGAGCTGAACCGAGCAATTTTCATCTGATACGCGAAGTTCGAAAAATCATATCTCGCTCGATTTTCATCGAAACAAGATGGGACCAGTGCCAAAAGTTCACGAATTTCGTTGGCTTCAAATGTCTCAGAAACACTCATGGGTAAATTTTGATCAGAAGATCCTCGTCTGAGGCATTCTCCCCACAGAGCGCAAACGAAATTCTGCATGTGTCAGTGGTCCAAGATTGATGCTGAAACTTCAAAAATGATTTCCTTGACCATTCATCGGATCAAGTCGGGATTTTGATTCACGCAAGCAAAATCGCATTCCGGAGACTTTTCGTTTACATTCTGACTCCGAATTCTGCACGGATTTGGCAGTTTTAGATTAATTACGAAAATTATTCGGATAATCATAATTAGCTTGTTGATTATGAATCCAAAGTTATAAATAGATTTTCCTCTTCACAAATTAAAAGAAAAAACACATTCATTTGCTTAATTTTCCACTACCACAAACACTCCAATTCTCTCAAATTCCAAAAGCACAAAAAAACTCAAAATATTCAAAATTGCAACTTTCCCTCCAAGCAACCACCACAGGCCGCCACCGGACCTCCGTGCACCACCTACCTCATTCACAGACCGCGCTAAGCGCGACCTCCGATTTCTGGTTTTCCCCATCGCAGCTTCTCCTACTTCAATCTACTTCTCCTTCTTTTCCTTCTACTCACATTTGACATGGAAGAAACGGTTTCATCTTGATCTTCTTCTTCTCAATCGCAAGATTTAGGGATTTCTCTTCTTCTCCTTTAATCTTCCATTGAAATTCAAGATTTTCTTCAAGGATTCAAGCCTAATTCTGAAGATTATCTACAATTCCTCATTGATTTGGTATTTTGTTTGAAGAGCACAAGGAATTCCTCTTCAATTTGACTCAAACTTCAAGTGCAAGTAAGTGTTAGGTTCAAATAAGCACTTATTTTAAGTTGTTTCTGATTTTCAGCTTTTCTTGAAATTGAATACTGAAATTGCATGCAAATTCAATGTAGATTCTAGATTTTGAACTTGTTCTTTTGCATTTCTCAATTTGAATAAGATTTTGCCGCCTTGTGTGTGTCGGAGTGTGGATTTTGGTTCATAGTATGCATATACACTTGTGCATTTGCTTTCCCCCTTGTTCATAAGGCATAAACGCACACACTTTGCATCATCTATTGCATGTGCATGCATTGGTGAGTGATTAGCTTGATCGATTTCATTGATTCATGATGATTTGAAGCATAACTTGCATTCAACATGTAGATATCCAAACATTTAGTGCATTGTGCATGAACTTGTTGCATGTGCACTCCAAGCGCTTGTGTTAATGCACGACTTAGATTCTTTGAAAGAAAACCTCAAAATGTCATGGCTAGCTTGCGTCATTACATAATTGAACATTGGAATTATCATTGTGATTTGCATTCCTTGCATGTTCACGCATTTTACTTAACATATAAACATTGGAATTATCATTTTGATTTGCATTCCTTGCATGTTCATGCACTTCACTTATCATTTGAACATTGGAATTATCATTGTGATTTGCATTCCTTGCATGTTCATGCATTTTACTTAACATATGAACATTGGAATTATCGTTTTGATTTGCATTCCTTGCATGTTCATGCACTTCACTTATCACTTGAACATTGGAATTATCATTGTGATTTGCATTCCTTGCTTGTTCACGCATTTAGCTTGCCATGTGAACATTGGAATTATCATTGTGATTTGCATTCCTTGCATGTTCATGCATTTTACTTAACAATTGAACATTGGAATTATCATTTTGATTTGTATTCCTTGCATGTTCATGCACTTCACTTAACAATCGAACATTGGTTTTATCGATTCGATTTGCATTCCTCACATGTTCATGCATTGTTACATGTGTATGAACATTGGTTTTATCGGTTCGATTTGCATTCCTCACATGTTCGTGCATTGTTACATGTATTTGAGCGTTGGTTTTATCGATTCGATTCACATTCCATGCACGTTCATTTCACTCTCATTTGTTGCTGGTTATGGCATAACATTATGGACTGGATTGCCGCATGAAAACATCATAAACAGGTGGTTCAAATCGAAAATAATTTTTCTGCAGGTTGCAGGTCGCGCTTAGCGCGGTCTAGAGCGCGCTAAGCGCCAAACATTCTGGATTTCTAGGTTGCAGGTCGCGCTTAGCGCGGTCATCTGGTTTACTTTTTCTGATTTTTTCGATTCTGTTGATGAACAGTAGTCATCCTAGCTATGCTTGGCTACTGTTCACACTCCATTTCATGCAGGGACACGCGACACATACACACGCAACTCGTTTCTTTGATGCTCGTGCACTTTTCCTCTATTTGCTTTTTGGATCTAACTCCCTTCTTGCAGGTTTTGGTTGAGTTTGTACACCCACGTGTGCATTATTCCTATCTTGTTTTGTTTGCTTTATCTTGTTCTTGCAGGCATTGTCTCTTCAGATGCGTATCGACACGTATTCCGCTTGTTTCGATGTTTTGAGCGATTTTCACCGGTTTACTTTTGTTGCATGGCTGCAGTACTTGAAGTTTTCCGGAGTATTTCATTAGCTCGCAGTGCTCTTCGGATTCTATATCCGTTAGGTAGTTTCTACACTGTTTATTGCATTCTCTTATAGCTTTCCTAGATATCATGAGAAGCAGGGCTTTACAGCTTTCTTTTGCCATGAGAAGTAGGAATAGAGATGCATGATGGGGCTTCCGTAGTTGGAGCATGTTCAGGAACCCCTCTGGTTTATTTAAAGATCCGTTTAGGGCAATTTTACTTGTGATTTGTGCATATTTGTTTGTTTGTCTGTTTTTCCCCAGGAGCTTGGTTAGGATTGGTTCTTTAGCCTAGACATTAGGATCCCCATCCTTTGCATGTCAATATAGGTAGAGATTTCCTCGCATCCTAAACCATAGGTCCAACCTTGCTTTGCTAGTTTCTTTTGCATGTTGCATGTAATAAAACTAATGCTTGTTTTTCTTTTCCTTTCAAAAACAAAACACATAATAATGGTTTGAACTCCTTTCTCAAGGTAAAAACAACCAACCAACACAAACTCTATTCGCCTTTGCGCGCTTTCTTTCCTTTTTTGTGTTTAAAACCTTTTCACAAGTAAAAAACACAAAACACACCAAAACAAGTGAGCCGAACTACGACGCTCTGACTTTCCCATTGCACGCGGGAATACGTAAACATCTTGTCACGGGGCTCGATCGAGAAAACTTTGTAAATACTCCCTTCTTTTTCCCGTGGTTTCTTATTTTCTCTCTTCTTTTGCATGCATGATTAGCGATTAAGCATAGATATAACACACCCTTTAGCTAGAAATAGAAAATGGATACCGTAGAGTACTACGAGCGTGTTGGGTGCTAATCCCTTCCCCTCGCGTAACTAACTCTCTTACCTAGATTCTCTTGATCTCTCGGTCATAGGACCGCGATTTCTCCCCTCAGGTTTACTCGATGTTTTCCTTTCTCCCTCGTGAGATAAAAGACGTTTGATGGCGACTCTATTTGATACCTAGTTATCATGTCGGAGGTTCCGCCGGTGTTTTCAATACCATGTTAGAATATAGTATTCTCCATGAATCTTTGACTCAAGTGAAGAATATGAAAGTTTCTTTACCATGTAAAACTGTTATAACCAACGTGCAAAGCAATGTAACAGTTGGTAGTTTATATACAAAGGGGTTCATAACAGAAGTAGTTATGGATCTAACTGAAAGCAAGAGAGTGGGCCTATCATTCCTAACAAACTAAGACCAATGACTAAACGCACATAAAGTCCATATACTTATTCTCTAACACTCTGAGCTTTAGAACCACACTCTTTAGCCTAAATCATTCAATTTTTCTATGTAATCTAGCTACAAGCTCATACTACTCAAACAAAAACATATATTAGTGATATAAACAAGATTGACAATTAGAAAATTTCCTTAGAGTTTTTCTATTTAATTGTCTACCAATTCTTTTACTTAAAAATCTCAATAAGCCTTAAGAATTTTTTTTCTTAGGAGGCAACGTTGAAACATTGTTAAAATATATGTCTTTATAGATAGAGTGATACGAGAATTGGCTAAACATCATTTGGAAAATTAATTACTGAAATATCGCCAAACTTTCATTAGCGAGTAAGGAAAGTCACAATGAGAATATGTTCTACTTCTTCTTTAGTTGCTCTTCCCCTAACTTTACAGTCGGTGAATGTGATCTTTCTTTTCGTATGCCTAATGGATGCACTCATCCCCCGCGAGTTTAGTCCCGTACCTTTGTTTAAGGGGCGATATATGGTAGGCAATGTCTTTATATATAGTTGTTCTGTTTGTTTCCCACCGTAGAGGCTCGTCCATATCTTGGTAGCTGCTATCTTATGTCCCTTATGAATGGTTGGTTAAGTTGTCTGTACCTTTCGTGTCTTTACTTTGGGATTAGCATTGATCCCCATTTGGCCTCCGAAATTAGGTTAATAATGTGTTTGAGAGGAAGTTTGACTATTACAAAAAACACATATAATGTGAGACGTAAAATATATTTGACCACGACAATAGAAGTGAGGTAATGAAGGACGACATGAAAAACTACCACTTAACACCTCGGTTATTAAAACGCCTTGGGGTAAAGTTATCTACATGTGGTTTCAATCCACAACATCAATATTATTATTATTTTTAGAACTAAATGACGTGCCCAATATTAAGACTCGATGTTTTGTATAACCAAGGTAATATCTCAATGTTATTACCTCAATTTAATGTAAAAATCATGGGATACGTTTTTTTACACCGTCGTTTGCACTTGTATTATAGAATCATATTTTCGAATATAGAACCATATTTTACCGATTGTACCACAAATATTCATTGATTACACCAAATACAAATATAAAATTACATCAAAACTAAAACAAATGATTAAGAAACAAAAGCAATAAACTATTTACTTACTAGTTTTCCCATATCCCCACTTCGTGATCACGGCGAATAACATGCACATCATCTGAATCATTTTCTTCATATGATTGACATATATGTGTTGTTAAACTAGTTGTGGTTTTTCGATCCTCAACATCACTACACCAACTTGAGTCGGTGTATCCCACTAATTTGTATTATTTTTCTTTATCATTTGTAGGAAACAGAATACCATAGTTGAGAGTTTTTTCCAGATACCTTAGTATCATATTCGTTCCTGCCATATGCGATACCTTTGACTTCTGCATGAATCTACTCATCATACATACACTTTATGCAAAGTTATGCCTTGTGTGACAAAGGTACCTTAGGGAGCCGATAAGTCTTCTATATTGAGTTGGGTCAACATCATATTCTTCTGAATCTTTTGACAATTGCAGTCTTGGTTCGGTAGATGTTAAAATCAAGTTGCATTCTTCCATCTCAAATCTCTTGAGAACTTCCCATGCATATCTTCTTTGATGCATCATCAATTTGTAGGTGTGACAAACACAAGAAATATGGGGTTTGAATTGGGTTGCACCTTATTTAATATTATCGCAAATTAAATACAGAGATAACAAGTAAATAAAAATATATGAACACAATAATTTTTTATCCTGGTTCACTTTTAACTAAGTTACTTCAATCCATCCTGTAAGATGATTTGCCTTATACACAATGAATTAATCCACTATAATCAACCAAATTAAAGACAACCACAATAAGTATGGTCAACCTTATTGGCACGCCCAATAAGTTCGTCAATCCTTATTGAAAATCCACTATGACCACAACCAAAGTCTTATTGAGAATCCAGTACCAACTATTCATTTCTGCTAGACCAACAACCAACCTGATTGTTTTAATTCTAGAGACAGGTACAGATAAATCATCAAAGTCGATTCCTTCCTTTTGAAGAAATCCTTTTGCCGCATGACTTTCCTTGTGACAAGTTACTTCCCCTATGGGATTCAACTTTACCTTGTATACCCACTTCACATTGATTGCCTTCTTTCCTTGAGGTAGTTCAACAAATGACCAGGTCTTTTTGTCTTCGATGAACTTTACTTTTTCAGTCATTGCTTTCACCTACTACGAATATTTCATTGCTTTACTTGCATTGACTGGTTCGACATCTGCATAGAAAACATATGTACCATCACACCTTCATCATCGAATACACCATCTGATATAATCACATATTCTTGCAACCTTGCAAGCATGTATGTATTTTATTATTTGAGGTCTTCTTGTAGTTGGTTGATATCTAACTTCCTATTGTCGAACTTCTCTTTCAAATTGAGTTTCTGGTTCTTCAAGTAAGATAAATTTTAAGAAAATCTGATGAAATTTGAAGTGATTATAAATCTTACAAAAATATGATGTAATTTGAAGTGAACATAAGTCTTAAGAAAATCTGAGAAATTTGAAGTGAATATAAGTCTTTAGAAAATATGATGAAATTTGAAGTGAATATAAGTGTTCAGAAAATCTGATGAAAATTGAAGTGAATATAAGTCTTCAGAAAATCTGATGAAATTTGATGTGAATATAAGTCTTCAGAAAATCTGATGAAATTTGATGTAAATATAAGTCTTTAGAAAATCTGATGAAATTTGATGTGAATATAAGTCTTCAGAAAATCTGATGAAATTTGATGTCAATATAAGTCTTCAGAAAATCTTCAGAAAATTGAAGTGAACATAAATCTTTAAAAAATATGATGAAATTTGAAGTGAATATAAGTCTTTAGAAAATCTGATGAAATTTGATGTGAATATAAGTCTTCAGAAAATCTGATGAAATTTAATGTGAATATAAATCTTCAGAAAATCTTCAGAAAATTGAAGTGAACATAAATCTTTAAAAAATATGATGAAATTTGAAGTGAATATAAGTCTTCAGAAAATCTGATGAAATTTGAAGTGAATATAAATCAAGAAAATCTTATGAAATTTGAAGAATATATGTCTTTTAAAATTTGATGAAATTTGAAGTGAATATAAGTCTCGTAAAATCTAATGAAATTTGATGTGAATATAAGTCTTCGTAAAATCATGAAATTTGAAATGAATATAAGTCTTCAGAAAATCTGATGAATTTTGAAGTGAATATAAGTCTTCAAAAAATCAGATGAAATTTGATGTGAATATAAGTCATCAGAAAATCTTCAAAATTGAAGTGAACATAAATATTTAGAAAATATGATGAAATTTGAAGTGAATATAAGTCTTCAGAAAATCTGATGAAATTTGAAGTGAATATAAGTCTTCGTAAAACTGATGAAATTTGATGAATATAAGTCTTCGAAAACTCGATGAAATTTGATGTGAATATAAGTCTTCTAAAATGATGGAATTTGATGTGAATATAAGTCTTCGTAAAATCATGAAATTTGAAGTGAATATAAGTCTTCAAAAACTGATGAAATTTGAAGTGAATATAAGTCTCGTAAAATCATGAAATTTGATGTGAATATAAGTCTTCAAAAATCATGAAATTTGATGAATATAAGTCTCGAAAATCCATGAAATTTGAGTGAATATAAGTCTTCGTAAAAATCATGAAATTTGATGTGAATATAAGTCTTCGAAAATTGAAGTGAATATAAATCTTTAAAAATATGATGAAATTTGAAGTGAATATAAGTTTTCAAAATCGATGAAATTTGAAGTGAATATAAATCTTATGAAAATCATGAAATTTGAAGTGAATATAAGTCTTCGTAAAATCGATGAAATTTGAAGTGAATATAAGTCTTTAGAAAATCATGAAATTTGATGAATATAAGTCTTCGTAAACTGATGAAATTTGAAGTGAATATAAGTCTCTAAAATCGATGAAATTTGATGTGAATATAAGTCTTCGTAAAATGATGAAATTTGAGTGAATATAAGTCTTCGTAAAATCTTCTAAAATTGAAGTGAATATAAATCTTATAAAATATGATGAAATTTGAAGTGAATATAAGTCTTCAAAATCATGAAATTTGAAGTGAATATAAATCTTAAGAAAATCAATGAAATTTGAAGTGAATATAAGTCTTCGTAAAACTGTGAAATTGAAGTGAATATAATTTTCATGTATCTGATGAAATTTTATGTGAATATAAGTTTCAAAATATGATGAAATTTGAAGTGAATATAAGTCTTCGTAAAATCGATAAAATTTGATGTGAATATAAGTCTTCGTAAAATCATGAAATTTGATGAATATAAGTCTTAGAAAATCTTCTAAAGTTGAAGTGAATATAAGTCTTAAAAATATGATGAAATTTGAAGTGAATATAAGTCTTCGTAAAAATCATGAAATTTGAAGTGAATATAAATCTTAAGAAAATCTAATGAAATTTGAAGTGAATATAAGTCTTCGTAAAATTTAATGAAATTTGAAGTGAATATAAGTCTTAGAAAATCTGATGAAATTTGATGAATATAAGTCTTCAAAAATCGATGAAATTTGAAGTGAATATAAGTCTTCGTAAAATCATGAAATTTGAGTGAATATAAGTCTTCTAAAATCTGATGAAATTTGAGTGAATATAAGTCTTAAAATCTTCTGAAAATTGAAGTGAATATAAGTCTTGAAAATATGATGAAATTTGAAGTGAATATAAGTCTTCGTAAAATGATGAAATTTGAAGTGAATATAAATCTTAAGAAAATCATGAAATTTGAAGTGAATATAAGTCTTCGAAAATCTGATGAAATTTGAAGTGAATATAAGTTTTCAAAATGATGAAATTTTATGAATATAAGTCTTTAAAATATGATGAAATTTGAAGTGAATATAAGTCTTCGTAAAATCTGATGAAATTTGAAGTGAATATAAGTCTTCAAAATCTGATGAAATTTGAAGTGAATATAAACTTTAGAAAATCTGAAATTGAAGTGAATATAAGTCTTAAAAATATGATGAAATTTGAAGTGAATATAAGTCTCGAAAATCGATGAAATTTGAAGTGAATATAATCTAAGAAAATCTTATGAAAAAGTGAATATAAGTCTTCGAAAATTTAATGAAATTTGAAGTGAATATAAGTCTTAGAAAATCTGATGAAATTTGAGTGAATATAAATCAAAACTGATGAAATTTAAGTGAATATAAGTCTTCTAAAATCTGATGAAATTGAAGTGAATATAATCTTAAAAATATGATGAAATTTGAAGTGAACATAAGTCTTAAGAAAATATGGAGAAATTTGAAGTGAATATAAGTCTTTAGAAAATATGATGAAATTTGAAGTGAATATAAGTGTTCAGAAAATCTGATGAAAATTGATGTGAATATAAGTCTTTAGAAAATAATGAAATTTGAAGTGAATATAAGTCTTCGTAAAATCTGATGAAATTTGATGTGAATATAAGTCTTCAGAAAATGATGAAATTTGAAGTGAATATAAGTCTTCAGAAAATCTGATGAAATTTGATGTGAATATAAGTCTTCAGAAAATCTTCAGAAAATTGAAGTGAACATAAATCTTTAAAAAATATGATGAAATTTGAAGTGAATATAAGTCTTAAGAAAATCTAATGAAATTTGAAGTGAATATAAGTCTTCAGAAAATTTGATGAAATTTGAAGTGAATATAAGTCTTTAGAAAATGTGATGAAATTTGAAGGGAATATAAGTCTTTAGAAAATCTGATGAAATTTGATGTGAATATAAGTCTTCAGAAAATCTGATGAAATTTGATGTGAATATATGTCTTCAGAAAATGTTCAGAAAATTGAAGTGAACATAAATCTTTAAAAAGTATGATGAAATTGGAAGTGAATATAAGTCTCGAAATCATGAAATTTGAAGTGAATATAATCTTAAGAAAACTGATGAAATTTGAAGTGAATATAAGTCTTTAGAAAATTAGATGAAATTTGAAGTGAATATAAGTCTTAGAAAACTGATGAAATTTGAAGTGAATATAACTCTTAAAAATCTAATGAAATTTGAAGTGAATATAAGTCCTAAGAAAACTGATGAATTTGAAGTGAATATAAGTCTTCGTAAAATCTATGAAAATTGAAGTGAATATAAATTTAGAAAATATGATGAAATTTGAAGTGAATATAAGTCTCGTAAAACTGATGAAATTTGAAGTGAATATAAGTCTCTAAAACTGATGAAATTTGAAGTGAATATAAGTCTTCGAAAATCATGAAATTTGAAGTGAATATAAGTCTTAGAAAATCTGATGAAATTTGATGAATATAAGTCTCGTAAAATCAATGAAATTTGATGTGAATATAAGTCTTCTAAAATCTTGAAAATTGATGAATATAAGTCTTTAAAAATATGATGAAATTTGAAGTGAATATAATCTTCAAAATCTAATGAAATTTGAAGTGAATATAAGTCTTAGAAAATCTGATGAAATTTGAAGTGAATATAAGTCTTAGAAAACTGATGAAATTTGAAGTGAATAAAGTCTTCGTAAAATGGATGAAATTTGAGTGAATATATGTCTTCGTAAAAATGTTGAAAATTGAAGTGAATATAAATCTTTAAAAATATGATGAAATTGAAGTGAATATAAGTCTTCGTAAAATCATGAAATTTGAAGTGAATATAAGTCTTAAGAAAATCATGAAATTTGAAGTGTATAAGTCTTCTAAAAACTGATGAAATTTGAAGTGAATATAAGTCTTAGAAAATCATGAAATTTGATGAATATAAGTCTTCGTAAAATCATGAAATTTGAAGTGAATATAAGTCTTCGAAAATGATGAAATTTGAAGTGAATATAAGTCTTCGTAAAACTGATGAAATTTGATGAATATAAGTCTTCTAAAAACTGATGAAATTTGAAGTGAATATAAGTCTTCGTAAACTGATGAAATTTGAAGTGAATATAAGTCTTCGTAAAATCGATGAAATTTGAAGTGAATATAAGTCTTCAAAAAATGATGAAATTTGAAGTGAATATAAGTCTTTAGAAAACTGATGAAATTTGAAGTGAATATAAGTCTTCAAAAAAATCATGAAATTTGAAGTGAATATAAGTCTTCTAAAATCCGATGAAATTTGAAGTGAATATAAGTCTTCGAAAACTGGATGAAATTTGATGAATATAAGTCTTCTAAAATTGAAGTGACCATAAATCTTAAAAATATGATGAAATTTGAAGTGAATATAAGTTTTCGTAAAAATCATGAAATGAAGTGAATATAAATCTTATGAAAATCTGATGAAATTTGAAGTGTATAAGTCTTCGTAAAATGATGAAATTTGAAGTGAATATAAGTCTTTAGAAAATCTGATGAAATTTGAAGTGAATATAAGTCTTCGTAAATCATGAAATTTGAAGTGAATATAAGTCTTCGTAAACTGATGAAATTTGAAGTGAATATAAGTCTTCTAAAATCATGAAATTTGAAGTGAATATAAGTCTTCGTAAAATCTTGAAAATTGAAGTGAATATAAGTCTTGAAAATATGATGAAATTTGAAGTGAATATAAGTCTTCTAAAATCGATGAAATTTGAAGTGAATATAATCTTAGAAAATCTGATGAAATTTGAAGTGAATATAAGTCTTCTAAAATCTGATGAAATTTGAAGTGAATATAAGTCTTTCAAAATGATGAAATTTGAAGTGAATATAAGTCTCGTAAATCTGATGAAATTTGAAGTGAATATAAGTCTTCGTAAAATCATGAAATTTGAAGTGAATATAAGTCTTCGTAAACTGATGAAATTTGAAGTGAATATAAGTCTTCTAAAATCTTGAAAATTGAAGTGAATATAAATCTTGAAAATATGATGAAATTTGAAGTGAATATAAGTCTTCAAAAAATCATGAAATTTGAAGTGAATATAAATCTTAAGAAAATCATGAAATTTGAAGTGAATATAAGTCTTCGAAAACTGGATGAAATTTGAAGTGAATATAATTTTCAAAATTTGATGAAATTTATGAATATAAGTCTTAAAAAAATGATGAAATTTGAAGTGAATATAAGTCTCGTAAAACTGATGAAATTTGAAGTGAATATAAGTCTTCTAAAATCATGAAATTTGAAGTGAATATAAGTCTTTAGAAAATCTTGATGAAATTTGAAGTGAATATAAGTCTTTAAAAATATGATGAAATTTGAAGTGAATATAAGTCTTTAAAATCTGATGAATGAAGTGAATATAAATCTAAGAAAATCATGAAATTTGAAGTGAATATAAGTCTTCGTAAAACTGATGAAATTTGAAGTGAATATAAGTCTTTAGAAAATCGATGAAATTTGAGTGAATATAAGTCTTCGTAAATCAGGAATTTGAAGTGAATATAAGTCTCGTAAAATGATGAAATTTGAGTGAATATAAGTCTTCGTAAAAATCATGAAATTTGAAGTGAATATAAGTCTTTAAAACTGATGAAATTTGAGTGAATATAAGTCAAGAAAATCTGATGAAATTTGAAGTGAATATGTCTTCGAAAATCTGATGAAATTTGAAGTGAATATAAGTCTTCAAAAACTGATGAAATTTGAAGTGAATATAAGTCTTCAAAAATCGATGAAATTTGAATGAATATAAGTCTTCTAAAAATGGATGAAATTTGAAGTGAATATAAGTCTTCGTAAAATCTGAAATTTGAAGTGAATATAAGTCTTAAAAATGATGAAATTTGAAGTGAATATAAGTCTTCGTAAAATTGAAGTGACCATAAATCTTAAAAAATATGATGAAATTTGAAGTGAATATAAGTCTTTAAAATCTGATGAAATTTGAAGTGAATATAAGTCTTAAAAATCAATGAAATTTGAAGTGAATATAAGTCTTCGTAAAATCATGAAATTGAAGTGAATATAAGTCTTAAAAACTGATGAAATTTGAAGTGAATATAAGTCTTCGAAACTGATGAAATTTGAAGTGAATATAAGTCTTCAAAATGATGAAATTTGAAGTGAATATAAGTCTTCGAAACGATGAAATTTGAAGTGAATATAAGTCTTCGAAAATCATGAAATTTGAAGTGAATATAAGTCTTTCAAAACTGATGAAATTTGAAGTGAATATAAGTCTTCGTAAACTGATGAAATTTGAAGTGAATATAAGTCTTCAAAAACTGATGAAATTTGATGAATATAAGTCTTCTAAAATCTGATGAAATTTGAAGTGAATATAAGTCTCGTAAAATCCGAAAATTGAAGTGAATATAAAGTCTTGAAAATATGATGAAATTTGAAGTGAATATAAGTCTTCGTAAAATCATGAAATTTGAAGTGAATATAAGTCTAAGAAAATCATGAAATTTGAAGTGAATATAAGTCTCAAAAAACTGATGAAATTTGAAGTGAATATAATCTTCAAAATTTGATGAAATTTGAAGTGAATATAAGTCTCGTAAAATCTGATGAAATTTGAAGTGAATATAAGTCTCGTAAAACTGATGAAATTTGAAGTGAATATAAGTCTTCGTAAAATCGATGAAATTTGAAGTGAATATAAGTCTTAGAAAATCTGAAATTGAAGTGAATATAAGTCTTAAAATATGATGAAATTTGAAGTGAATATAAGTCTCTAAAACTGATGAAATTTGAAGTGAATATAAGTCTTAAGAAAATCATGAAATTTGAAGTGAATATAAGTCTTCGAAAATCTGATGAAATTTGAAGTGAATATAAGTCTTTAGAAAATCTGATGAAATTTGATGAATATAAGTCTTCGTAAAATGATGAAATTTGAAGTGAATATAAGTCTTCTAAAACTGATGAAATTTGAAGTGAATATAAGTCTCGAAAATCTGATGAAATTTGAATGAATATAAGTCTTCTAAAACTGATGAAATTTGAGTGAATATAAGTCTTCAAACTGATGAAATTTGAAGTGAATATAAGTCTTAAAATCATGAAATTTGAAGTGAATATAAGTCTCAAAAACTGATGAAATTTGAAGTGAATATAAGTCTCGTAAAATCATGAAATTTGAGTGAATATAAGTCTTCTAAAAATCATGAAATTTGAAGTGAATATAAGTCTTCGTAAAATCCGTGAAATTTGAGTGAATATAAGTCTTCTAAAAACGATGAAATTGAAGTGAATATAAGTCTTCGTAAAATTGAAGTGAATATAAATCTTTAAAAATATGATGAAATTTGAAGTGAATATAAGTTTCTAAAACTGATGAAATTGGTGAATATAAATCTTAGAAAATCAATGAAATTTGAAGTGAATATAAGTCTTCGAAAACCATGAAATTTGAAGTGAATATGTCTTTAGAAAATGATGAAATTTGATGAATATAAGTCTTAAAACTGATGAAATTTGAATGAATATAAGTCTTCAAAATCAAATGAAATTTTGTGAATATAAGTCTTCGTAAACTGGCGAAATTTGAAGTGAATATAAGTCTTCGTAAAATTCATGAAATTTGAAGTGAATATAATTTTCATAAATGATGAAATTAAGTGAATATAAGTCTCGTAAATCCGATGAAATTTGAAGTGAAGTCTTCTAAAATCAAGAAATTTGAAGTGAATATAAGTCTCGTAAAATCTGATGAAATTTGATGAATATAAGTCTTTAAAATCTATAAAATTGAAGTGAATATAAGTCTTAAAAATATGATGAAATTTGAAGTGAATATAAGTCTTCTAAAATCATGAAATTTGAAGTGAATATAAATCTAAGAAAATCAATGAAATTTGAAGTGAATATAAGTCTTCAAAACTGATGAAATTTGAAGTGAATATAAGTCTTCATAAATTTGATGAAATTTGAAGTGAATATAAGTCTTCGTAAAATAGGATGAAATTTGAAGTGAATATAAGTTCGTAAACTGAGAAAATTTGATGTGAATATAAGTCTCTAAAAACTGATGAAATTTGAAGTGAATATAAGTCTTAGAAAAATCTTGAAATTGAAGTGAATATAAGTCTTAAAAATATGATGAAATTTGAAGTGAATATAAGTCTCGTAAAATCATGAAATTTGAAGTGAATAAATCTTAAGAAAATCATGAAATTTGAAGTGAATATAAGTCTTCTAAAATCGATGAAATTTGAAGTGAATATGTTTCGAAAAACTGATGAAATTGATGAATATAAGTCTTCGAAATGATGAAATTTGAAGTGAATATAAGTCTTCTAAAATCGATGAAATTTGATGAATATAAGTCTCGTAAAATCTGATGAAATTTGATGTGAATATAAGTCTTTAGAAAATCATGAAATTTGATGTGAATATAAGTCTTCAAATCATGAAATTAGTGAATATAAGTCTTCCAAATCTTCGTAAAATTGATGTGAATATAAATCTTAAAATATGATGAAATTTGAAGTGAATATAAGTCTCAAAAAATCTAATGAAATGAAGTGAATATAAGTCTTTAGAAAATCTGATGAAATTGAAGTGAATATAAGTCTTAAGAAAATCAATGAAATTTGAAGTGAATATAAGTCTTTAGAAAATCTGGATGAAATTGAAGTGAATATAAGTCTTCATAAATATGAAATTTGAAGTGAATATAAGTCTTCAAACCGATGAAATTGAAGTAATATGTCTTCTAAAACTATGAAATTTGAAGTGAATATAAGTCTCGTAAATCATGAAATTGAAGTGAATATAAGTCTTTCAAAATCTGATGAAATTTGAAGTGAATATAAGTCTTCGAAACCGATGAAATTTAGTGAATATAAGTCTTCGTAAAATCCGATGAAATTTGAAGTGAATATAAGTCTCGTAAAATCATGAAATTTGATGTGAATATAAGTCTTCGTAAAATCTTGAAAATGAAGTGAATATAAGTCTTTGAAAATATGATGAAATTGAAGTGAATATAAGTCTTTAGAAAACTGATGAAATTTGAAGTGAATATAAGTCTTAAGAAAACTAATGAAATTTGAAGTGAATATAAGTCTTCAAAAATCATGAATTGAAGTGAATATAAGTCTTCAAAACTGATGAAATTATGAATATAAGTCTTCAGAAATCTGATGAAATTTGAAGTGAATATAAGTCTCGTAAAATCATGAAATTTGAAGTGAATATAAGTCTTCGTAAAATGATGAAATTTGAAGTGAATATAAGTCTTCTGAAAATCTCGTAAATGAAGTGAATATAAGTCTTCAGAAAATCTGATGAAATTTGAAGTGAATATAAGTCTTTAGAAAATCTGATGAAATTTGAAGTGAATATAAATCTTAAGAAAATCTGATGAAATTTGAAGTGAATATAAGTCTCGAAAATCATGAAATTTGAAGTGAATATAAGTCTTTCATAAACTGATGAAATTTGATGTGAATATAAGTCTTAAAATCTGATGAAATTTGAAGTGAATATAAGTCTTCAAAACTGGATGAAATTTGAAGTGAATATAAGTCTCGTAAAACTGATGAAATTTGAAGTGAATATAAGTCTTCAAAAATCTGATGAAATTTGATGAATATAAGTCTCGTAAAATCTCGTAAAATGAAGTGAATATAAATCTTTTAAAAATATGATGAAATTTATGAATATAAGTTTCAGAAAATCTGATGAAATTTGAAGTGAATATAAATCTTATGAAAATGATGAAATTTGAAGTGAATATAAGTCTTCGTAAAATCAATGAAATTTGAAGTGAATATAAGTCTTTAGAAAATCATGAAATTGAGTGAATATAAGTCTCGTAAACTGATGAAATTTGAAGTGAATATAAGTTCTAAAATCATGAAATTTGAAGTGAATATAAGTCTCGTAAAACTGATGAAAGATGAATATAAGTCTTCGAAAATCTTATAAATTGAAGTGAATATAAATCTTTTGAAAATATGATGAAATTTGAAGTGAATATAAGTCTTCGAAAATCGATGAAATTTGAAGTGAATATAAGTCTTCAAAAATCTGATGAAATTTGAAGTGAATATAAGTCTCGAAACGATGAAATTTGAAGTGAATATAAGTCTTCTAAAATATGATGAAATTTGAGTGAATATAAGTCTTCGTAAAACTGATGAAATTTGATGTGAATAAGTCTCGTAAAATCTTGAAATTGAAGTGAATATAAATCTTTGAAAAATATGATGAAATTTGAAGTGAATATAAGTCTTTAGAAAATCATGAAATTTGAAGTGAATATAAATCTTAAGAAAATCATGAAATTTGAAGTGAATATAAGTCTTCTAAAATCTGATGAAATTGAAGTGAATATAAGTCTTCAGAAAACCGATGAAATTTGAAGTGAATATAAGTCTTCTAAAATCGATGAAATTTGAAGTGAATATAAGTCTTCAAAATCGATGAAATTTGAAGTGAATATAAGTTCTAAAAATCATGAAATTTGAAGTGAATATAAGTCTTCAAAAAATCATGAAATTTGAAGTGAATATAAGTCTTCTAAAAATCTTGTAAAATTGAAGTGAATATAAATCTTTGAAAATATGATGAAATTGAAGTGAATATAAGTCTTCAAAATCATGAAATTTGAAGTGAATATAAATCTTAAGAAATCTAATGAAATTTGAAGTGAATATAAGTCTCGTAAAATCCATGAAATTTGAGTGAATATAATTTTCAAAAACTGATGAAATTTGAAGTGAAATATAAGTCTCGTAAAATCTGATGAAATTTGATGTAATATAAGTCTTCGAAAATCTGATGAAATTTGAAGTGAATATAAGTCTTCAAAACCGATGAAATTGAAGTGAATATAAGTCTCGTAAAACTGATGAAATTTGAGTGAATATAAGTCTTCGAAAATCGATGAAATTTGAAGTGAATATAAGTCTCAAAAACTGATGAAATTTGAAGTGAATATAAGTCTCGTAAATCGATGAAATTTGAAGTGAATATAAGTCTTCAAAAATCATGAAATTTGATGTGAATATAAGTCTTCAAAAAATCTTATGAAAATTGAAGTGAACATAAATCTTTAAAAAATATGATGAAATTTGAAGTGAATATAAGTCTTCAGAAAATCTGATGAAATTTGAAGTGAATATAAATCTTAAGAAAATCTAATGAAATTTGAAGTGAATATAAGTCTTCTGAAAATCTGATGAAATTTGAAGTGAATATAAGTCTTCAGAAAATCTGATGAAATTTGAAGTGAATATAAGTCTTCAGAAAATCTGATGAAATTTGATGTGAATATAAGTCTTCAGAAAATCTGATGAAATTTGAAGTGAATATAAGTCTTCAAAAATCTGATGAAATTTGAAGTGAATATAAGTCTTCAAAAATCATGAAATTTGATGAATATAAAATCAAAAATCTGATGAAATTTGATGTGAATATAAGTCTTCAAAAAATCTTCAGAAAATTGAAGTGAACATAAGTCTTTAAAAATATGATGAAATTTGAAGTATAAGTCTTAAAAATCATGAAATTTGAAGTGAATATAAGTCTTAAGAAAACGATGAAATTTGAAGTGAATATAAGTCTTAAAATCGAAATTTGAAGTGAATATAATCTTCATAAAATTAATAAAAATTTATGAAATATAAGTCTTTAACTGATGAAATTTGAAGAATATAAGTCTCTCGAAAATCTGATGAAATTTGAGTGAATATAAGTCTTCGTAAAACTGATGAAATTTGAAGTGAATATAAGTCTCGTAAAATCTTGGAAATTGAAGTGAATATAATCTTTGAAAATATGATGAAATTTGAAGTGAATATAAGTCTTAGAAAATCATGAAATTGAAGTGAATATAATCTTAAGAAAATCTAATGAAATTTAAGTGAATATAAGTCTTCGTAAAATCATGAAATTTGAAGTGAATATAAGTCTTTAGAAAACTGATGAAATTTGAAGTGAATATAAGTCTCGTAAAATGATGAAATTTGAAGTGAATATAAGTCTTCTAAAATCATGAAATTTGAAGTGAATATAAGTCTTCTAAAATCGATGAAATTTGATGAATATAAGTCTTCGTAAAATCTTATGAAATTTGAAGTGAATATAAGTCTTTGAAAAATATGATGAAATGAAGTGAATATAAGTCTTAGAAAATCATGAAATTTGAAGTGAATATAAGTCTAAGAAAATCTAATGAATTTGAAGTGAATATAAGTCTCGTAAAACTATGAAATTTGAAGTGAATATAATTCTTCATAAATCATGAAATTTTAAGTGAATATAAGTCTTCGTAAACTAATGAAATTTGAAGTGAATATAATTCTAAAATCCGATGAAATTTGAAGTGAATATAAGTCTTCAAAACTATGAAATTTGAAGTGAATATAAGTCTTAGAAATCTTGAAATTTGAAGTGAATATAAGTCTTTAAAAATATGATGAAATTTGAATGAATATAAGTCTTCGTAAAATCATGAAATTTGAAGTGAATATAAATCTAAGAAAATCATGAAATTTGAAGTGAATATAAGTCTCGTAAAATCGATGAAATTTGAAGTGAATATAAGTCTTTAGAAAATCATGAAATTTGAAGTGAATATAAGTCTCTAAAATGATGAAATTTGAAGTGAATATAAGTCTCTCGTAAAATCATGAAATTTGATGTGAATATAAGTCTTCGTAAAAATCTGATGAAATTGAGTGAATATAAGTCTTTAGAAAATCGATGAAATTTGATGTGAATATAAGTCTTCGTAAATCAATGAAATTTGAAGTGAATATAAGTCTTCTGAAAATCTTCGTAAAATTGATGTGAATATAAGTCTTAAAATATGATGAATTTGAAGTGAATATAAGTCTTCAAAAAATCTAATGAAATTGAATGAATAAGTCTTTAGAAAATCTGATGAAATTTGAAGTGAATAAATCTTAAGAAAACTGATGAAATTGAAGTGAATATAAGTCTTTAGAAAACTGATGAAATTTGAAGTGAATATAAGTCTTCAAAATCTGATGAAATTTGAAGTGAATATAAGTCTTCGAAACTGATGAAATTTAGTGAATATAAGTCTTCAAAAATCATGAAATTGAGTGAATATAAGTCTTCGAAAAATCAATGAAATTTGAAGTGAATATAATTTTCAAAATAGATGAAATTTGAAGTGAATATAAGTCTTCGTAAATCAATGAAATTTGAAGTGAATATAAGTCTTCGTAAAACTGATGAAATTTGAAGTGAATATAAGTCTCGAAAATCTATGAAATTTGAGTGAATATAAGTCTTCGTAAAATCTTCTTGAAAATTGGAAGTGAATATAAGTCTTTGAAAATATGATGAAATTTGAAGTGAATATAAGTCTTTAGAAAATCTGATGAAATTTGAAGTGAATATAAATCTAGAAAATTAATGAATGAAGTGAATATAAGTCTTCTTTAAAATCATGAAATTTAAGTGAATATAAGTCTTCTAAATCTGATGAAATTTGAAGTGAATATAAGTCTCGTAAAAATCATGAAATTTGAAGTGAATATAAGTCTTCGTAAACTGGATGAAATTGAAGTGAATATAAGTCTTCAAAATCTTGAAATTTGAAGTGAATATAAATTCAAAATATGATGAAATTGAAGTGAATATAAGTCTTTAGAAAATCTGATGAAATTTGAAGTGAATATAAATCTTAAGAAAATCATGAAATTTGAAGTGAATATAAGTCTTCGAAAATCATGAAATTTGAAGTGAATATAAGTCTTCTAAATCTGATGAAATTTGAAGTGAATATAAGTCTTTAAAAATTCGATGAAATTGAAGGAATATAAGTCTTCAAAAATCAATGAAATTTAAGTGAATATAAGTCTTCGTAAAATCAATGAAATTTGAAGTGAATATAAGTCTTCAAAAATCTTGATGAAATTTGAAGTGAATATAAGTCTTCAAAAATCTTGAAAATTGAAGTGAATATAAGTCTTTAAAAAATATGATGAAATTTGAAGTGAATATAAGTCTTCGTAAAATCAATGAAATTTGAAGTGAATATAATCTGAAAACTATGAAATTTGAAGTGAATATAAGTCTCGAAAATCATGAAATTTGAAGTGAATATAAGTCTTAGAAAATCATGAAATTTGATGAATATAAGTCTCGAAACCAATGAATGAAGTGATAAGTCTCTAAAATCAAGATGAAATTTGAAGTGAATATAAGTCTCGAAAATCTGATGAATTTGAATGAATATGTTCTAAATCTTGAAAATGAAGTGAATATAAGTCTTTAAAAATGATGAAATTTGAAGTGAATATAAGTCTCGTAAAATCAATGAAATTTGAAGTGAATATAAGTCTTTCAAAACCATGAAATTGAAGTGAATATAAGCCTCTAAATCTGATGAAATTTGAAGTGAATAGTGTCTCGTAAAAAACTTATGAAATTTGAGTGAATATAAGTCTTCTAAAATCTGATGAAATTGATGTGAATATAAGTCTTCAAAATCAAATTGAAGTGAATATAAATCTTGAAAAATATGATGAAATTTGAAGTGAATATAAGTCTTAAAAATCATGAAATTTGAAGTGAATATAAATCTTAAGAAAATCTGATGAAATTTAAGTGAATATGTCTCGAAATCTATGAAATTTGAAGTGAATATAATTCTTTCTGAAAATCATGAAATTTGAAGTGAATATAAGTCTTCTAAAATGATGAAATTTGAAGAATATAAGTCTTCAAAACTCATGAAATTTGAAGTGAATATAAGTCTCAGAAAATCTGATGAAATGAGTGAAATAAGTCTTCAAAAATCATGAAATTTGAAGTGAATATAAGTCTCTAAAATCTTGAAATTAGTGAATATAATCTGAAAATATGATGAAATTTGAAGTATAAGTCTCTCGTGAAAATTTGAAGTGAATATAAATCTTAAGAAAATCTAATGAAATTGAAGTGAATATAAGTCTTCGAAAACTGATGAAATTTAAGTGAATATAATCTTCAAAATGATGAAATTTGAAGTGAATATGTTCTAAAATCATGAAATTTGAAGTGAATATAAGTCTTCTAAAAATCATGAAATTTGAAGTGAATATAAGTCTCTCAAAATCTGATGAAATTAGTGAATATAAGTCCTCGTAAAACTGATGAAATTTGATGAATATAAGTCTCGTAAAATCAATGAAATTTGAAGTGAATATAAGTCTTCAAAATCCGATGAAATTTGAATGAATATAAGTCTCTTCTAAAATCAATGAATTTGAATGAATATAAGTCTCAAAAACTGATGAAATTTGAAGTGAATATAAGTCTCAGGAAATCTGATGAAATTTATGTTATAATCTTAAAAAATATGAAAATGAAGTGAATATAAGTCTTCAAAACCATGAAATTGAAGTGAATATAAGTCCAAGAAAATCTAATGAAATTGAATGAATATAAGTCTCTTAAAAATGATGAAATTGAAGTGAATAAGTCTTTCAAAATCTGATGAAATTTGATGTGAAACTTTAAAATCTGAATTGAAGTGAATATAAGTCTTCAAAAATGATGAAATGAAGTGAATATAAGTCTTCAAAATCTGGAAAATTGAAGTGAATATAAGTCTCAGAAAAACTGAGAAATTTGATGTGAATATAAGTCTCAAAAAATCATGAAATTTGATGAATATAAGTCTTCAAAATCTTCTGAAATCAGTGAATATAAATCTTTGAAAATATGGGAAATTTGAAGTGAATATAAGTCTCGTAAAACTGATGAATTTGAAGGAATATAAGTCTTAAGAAAATCTAATGAAATTTGAAGTGAATATAAGTCTCGTAAAATCATGAAATTTGAAGTGAATATAAGTCTTTCAAAACTGGATGAAATTTATGAATATAAGTCTCGTAAACTGGATGAAATTTGAAGTGAATATAAGTCTCAGAAAACTGGATGAAATTTGAAGTGAATATAAGTCTCGTAAAACTGAAATTTGAGTGAATATAAGTCTTCAAAATCTTATGAAATTGAAGTGAATATAAATCTTTGAAAATATGATGAAATTCAGTGAATATAAGTCTCTTAGAAAACTAAGAAATTGAAGTGAATATAAGTCTTAAGAAAATCTGATGAAATTTAAGTGAATATAAGTCTCGTAAAATGATGAAATTTGAAGTGAATATAATTTTCTAAAAATGGATGAAATTTGATGTGAATATAAGTCTCAAAAATGATGAAATTTGAAGTGAATATAAGTCTCGAAATCATGAAATTGAAGTGAATATAAGTCTTCTAAACTGATGAAATTTGAAGTGAATATAAGTCTTCTAAAATCTTGAAATTGAAGTGAAATATAAATCTTGAAATATGATGAAATTTGAAGTGAATATAAGTCTTAGAAAATCCATGAAATTTGAAGTGAATATAAGTCTTAAGAAAATCTGATGAAATTTGAAGTGAATATAAGTCTCAGAAATCATGAAATTTGAAGTGAATATAAGTCTTTCAAAATCCATGAAATTTGAAGTGAATATAAGTCTTCAAAATTGGATGAAATTTGAAGTGAATAAGTCTTCAAAACCATGAAATTTGATGTGAATATAAGTCTTCTAAAAATCATGAAATTTGAAGTGAATATAAGTCTTCAAAACTGGATGAAATTTGAAGTGAATATAAGTCTTCTTTAAAATCTTTCTAAAATTGAAGTGAATATAAATCTTCAAAAACATGATGAAATTGAAGTGAATATAAGTCTCTCAAAATCTGATGAAATTTGAAGTGAATATAATCTAGAAATCTGATGAAATTTAGTGAATAAGTCTCGAAATTCATGAAATTGAAGTGAATATAAGTCTTTAGAAACGATGAAATTTGAGTGAATATAAGTCTAAAATCAATGAAATTTGAAGTGAATATAAGTCTCGAAAACCATGAAATTTGAAGTGAATATAAGTCTCTTAAAATTGATGAAATTTGAAGTGAATATAAGTCTTCAGAAAATCTCTGAAAACTGAAGTGAAATATAAGTCTTGAAAATACATGAAATTTGAAGAATATAAGTCTCAAAATGATGAAATTGAAGTGAATATAATGTCTTCAAAATCATGAAATTTAAGTGAATAAGTCTTCAGAAAATCAGATGAAATTTGAAGTGAATATAAGTCCAAAAACTGATGAAATTTGATGAATATAAGTCTCAAAATTATGAAATTTGATGTGAATATAAGTCTCTAAAATCTTCTAAATTGGTGAATATAAATCTTGAAAATATGATGAAATTTATGAATATAAGTCTCTTAGAAAACTGATGAAATTTTAGTAATAACTTTAAGAAACTGATGAAATTTGATGAAATAAGTCTCTCAAAATCATGAAATTTGAAGTGAATATAATCTTTCAAAACCATGAAATTTGAAGTGAATATAAGTCTTGAAAATCAATGAAATTAAGTGAATATAAGTCTTCAAAACTGATGAAATTTGAAGTGAATATGTCTCTAAAACCATGAAATTGAAGTGATATAAGTCTTCAAAATTATGAAATTTGAAGTGAATATAAGTCTCTTAAAATCTTGAAAATTCAGTGAATATAATCTTTGAAAAATATGATGAAATTCAATGAATATAAGTCTTCTAAAATCTATGAAATTTGAAGTGAATATAAGTCTTAAGAAAACTAATGAAATTTGAATGAATATAAGTCTTCTAAAAATCCATGAAATTTGAATATAAGTTTTCAAAATCATGAAATTGATGAATATAAGTCTTCTAAAAATCTGATGAAATTTGAGTGAATATAAGTCTTCAGAAAACTGATGAAATTTGAAGAATATAAGTCTTCAAAACTGATGAAATTGAAGTGAATATGTTCTAAAATCAAGGAAATTTGATGAATATAAGTCTTCAAAAATCTGATGAAATTTGAAGTGAATATAAGTCTTCAAGAAAATCTTCTGGGAAATTGAAGTGAATATAAATCTTTGAAAATATGATGAAATTTTAGTGAATATAAGTCTCGTAAAATCATGAAATTTGAAGTGAATATAACTAAGAAAATTAATGAAATTTGAAGAATATAAGTCTTCGTAAACTGAAATTTGAAGTGAATATAATCTTCTAAAACCATGAAATTTTATGAATATAAGTCTCTCGAAACTATGAATTTGAAGTGAATATAAGTCTCTAAAACTAGATGAAATTTGATGTGAATATAAGTCTTCTGAAAATCATGAAATTTGAAGTGAATATAAGTCTCAAAATCTTCTAAAATTGAAGTGAATATAAATCTTTGAAAAATATGATGAATGAAGTGAATATAAGTCTTAGAAAATCAATGAAATTTGAAGTGAATATAAGTCTTAAGAAAATCTGATGAAATTCAAGTGAATATAAGTCTTCGTAAAATCAGATGAAATTTAAGTGAATATATAAGTTTCATAAATCATGGAAATTTGAAGTGAATATAAGTCTCTAAAAATGATGAAATTTGAAGTGAATATAAGTCTCGTAAAACGATGAAATTTGAATGAATATAAGTCTTCGTAAAATCATGAAATTTGATGAATATAAGTCTCGTAAAATCTTGAAAATTGAAGTGAATATAAGTCTTGAAAATATGATGAAATTTGAAGTGAATATAAGTCTTTAGAAAATCTGATGAAATTTGAAGTGAATATAAGTCTAAGAAAACTGGATGAAATTGAAGTGAATATAAGTCTCTAAAACTGATGAAATTTGAAGTGAATATAAGTCTTTCAAAATCTGATGAAATTTGATGTGAATATAAGTCTCGTAAAAATCAATGAAATTTGAAGTGAATATAAGTCTTCAAAAAATCATGAAATTTAGTGAATATAAGTCTCTGTAAAATCATGAAATTTGATGAATATGTCTTCAAAACTATGAAATTTGAGTGAATATATAAGTCCGTAAAATCTTAAAAGTGATATAAATCTTTTGAAAATATGATGAAATTTGAAGTGAATATAATCTTAAAATCTGATGAAATTTGAAGTGAATATAAGTCTTCGAAAATCTAATGAAATTTAAGTGAATATAAGTCTTCAAACTGATGAAATAGCAA